>CP126897.1:80380493-80922993 GCA_030440675.1 Furcifer pardalis
ATCTAAAGATATGTATCCTGTCTTCAAGAACTATGGTGGCTCAAGTAGTCAAGATGCTGAATTCGACGACTGGAAGGTCAGAGTTTGATTCCCGAGTACTGTACATCACAGTGAGCTCCCATCTCTGTCCCAGCTCCTGACAGCCTAGGAGTTCGAAAGCAAGAAATTGCAAGTAGATAAATAGGTACCACTTTGGAGGGAAGGTAAACAGTGTTCCATGCACTCCGGTGTTGAGACATGCCTGCCACGTGTCCATAGAAATGTCTGCAGACGCAGACAGCACTGGCTCTTTGGCTATATAAACAGAGATAAGCACTGAACCCTAGAGTCAGATATGACTGGCTTTCAAGCAAGGGCAACTTTTAACTATCCTGTATTCACATGCAGCCTCAATAAAAAAAATTTGAATTGTTCTGACATTAAAAAAGTAGAAGTCCTCCAGTAGCAGAGAAAATCTGCTTTGCAAGAAAAAAGCCACAGATGGATTCAATTCAGCCTTTCCATTCTATGAGCAGCAAAATTATTTCAAATTCATCCATTTTAGAAGAGGAGCAAATCACAACGTATTTGATGGTGTAGTCAGCCATCTTCATGTGTGTGTCGTCATGTGTGTGTCTTCATGTGTGTGCTCCTCCACATGTATGCTCAGATTCATATTTTTTTAACATTTTAAAAGCACAAAACAGCTTACTAGGCAAAGGATTTATGTTGGATGTCTCAGCAGAAATTCAATACTAGTTTTGAATGTTTCTGTGGAGGGAAGGAACTGACAATAAATTAACAAGTTTGTTGAATTTATATAAATTGATTAATTTGGTTTTATGTTTAAATACGTTTAGTTTACTTTCATACACTAAATAGTGGTCATTTCCATTAGATTGTCAATCATTACCACCACCCTTTTCCAGCAAATGCATACTAAAGGAACCCAACATAAACAGTTAAAATAATATTGTATCACAGCTACCTGTATGAAGAGAAATCACATTGTAAATCATTAACAGGTGAGGGTTAGATTAACAACTATTAATGGTATCCTCTCCTAAGGATTAATTTTCATATTCTCAGCCAGCAGAAGTTTACCACTTCCTTGGAAAGCTTGTGATTAGTGTTAAAATGGTGAGCTGTTGCAATGGATTGGTTCTATTCTTAGAGCACTTCTTCAGACATATAATAAGAAAGACTTGAAGCCATTGTTTTCAGACTTCAAGTATGGGACACAAGCAGTGAAACTAGTGATGATCTTGAAAGATAAAGAATAGTCATATTGTTGCAACCCTAATTATAACTTTCCTTATCATGATGTATTCTCCTTGGATGTTTTGGACTGCTAATAAATAAATTTCATGTCCGAAATTACTCTGGGTTGAAAGTATTTTTGCTGGAGAAACTCCACTCAGGGGATACCTGAATGAGGCTCCTTTCATGTCCCCAAGATCTGTCGTGCAGCACTCGGGTATTGAACCCTGACCTTCCAGTCTCCAAGCTCAGCATCTTAACCACTAAACCACTGATCCATCCATTATGACCAGGAACAAGGAAGGGTATCAGGCCATTTTGAAGAGAAAACCTCTCTGAATATTTACATCACATAAGCATTTAGAGCAGGGATTCTCAACCTGCGGCCTGTGGGCCAGATGCAGCTTGCAGTGCCATTTCATATGGCCCACCACCACCTCCACCACATCAGGAAGTGCCATGTGGCAGAGGAAGGGTAAAATGGCCATCTGGCCCCGAAGCTTTCTGAGGGAGCATGACCTGGCCCCCGGCTTAAAAATGTTGAGAACTCCTGATTTAGAGGCTGAAGTCACAGGTAGGAGTTTGGGTGAGTTAACTCCTCCATTGGGTCTATTGATTCAATCTGCCTACTGCACCAAATGATTGTATTGTTCATTGTATTTTGACTGCAAGTGTACACATGTTCAGGGTGGGAGTATTTGCTCTTTGACTAGTAAATAGCAATGAGCAGGTCAATGCCTTTCTGGCTGCACACTTTGCTCCTTCTAAAGTCAGCACTGAGGTCAAGGCCCAGTTGTCTTGCCTTCTCTATGGCTCTGTTATCTCATTATGAAATT
Organism: Furcifer pardalis; assembly: GCA_030440675.1. NCBI lineage: Eukaryota > Metazoa > Chordata > Lepidosauria > Squamata > Chamaeleonidae > Furcifer > Furcifer pardalis. The sequence continues at coordinate 80,382,569 of CP126897.1, forward strand.
AAAAGAAACAGGAGTGTAAAGTGTTTGCAGAAATATAAGAAATATCTAAAATTCCAAGAAACTGAAAGTTTTAACAATTACTTCTAAAACATAATACAGTATCAGAAATTGTATTATTATTAAGGCTCATATACCTATTTGCCACATATTTACTCACCTTGGTGAATGTCGTAATGAATGCTATGCAATTTATTTCTGAGTTAATGAGTAGAACATCTTTTTCCCCCAACAACAAAAAAAATGAGAGAGAGAGAGAGAAATCAGGATGATAGTATATACATCTCCTTTTTTGCTTGCATTGCTCATTTGATTTCAGCTTCATGGGAACATAGAAATATAGGAAGGTACCTCAAATGCAAAATTTGTGATTATGAGCAGGACAAAAATTGTTTAGCTATCAGAAAATGGAAAGATTTATTCTGAGGTGCAATGGAGCAAGATGGAGTTAATCTTTCCTTTTAAATAAATCTTTATTATATTCATAGAAAAGGCCTTCAATATTACATATAGAAGCTAGCTGAATAGCTCAGGGGATTAGGTTTATGGCTGTGGCATCTGAGGCTGGGAGTTTGATTCCCTATTGTACCTCCAGGGAGAGATACATCTGCAGCTGTAGGCAAGCTACACAATTCCAGGGCATCTACAGAAAGAAGGAATGATAAACCTCTTCTCCGTATTTTCTACTTAGAAAACCCTGGGAAAGGTCATCATAAATTGGATTCAGCTTGATTGTAGGCTGTTATTATTATAATCTGCAGATGGTATCTATGTCCATTAAAAATGTCAACATACAACAGTACAATTACATAGGTTCTCTTTATCACTTGTGATTAGAATGCCCCAAGGTTAAAAAAAACACACAGAGAGAAGATATGCTTCTTTGATGCATGTGACAAGCCAAAACATCGAATATTTATTTATTATTTATTTATTAGTTCAAATTTATATTGCCACCCACTCGCCTTGGCGACTCAGGGCGGCTTACAGACAATACATTACATTGCATTACATTACAATACAATATGTTGGCGTGGGCACAGAGGAAGGGGTGGCAAGGTCCTCATCGTGCCCTGGCTTCTTCTTCTCCTGGCAGTTGGTGTAGGGCTGGTGTTGATGTTGTTGTGGATCAGCTGTAAAAAGTTGGGTTCATGTTTGGGTGGAGGAATAATGTGCTCTTTTAGAGTGCCCCTTCCCATCCCAACATGGAGCAGCCTTTTGAACAGACTGAACACTTTCCTGATCATTGGCAAATGGCCACAGAAAGTGGAATTGTTTTTTGTACATCTGCTAGTCATAGTTTTGATTAGCAGTACACACATACACAAAGAATTGCTTTTATTGAAAAGAAAAGATTGATTGCTTCTGCAATGGCTAGCAGTTCTTAAAAAATTCTACTTCTTTTATCCCCAGTAGGGGACATGTTTAATATCTGATATGCTGAAAGAGAATCAGCCTTTGACAATTGTAAGACATACACAGGCACTGAGAATGGCATATATGGCACCAAAGAAACCTCTGACTGGGGCTCAAAAGGCACACATTGGAAGCAACTGGGACCAATCCTACAAATGAGGATACTGGGGGGAGGGGGAAGCAGACCAATCCGCCTGCCAGATCACCCTGGATAACAGACTTAATGCCTGTCGGGACAGACTCTAACTTACACTAAGTCAGGCTGGTGGTCTAGGTCAAGGGTCCCCAACCACTGGGCTGTGGACTGGTACCGGGCCATGGGCTGTCCTGAACCCGGCCATGGGGATGGGTGGTATTGAGAGTCCCAATGGCAGCCTCCTGCCCTCAATGTGCTCCTCTGGGTCTGCCTAGCGAATGCCCCTTCTCCTTGCACTATATCACACAGTAAAACCTTGCATAAAGAGAGTCTTGCATAGAGACTAACTCGCTTAAAGAGCAGAATTTTCTCTGAATGGTCGCCTCGCTTAACAACTAAAACCAACAAAAAACTCGCTTAACAACTGAATCAGGTTTTGCAGTCCCACCCCCCACCAGAACTCATAATTGGTCACTTACAATGATGTTTCACTTAAAGAGCAAACTCACTTAAAGAGCAATCCAGTGGAATGCATTATGCTATTTAAGCGAGGTACCACTGTATTTTATTATGCATTTGCACAGTTGAATCTCACTACTCCACTGATCAGTCAGTGAAAAAAATAGTTTAACATGAAAATAGTCCATGGTGCAAAAAAAGGTTGGGGATCCCTGGTTTACGTACTCAAATAAGACTGACAGCTTTTGCTAGGATAAACTCTCTAGAGTTTCAGAAAAACTCTTTCCTAACCCTACATGGAGATTCCTTCAATCCAAATACTAACTTGGCCCTTTTAAAATCATGTCAGATCTCTATGTTTAGTATGGTATGGTGGTTTATCATGACAGTAGCATTTCAGACATTCTGTAAGCAACAGAAGTTCTTAGTTAGCATAACTGTATACTTAGCTGCACTGAAACATCTATTCCAACATCGTTGAAGCTTGGACAGAGTAGAAGATTGGAGCTAAAGTCACCCACATATTATATAGCCTGCTATTTGTTCAATAAAATTAGATAAGGTTGCCAGTTAAGTATGATTTTTGTGCTGACCAAGGTTTAGAAAACTGACATTTTATTTTGGATGATAACTCTTGTAATCCCTCAACCAAACATTTCTAACTCCTTTCTGGCTTTTGAGGATTTTACCACCCCCAACTCTAGGAGGAGCCAATTATACATACAATAAAACACCGGATAACGTTTGGATCGGATAACGCTAAAATCGCATAACGTTAAGTAATCTGGGGAGGAGAATTGGATCGAATAACGTTAAGGTCCTATGGGATGGATCGGATAAAACCCGCTAAAGCCTGTGCAGTTACAATGTATCTCTATGGAGCTTTAACGTTATCCGATCCATCCCATAGGATTTTAACATGGATCAGATAACACTAAAAATCGGATAACACCAAGACTTTTGGAACCAAGTTTTAGCGTTATCCGGTGTTTTACTGAACTGTATTCTGCATCTTAAAAACTCAACTTTTTAAAATAAAAAGTTGTCAGCCACATGATATTCCTACATTTAGTTATTTCTGAAAGTGTGTCTCCTTAAAAATATATTATAAACAGAGCTTGCCAAAAACCTTGAAATACTTGCTTCAGAGACTTCCTTTAAAATGAAACAAGAAACCGTACTCTCCTAGCTATGTGCCAGGTATCAGTTATATTCCAAGTACGTGCAGTATTTCTTTTATTTATATTCATTACATTTATACATTTGTTTACCAATAGGCCATAGACATGAAATTTTCAAACTTGTTGGGAAATAATTTCCCCCTTTGCTTCATCTGATCCTAAACTCTATATTTTGGAGTGGAATGGGGAGTAGTTGCTCAAAGCTGTAATTAATAAGTAGTTCCAGTTCTCTTTCCTGTGTACTTTCATATACAGAGTTTTCCCCCTAACATAGTTTTATTAGCCTCAAAGGAAGGTTTATATTGCATACTAAATAATTATTTAAAATTTAAAATTATTTACTTTTCAAAATTCCATTTATAGGGTGCTTTTCTCATGAGAGGACTCAAGGTAGCCTATAAATTATTGTGATGATAGAAACAGGGAAATAGTTTTTGATCCCTTATGTATAACTTTACATCTTTCTGGTGTCAATAACTTCAGGTTATTTCATATTCAGTGCTTCCAGCACTTGAACTGCTTTCCGCCTGTTAAAATGAGCTTGCGTATTCTTTTCCAATCATTAACATTCATTGAAAATAGTAACTGGGCTTACATATATCAAATGTAGAGGTCATTCCCTGATAATTGATTAATAGAAATAATCAATTAACATAAGATGCCTTATATTCGCCCCTGCGGGGGCTTTAAACGCTGCCATGGCGGTAGGACCTTGTCTCCCCCCCCGGCTGCCAAAGAAACACCTGGGGATGGAGCTGGGAGGACACCACAGCAACTGGTGCATGGGACTCACCCCTGCTGGGGCTTTAAAAGCTGCCATGGCGGTAGGACCTTGCTCTCCCCCCCCCGCTGCCAAAGAAATACCTGGGGATGGAGCTGGGAGGGTGCCACAGCAACCAGCGCATGGGACTTTCCCCTGCTGGGGCTTTAAAAGCTGCCATGGTGGTAGGACCTTGTTCTCCTCCCCCCCGCTGCCAAAGAAACACCTGGAGATGGAGCTGGGAGGGCGCCACAGCAACCGGCGCATGGGACTTGCCACTGCTAGGGCTTTAAAAGCTGCCATGGCGGTAGGACCTTGCTCTCCCCCCGCTGCCAAAGAAACACCTGGGATGGAGCTGGGAGGGCGCCACAGCAACCGGCGCATGAGACTTGCCCCTGCTAGGGCTTTAAAAGCTGCCATGGTGGTAGGACCTTGTCCTTGTTCTCTCCCCCCCCCCCGCTGTCAAAGAAACACCTGGGGATGGAGCTGGAAGGGCGCCATGGCAACCGACGCATGGGACTCGCCCCTGCTAGGGCTTTAAAAGCTGCCATGGCGGTAGGACTTTGCTCCCCCCCCACTGCCAAAGAAACACCTGGGGATGGAGCTGAGGTGACGCCATGGCAACCGGCGCAGGGTCCATCTCCACTGGCACACAGGACTTGCCCCTGCTGGGGCTTTATTGGTCACCGTAGTGATGGGCAGTGGAATTTTTGTCACAGCCGCCCCTGGTCTGATTTGTGGCTGGGGTGGAGAGGCTGTTTGAATTTGGTATTGTAATTGACTATACAGTAATACCTTGGATAACGTTTACCTTGGATAAGGCTAAAATCGCATAACGTTAAGTAATCTGGGGAGGAGAATTGGATCGAATAACGTTAAGCTCCTATGGGATGGATCGGATAACAACCGCTAAAGCCTGTGCGGTTACAATGTATCTCTGTGGAGCTTTAACGTTATCCGATCCATCCCATAGGATTTTAACATGCATCGGATAACACTAAAAATTGGATAATACCAAGACTTGGGGAACCAAGTCTTAGCGTTATCCGAGGTATTACTGTATTGTATATTTTTCCTGCCTGTTTGACTATAATATTTTTTATTGTATTGTATTTTTATGTAAGATTTATTAACTACATTGACCGTTAATTTTATATTTATTCATGTTGTTATATGCTGTTTCCAATTGTATTTTGTATAATGTATCATGTTATGCTGTTACTTTTTATTCATGGTGTATTTTGGTTATTGTATATCGTTGATTTGCTGTTTATATTGTATCTATTGTGTTTTATTTTTAAGATTGTAAGCTGCCTAGAGTCGGGTTCTCCTGAGTAGGACGGGATATAAATTTAAAATAATAATAATAAAATAATAATTTTGACTTAAACCATAGCTCTATTGTACCCAGTTTTATCTACAATAACTAGTAACAGCTTTCCAGGGTTTCAGACAGTTGTATAGTGGAACTGGGTCTCACAGGGTTGAAACCTCAGGACTTTCTGAGTAACAGTGACTGTGATATATCATCTACCATCACCACTCCCTGTTCTTTCAGATCTTAGTTGCTATACTCTCAGTAGCTCAGAGAGGAAAGTATTTTCCTAGCAAAAGCTTATTCTATTGCAAATTATAAAATGCAAAGTATTTGCGTTAAAAGGGTAGCTAAGAGCCATTCATCTTTCAAATCAACTTGCTGTTTTTGTACTTGCTCAAAGGAATTTATAGAGGTGCATATTTCGTTTTTTGAATTTACATTGGATAAATTATTGGCATAAGAAAATTCATAAATTTAAATCCATTTCTGACTGGTAAATAAAGAATCCCCGGTTCAGTTTTCAAAGGTACGTGCAATGTTGGTTATGATGTTGGCTTCAAGAATTGTAATGAGGATCTGTTATTTAACATTAAGGAACAGACTGAAAGGTACAAATTTTTTTACTCTAAGCAACTGGATTTTGACTATCATGTGTTAGTTCTAGATTATTATTTAGTCAACCCAAAGCTACAGTTCTGGTATGTGTTAGTGAGTTTTGCTTTGGGTAAAACATGCACAGATTTGAACAGTAAGTGTATGAAGTGCAGGAATGACCATTAGGTATATGAGAGAATCTGTACAAACTACAGAGAATGCCTATTAAAGATCAGCATCATTCTCAACGTCAGGCTGTTTGGCAGTAATCTGACATACAGGTTTTGTTACCAATTCTCTGTGGAATATTTGTAGTGCTTCAGAAAAAGTTTGTTTGGATCCAACCCGGTTAGTATGTAATGATAAATCATCACTTGACATTAGGCAAACAAGTCTCAGGCTTGCTACTCCTTTCCTTCCTTCTTTCCTTCCCTTTTCATGCTTTGCTTAATTACCTTTCAGTTGTAGCAAACCACAGTTTGCCAAACCATCTGAGCTATCTGTACCGCTACATCAAAATTCTAATGGGTTGAGGTAGTAGCACAGTGGCTCTAGATCTGGTTAGAAAAATTGTCTTTTAAACGCTGGTGCTGTTTCCTATAATAAAGGGCTTGTCAGGGTTGTAGTATTCTGACAATGTCATTTTTGTGAATAATTCTTTTTGCCTTAGGTTAATAATGGCTGCTTTTGTGTATCAAGGATCATATCTGCCTTGGTGAGCGATGGCAGGGAATAGAACTCTCCATCCTTCCTCCACTGCTCCGCCACCTTGCAGAAAGTTTGGCTTTGTATTAGCGTGTGAAAAGAAGAGGAGGCAAAGCCTTGTCTGTAGCATGCCAGGCATATTTCAACTTGATATGTGTCAACTCCAATAGGTAGGTTGACAGAATAATAAATTGGGTATCAGCTCAGGAACTGCCACCTTTTCACAAAATAAGAGGGCTTTTTCAATTACTGGCAAGCTCTTTCCCATTTCTACTCTGAGATTTCTAAGAGGTTTTGCCTTCTCTTACCTATCCTATATTACGATATCCAGTTATCTTAATTTTACTAATAATTTTCCTCTTTCAAATGTAAATTTTATTTAATAGATCTTTGTTGTTGTTCAGTCGCACAGTCGATTCCGACCCTCTGCGACCCCATAGACCACTGTCTGCCAGGCACTTCTGTCCTCCACCATCCTCACTTCGCTCAGCTCTGTGCCCATTGTGTCCACAATACCATCTAGCCATCTCATTTTTGGCCGCCCTCTTCTTCGTTTGCCCTCCACCCTTCCCAGCATCAAGGCCTTCTCAAGTGAATCTTCTCTTCTCATTTAATGTCCAAAGTACTTTAGCTTCATCTTTACAATTTGACCTTCAAGGGAGCAGTCAGGGTTGATATCTTCTAAGATTGCCCTATTTGTTCTCCTCGCTGTCCAGGGGACTCTCAAAACTCTCCTCCAGCACAACATCTCAAAGGCATCTATTCTTCTGCACTCAGCTTTCCTAATGGTCCAGTTCTCACAACCATACATTGCCACAGGGAATACCATTGCTTTGACTATGCGAATTTTTGTTTGCAATTTGATGTCTCTACTTTTCACTATGCTCCTACATTCCATAAATCCTTTTTATATACTTAAAAATGAAATTTATTTTAAGAGTTCTGAATGATGTGAGAATATCATAACATAAATTGTGTGTAATATCTTGTAGATTTTAATATTTTACACAGTTTGAAGATTTCAGATATCCTAGCAGTGTCAGACCAGGTTATCCTGCTTTGGTAATAGAGTAGACCATACTGCTAGTGACCCAATGCTGAGTGTTAGGCAACGGTTAACTAACCTGACAACCCCAAGGACTAATGGCCTTGGGTGCCGAAGTTTATAAGGAAGAGTGATGGTACCCAAGTGGATTAAATCCCACTTGAATCCATCTTGTTGGAGGGCAGCAGCTTCATCAATACTGGCCAGGGGCTGAGGAGGACTTTGCATGCCAAAAGGACTCAGGACCAGAAAGTGGCTTGCAGAGCTGGATCAGCATTATGGGTGTCATGCTGGGATGCGGAAGGCAGATGAAAGGCCACTGCATTATATTCTCAGGACAGTTTCTGTGGCTGATCACAATGAGGATCTTGACAGAGGGCAGCAACTTCATCAATATTAGCCTGGGGCTGATTAGGACTTTGCATGCCAAAGGATCACCAATACTGTTTTTGGATTCGGATACGGCAGAAGAAGAAGATATCTTAGCACTTTGGTTTCAACTAACCCATAGATATTTTAAAATTGGCATCTAATATTAATCAGTTATATGATATTGATTGATCTGTCATAGAGTCATATGCTAAGACAATATTGGGATGTAAACCAGGGGTTCTCAATCTTTCCTTCACCATGGACTCCCTTTAAATACCTCTTGTGGTTGCAGACCACCAAGATTTAATTCAAGATGTAAAGTGCTAGGCTGCATCAAATATTTATTTCAGTTTTCTCATGAAGGGTCTTCAAATTTGGAGAGATGAGGAAATAAGTTATTCTCCTTACCCTTGGCTAAGGCTTGTGCAGTTCATCTAAAAAGCTGTTGGAGCAATCTGTGCAAAACTCATCTCCCTTCCTTTTAGGATGCATAACATACTAACGCCCAGCCAGCAAAGATGGAGTATTTTTTTTAATGAAGAACCCATCTGCCACTCCATTTTTGTAAGAGTTGGTGAAACAAAGTAAAGCTTCTGCAGTTTTGTGTTATTTTCATAAGTTACAAAATTTATGTAAAACCAATTTGTGGATAGCACTATTAAATGTTCTCATTCTAGAACAAGGAGGAAAAATTGCAGCTTCTTATCCTTGCCTGTAAGGACAAGATAAGCATGGATTTATAACTAGTATTTATGATTAAATCCAGATTGATTAGCCTTGTCCATTATTATTTTTTTAAATTGCAAGAGTGAATTGAAGCAAAAAAGCTTTTGAATAAGCTATGTTTAAGACTAACCCAATGCCTTTGACCTGTAAGATGCTACCCAAAGGAAAGTTCAATTCATTTTTTTAAAAAACCCTTTCTAATTTTTATATACGGGATCTTCTGAATCCTTGTTTTAAAATGCTAGGAAATTCCTACACAATGTAATCACTGGTGGCCCTCCAAAAAAATTTACTACCACACTGTGGTTATGGTATGGTGGGCATGGCTAGGGGAAAAGCCCTGTGTTGCACCTGAATTAGGACTACTTTATTTCAAAACTTGGATGGGTAGGGCCAGCCAGAATTTCTGCTACCAGTTCTCATGAACTGGTGCAAACCTGCTGATGCCCACCACTGAATATCGTGTCTGCATTGCCAGCAGGAAACAGGATGCCAATCTTTATATAGCAAAGGACACCCTGAATGTTAACAGCATCAATGTCAGCATCAAGATGGTCTATTTCAATGATGGTCAACCTTGGCAGTCCATATGTTCTTGAACTTCAGTTCCCAGAAGCCCTGATCAGCAGGAGTGCTGATTTGGGCTTCTGGTAATTGAAATCCAAAAACATCTGGGGTGCCAAGGTTAGCCATCACTGGTTTATATTCAAAGAGAGAATAGGATCATTCATGAAGTACCAGTCACACAGGGATACCAAGCAAGGGAAAAATCACAGAAGCTAACTCCTTTTTTAAAAAATCAATTAACCACAAGCACAAAGCAATTGCCATGGTTGTTTTTTTTTTTTTTACAATTTTGAATGGCAATGAACACAAGATGATATCCTGTAGACATTTATGCAAATATATGAACCAAGCTATAGAAGGCATTTTTCCTTCTATGGTATGTTCTATTTTGAGCAGTAGTGGTAATGGGGAAGACCATGAGTAGACTGTATAGCCAGTGACCACACGCCAAGTGTTGGGTAGGAGTAAATAACGGCCATGGGCGGATGAGCCCTTTTGGTGGGGTGATGGTGGAAATGCCACTGAAAACCATCATATTGGATCCAACACCAAAATTAGCGGAGGAGGAACTCTGATTCCCAATGGTCATGGAGGTGGAAGAGGCCATGCCAGATGTATTGGCTGTGAAGACGGCCTTGTTAATATCCTCAAAGCTGCTGCAGTCCATTGCAGTCCTGGTGTTAGATCCTGCATATGGCTCAGTGGGTAAAAGCACTGTGCTTGGAGACCAAAAGGACGGGGTTTGATACACAATAGGGGACGAAAAAAGAAGCCTCATTCAGGCATCCCCTGCAAAAATCCTTTAAACTCAGAGTAATCTCTGACACGAAAACACACTCATTTTGTATGTGCCGCAGTAGATGGCTCTGTGATCATAGTGTGTCGGTCACTTCATGGCAAGCTGGGATCCACTTAAACAAATTCATGCCAGTGGCATTTTTCCTACTTCAGGAAAAAATGCATTCTCGGATATACATTGCAGCTGCTGCTGGCTTTCCACAATGTGAAGAGCAGGCATCTTTCACTTTAGCTGGTACCTAGAGAGGCTAGTTGAACTCAGGGTCTTGATTTAATTTTTAAAAATGTTATACACTACCCAGAGTGGAAAACTACCCAGATGGGTGCTGTATAAATCATTATATGTTACACATTATATATCCAAGGCTGAATTTAAAATTTGTAGATTTTTACTTGCGTGACATGAAAAAATATACGTAGTTACATTGTGGAGTTAATATGATTTTTTCATTCTGGCTAAAACTCATGGAAAAAGATGGACTCAAGGGCAAAATGAAAGTTTGCAAAAATGAAGGAAATACTGTATATCTATTCATATTTCTGGATGTGCTGCAAATGCATTACGATACATGCATTAACAAGGCCAAAGTGAGAAAACAGGACTCAGTGGCCACAATCCAACACTGAGATATGTATCTTTAAGTCTTCTTGATTCACTGGTTCTTAAGAGCATGTAACTATACTGTGTGTAAAGGCCAACAAGTGATAACATTCTGTGCTGAAGCCTTTTTTCCCCCAGTGTAATTTTCTGGTCAGCAATGTTGGAAGAACACTTTCTTTTTTTAAAATCTCTTTTAAATTAGCATTGGTTTCTTTCTAGCCAGTTGCCTAGATGTTTAAGAGTTCTAAGCCAAGATTTGTGGATGCCTCATGTTATAAAATTGCAAAAATATGGCATGGCACATAAAATCATTTTCAAAACTATTTGAAAAAAGGAGGGCGCTTAAGAAAATCTAACATCTTCCAGGTGTTTTGCTTTAGAAAATGGCAGCTACACCTGCCAGTGAAACTTGCATGAAAATTCTGGGTCCATCAGCTGCCAAAGTGAAGTGAAACAGATACCTGGAGTGGAAAAGCAGGACAGCTGTTGGAGGGCTATGAGTGAGGCACAGGTGTCTACGACAGCTAGAGGTGAAAGCGGGTCTTCTCTTTGCTTTGTCCTTTCATTCTTGATGCTGTTATTTTGGAGCAATAACTGAGAAATCTTGCCAGTGTGTTTTCATAATAGTAGACTGGAATTTTATCACAATGTTTCTTTTTCCTAAAGTAGCCAGGTGACAAAAAAAAAGTTACATGTACATTAGAATCAATTTACATGCTTATTGTTCAGTCACAGTCTGACCCTTTGTGACCCCATGGACCATTGCATGCCAGGCACCCCTATCATCCACCATCCTCAACCCTCCTAATTCTGTGCCTATTTCATCAACAATACCATCTAGCCATCTCATTCTCTGTCGCCCCCTTCTTCTTTTGCCTCCAACCATTCCCAGCATCAAGGCTTTCTCAAGTGAATCCTCTATTCTCATTTGATGTCTAAAGTATTTTAGATTCATCTTTACTATTTGACCTTCTAAGGAGCAGTCTGGGTTGATTTTTTTTTAAGATCGACCTATTTGTTTTCCTCGCTGTTCCGGGTACTCTCAAAACTCTCCTCCAACACCACATTTCAAAGGCATCTTATTCTTCTGCGTTCAGCTTTATGGTCCAGTTCTCACAACTGTACATTACTACAGGGAATACCATTGCCTTGACTATGTGAATTTTTGTTTGCAAGGTGATGTCTCTACTTTTAACTATGTTCCTCAGATTTCTCATAGCTTATCTCCCAAGAATCAGTCACCTTTTTATTTCATGGCTGCAATCTGCAGTGATCTTGGAGCCTAAGAATATAAAGTCTGTCACTGCTTCTACTTCTCCCCATCTATTTTCCAGGGACTGATAGGGCCTGTTGCCATTATCTTGGTTTTCTTGATAATAAGTCTCAAGCCAACTTTTGCACTCTCCTCCTACAACCTAAGCAAGAGCTTCTTAAGGTCTTCTTCACTTTCTGCCATTAGGGTGGTGTTATCTGCATATCTCAAATTGTTGATGTTTCTCCCAGCGATTTTAATTCCAGCTTTTGATTCATCCAGCCCTGTGTTGCACATTATGTGCTCTGTGTATAAGTTAAATTGGCAGGGTGACAAACTGTAGCCTTGTCTGATTTTTGTGGGTTCTTTTTGTCATTTGATGAAAAAAAATACTCAATTCAACTTTTTGGATTTTTGACCAAGGGGTTTTGTGGTGCCTAAACCCAGGCCTTGCCATGACAATTTACTGGAAGCCTGTGGGTGTGGTGGCAGTTCTGCCCTGCAGAGGTGGCATGAAAGTTACAGAAGCTTAAACTTGTTTGTACTTCTTGGAAACACTGCTTAGTCAGATCAGACCAAGGTGTTGGGAGATTGCTGAGACAGAAAACGTCCCACAGTCATCAGCACACTTGGCCTTCTTGGATTCAGCCACATCAGTACAAACAGGATAGTGTGGCTGAGTGGGTACAGTGAGCTGCTCTGAATCTGGTGGTATCTTGGCAATCCCTGTCATCTTCAGTATTTTAGGTAAAGCAGCATTTAGAAGAGAATGCTTAATGGCATGTTAATGAAATATAAAAAGATGCATAAAAATAGGTTGGAAGTCAAAGTCTTCTGAACCCCTTTCTTTTGTTTCAGTGTTTTCTCTAGGAGTGTTGAGTTGACAACATACATTTATACATGGGAAAAGTATAGACTTCTGGAACTGCAATGGGACTCACCATGGACATGGTACTTGACATTTCTTGGTGTAGACTTTGGATACTACTGGTTTCACCGCATGGCACATGGTAAGCTTTAATTTCAGAGTTGTGACATGTGTGCTTAATCTGTTTTTTCAAAATTCATGGCAGACATCCTCAAATGGATATTGGCATTAATTCTTAAGTTCCATTAATCTACCATTGAAGCTCTTCTGAATGTTCAGAATGTTGCTTTCCAAACACCTTTGGGATCAGTTCCTGTTGTTATGCAAAATTAGACTGTTGCCTCAAGCAGGAGATGCTCAGGGTGTTTGTGGGAGCACTTTCACCCATAGCTACTGCTTTAAAGACATTTTTCTGAACATTCCATACTTATGCTTACTCAGGAGCTGTTTAGCCTCACATGGCACAATGGAGAGTGGCCCCTGATTGAACAAATTGGTAGAGAACCTGCCATCTTAAGCCACTTATTCCACTACACAGCATGCATGTGCCTACAAAGGTCTGCTCATGTGCTAGACCAGTGATAGTGAACCTTTTAAAGATTGAGTGCCCAAACAGAAGGGTGGGGTTAACCCTGTGCTGGTAGGAACAAGGAAGCACTCAAATTGGGTGCTGGGCAGAGGAACTGTGCAAACTCTGTGCTAGGGGGAGGGAGGGAGCACTCCCATTGTAAGTGTAATTGCTATTGCTCTTTAGCTGTGGACCCAGAGGTTGGGAGTTTGATTCTCCATTCTGCCTCATGGGAGAAGAGCCAGCAAGTCTAGTCAAGGGCAAGCTGCTTAGTTTCTGGTTGTCCCAGAAGAAGGGAATAATAAACCACTTCTGAGTATTCTCTACCTAGAAAACTCTGGAAAGGGCTGCAATGTCAGATTGACTTAACAACATACAGTTGTAATTATTAGCAGCTTGTAAAGTCCCAGTCTGGTTTTTAGCTGTCAGTATCAGAAGCCCTGTCCTCCATTAACAGAGATATAATCAAAAATTGCTTTCTGCCTATTGATGATACCTTCTGCCTATTGATAACTACCACACTCCAGGCTCCTCTATCATCTGGCATCCTCCACAGCCACCCAGATCTACACCCATTGCATCAACAATTCCATCCATCCACCTCACCCTCTGCCACCCCCTTCTCCTTTTGCCATTGATCTTTCCTAGCATCAAGGCCTTCTCAAGTGAGTCTTCTCATTTGTTGGCCAAAGTACTTGACAGGGCTGATTTCCTTCAGGATTGACTGAATTGTTCTCCTCGCTGTCCAGGAGACTCTCAAGATCTCCAGCACCACAGTTCAAATGCATTTATTATTCTGCACTCAGCCTTCCTTATGGTTCAGCTCTCACATCTAGGAAGACCATTGCTTTAACTATGTGAACTTTTGTTGGGAGGGTGATGTCTCTAGGTTTCTTGTAGCTTTTCTCCCAAGAAGTAAGTGGGTTTTTTTTTTAAATTTCATGGCTGCAGTCACCATCTGTATTGATCTTAGATCCCAAGAAGGTAAAGTCTGTCACTGCTCTTTCTGATATAAACAACTTCCAAACTCGGTTTGAAAACCAGTGCTTAAATAATTTTAAATGGAGTAACTTAAACTGAGATGTTGTCCAGAAAGTTGGGGGTAAGGGAGCCTGAACTCCAGACACGTTTTGTTATGTTTGTTCTTCCCTTAGTGAGGTCAACTTGCTTTAAATTAGCAGGGAAGTCACAACAGGTTATGTGCTTCCCAGTTTCTTTCATATTACATTTAAGTCTCCCAGATTTTATATTCAAATGTGAAATGTTGAAAATTCTTCAGAAGTGTAGGAAAAAATGGAGCTGACTTTGAACAAATGGTGCAGAGCAGGTAGGAAATTTTGATGGGCTGTTGAGCAGTGGAAGGAGAGAGGTGGGTTGCAGTCCTAATGGGAATGATAATTATGGAAAAAGTAAAGGGTCATATCCAGGCTAGAAAAATGCTGGGAGGGTTTTTGGAAGTAAGCAAAAGGGGAAGATGATCCAGCAAGCCTATGGGGAAGAACTCCAGACTTGATTTAGGGAGAAGAGTGGGTGGGAAAAGGAAGTGCATGGGAGATGAGACAGTAATGCTGAGAAGTGGGGACTATTCGTCAAAAAGGGTAGCCAAGTTCTAGTGTGGGTGTGTGATGGGGGATATGTTTCATAAACAATGATATTAACTGTATTGGCAGCACTGAGATGGCCTTCTGTAGTGTTCATAAAAAGCTATTATACATATTGTGCATAGCGCATAACTCAAGTCAGGCAAATTGACAGAACAAAAATCTGTTTTGTTCTGCCCAGTGAAACTGGTGATGAATACTGGATCATTTTAAAAGTTAGAAAACTTCATTGTAGGCAGTATGATTTCTTGTTAGTAAAAGGTTAAATATTTATACCAGGGATTCTCAACTTGTGGCCTGTGGGCCAAATGTGGCCCCTCACCGCCAACACCACACCAGGAAGTGTCATGTGGTGGAGGAAGAGCAAAGTGGCCCCTGAAGCATGACCTGGCCCCTGGCTTTAAAAGGTTGAGAACTCCTGATTTATATGATCTGAAGAGAAGCCAGAGTATGGCAATGTGATATTTCTAAGCTTCAAGATACTGTACATGTGACACAAAGTAGCATGGTTCCATCCCCAGATAGTTGGGTTTTTTCCTAATGCAAAGCAGCCTTTGAGGCTATGATCAAGAGCAGGAGGTGCAAAACTGGGTTGTTTAACTTGTTCTTTTTCCTGCCATTTGTCTGCTGAATGCACTCTCCCCTCTCCCTGTAAATATTACCTGCTGTGTAGGGAAAAATCCAGGAAAGATCTTGTCAAGGAAATAGTTACAAAACTGACCATTGCATGCAGTTTGAGCCTTGCTTGAAGAGAGAGTGTGGCAATGTGTTGTATTCCAACACAGGCCAGTCATTAATCTGGAACTTCAGATGGGCATTAGTATTGAGCCATTCCACTTAAGCTTTAAGCTTACTAAAAAAATAAAATAAATCACAGTGTTAAACTTAATTTGTAGTCCAATTTCTTTTTGTTGTTATAAGATTTGCATTATTTAGTCATCCTCTTTTATATTACATAAAACATATATAACATTTAACAATTATAAGTGCACCCTCCACCCTTGGAACTTTTCCTTCTATTCCACATATCTTAATTATCTGTTTTAATTATTATACCTTTTCCTATTTCCCAAAACTAGTACTTTCTTGACCTGGCTTAAATCCTTTAGATTTTTGTAACATATTTTCAATGAAGTCTCCCCATATCTGTGGAATATCATTCTTTATTGTCCTCTTTTTATTTTTTTATTCACATGTCAGCTTATCTAGGGCTATAGCCAGAGATGTCTCCCCCCCCCCAAAAAAAACCCTCCTAACAGCCTCCCTCCCAACCCACCCTGGAGTGCCAATATTATGTATGTGTATGTGACACTGTTGCCCCTCCTGACCCTCCCCCCCAATCCAGAATCCTGGCTACAGCCCAGAGCTTATCGTTCAGTATATAATTTTCTTTGTCTGTAGTCCAGTTTCTAATGTTGTTTTTAGGGAAAGAAATAGTCCCTTTAAAAAAGACCAATACAGTGGAACCTTGGTTAATGAATGGCTTGGTTAACATAAAAATTGCACAACAAAAGGAAATCCATAGAAAATAATGGCTCAGTTTATGGAATTTTTTTTGGAACGGATTAATTGGTTTTTAATGCATTCCTATGGGAAACCGCATTTTGGTTAAAGTATTTTGGGTTTCAATTTATTCCTATTGGATACTGCATTCAATGCATTCCTATTGGAAATTCAGTTAAAGTAATTTTTGCTGTAAGAAACATCCCGTAGAATGCATTAATTACATTAACTGAGGTTCCATTGTAAATGTACAAAATAGAATCTTGGAATATACAGGGTAAATCTATTTTGAAATTCTTGTACTGTAGTTGGTTGCTCAATTTGGAGCAGAGCTAATAATTTTATTTATTTGTTTATTTATTTATTTATTTATTTATTTATTCAATTTGTATAGCCAAAGCTTTATAAAGTAAGAACTTCATGTGACCTTTTATCTCTATATTGTAATTATTCTGAGGATTTTTATGCACAGATTAGCAGATATTAGCATTAATATATTGTAGTCAATTAAGTTACCAGTTAAATTGTGACTTTTGCTAATAAAAGTGGGTAGTTTAGTTACTGTATAACTTAACGTAAAGTTGCTACATCAGCTTTTTCTTCTGCAATATTTTACTTTTAGCATCAAGGTATGATTTTCTCTATACGTTTCCCTAGCACCCTACTGCAGTTCACACAGAAATGTTTCATTCTCCCAAGATGGTACGTTTCAACTTTTCTCTCCCTCACATCTTCCTTGCTCTTCTCTGCTATTATCATAATACTCTTAAAGGTAAAGATTTCTCTTGTTTGAAAGCCAGTCGTATCTGACTCTAGGTTCAGTGCTCTTCTCTGTTTCATAGCCAAAGAACCACTGCTGTCTGCTTCTGCAGACATTTCCATGGTCATGTGGCAGGCATGACTAGACACCGCTGTTTACCTTCCCACTGAAGTGGTCCCTATTTATCTACTTGCAATTTCTTGCTTTCGAACTGCTAGGTTGGCAGGAGCTAAGTCAAAGATGGGAGCTCATTCCATCCTGCAGTACTCTGGAATCGAACTGCTGACCTCCTGCCTTCCAGTCAGCATCTTAGCCACTTGAGCCACTGCAGTCCCTATCATAATCCTCTTATCCATCCCTTTCAACAGTATTCAAGTCCCTTTAAAAAAAACTTTAGCAAGTGAATTAGAGATAAAACTGATAAGAAATGATAAGCAGTTGAATTAGATTAGTGCTGTAGATGAAAGTCCAAGTCCAAGTTCCAGAGGCTGTGTAACTTCGTGGTTGACTTTGGTTTTGCAAATACCTCTCGCTTAGTCTGATCTGCTTCATATAGCTGATGTAAACATAAAGTGTGAGACTTGAAATTCTTAGGGGAAAGGGTTTTTAAAAACATAAACATGTTTAGTAACAGCACTAAACTAGGAGACAGTATTTGTAGAAATAGTTTACAAGTTGCATTGCAGTTGTAATCGCTTCAAGGAGGAGGCAGATAAAGGGAGCTGGGTTTAGCAATACACCACCCAGCACTCTGTCCATTATTAGTGATGTCATCTGGAAACATCCAGCAGTGCCTCTAAAGGATTGATATATGTGATAACACAAGCCAAAGGCAAGAAAAATAATACAAGAGGAAGTGCTACAAAAAAACACAAGCTGTGATGTGCAAACAAAATGTTCATGCCAAAAGAGCAGATCTCCTTGTGGTTAGTGCTAATGATGTGTAATTGATGATATAGATATTGAGAGGAACAGTAAGAAACATGACACAAACAGCAGGACAAATACCAGTTTAGTCTCTCTTATTTAGAATTGGTAGGGTTCAAGGAACAAGAAATATTGCTGGACAAAAGGATTAACTGTATGCTAAATAATTTCCCTATGTCCCTACCAGTCCTTCAGGAATGGCTTTTGAGGTTGAGTATCTCAGTTAAAAAACACACAGTAATGAAAACATCTCAAGTTACTAGAGTGAAATACTCATGCCAAAAGAGCAGATCTCCTTGTGGTTAGTGCTAATGATGTGTAATTGATGATATAAATATTGAGAGGAACAGTAAGAAGCATGATACAAACAGCAGGACAAATACCGTGTTTCCCCTAAAATAAGACACCATCTTATATTTATTTTTCCTCAAGAAGATATACTATGGCTTATTTTCATGGGATGTCTTATTTTTATTATGCCACTGGCTTCCCGTCTTCTTTACCGCTCCGTACCGGGATACTGCATTGCTATGCCTATCACTATGTCTTATTTTTGGGATATGGCTTTTATTGCGCAACTACTGAGAAATTCTGCTACGGCTTATTTTATGGGTATGTCTTATTTTCGAGGAAACATGATACCAGTTTAGTCTCTCTTATTTAGGATTGGTAGGGTTCAGGGAATGAGACATATTGCTGGACAACAGGATTAACTGTATACTAAATAATTCCCTATGTCTCTATCAGTCCTTCAGGAATGGCTTTTGAGTTTCAGTATCTCAGTTATATAAAAAAAATTCCATATTAACATAACCAAACAGTTTTTATATTGTACTTGTAAAATTCATGGACTTCAGAAACTTGTGGAAGGACCAGAAATCCATGTGAAATTAATGCCAAAAAGAGAAATATTTTAAGAGAATTATTTCAGGTAATTTGCACCTTTACATTACAAAGCATATATGTTTGAAACACACAGTAATCAATACATCTCAGGTTACTAGAGTGAAATATATCCTTGGAATTTTGGCTTATACCGAAGCTAAGATAAATATTTACTGAGATATTTTGTATGCACGTGGTAAAGTCTGCAAATTTACATTGAAAAAGGGAAATTACAAAGAAAAACATACATACAAAGAAAAATACAAAGAAAAAGGGAAAATACAAAGAAAAAGATTTGATATAAACAAAATGGGGTGGAGTAGGTGGAGATCCAGCTTCATGTTCCACAGAACTATGCGACTCACTGTCCAGGCTTGAAAGGCTACTACGGCGGCAGGCAGCAGGACTCACCGCCCTGCACCCCCGGACTCTGGCCTCAGCTGGAGTGAAGAGGCCCTCCAGCCGTGGGCGCCAGGACCCCTCCACCTGCCAGTGCTCTTGGGCCCTGCCCCTCTCATAATGGCTTGAAAAGGCTATTATGGTGGCAGGGTCTCACCGCCGCGACCCTTGGAATTTACCTATGGCCAGGGTGGAGAGACTGTTATAGTACTGTATTGTGTTGTTGTATATTATTATATGCTGTTTTTGTAGATTGAATTTTGTATATCGTATTATATTTACTGTGTACAGTAAAACCTCACAGAAAGAGTGCCTCGCTTAGAGACTAACTTGCTTAAAGAGCAGAATTTTCTCTGAATGGTCGCTCTCGCTTAACAACTAAAAGCAACCAAAAACTCGCTTAAATTGGGGTTCACAGTCCCCTCGCCAGAAGTCACAATTGGTCACTTACAATGGTGTTTCGTTTAAAGAGCAATCTCACTTAGAGCAATCCCGTGGAACACATTATGCTCTTTACGTGAGGTACCACTGTATATTGTTTAATTATCATGTGAGCCGCCCTGAGTCGGGTTCCCTGATTGGGTGGCATACAAGTGTGAAAATTAAATTAAATTAAAATTAAAATTAAAATTTTAAATTAATTACAAATAACTTTTATGGAGCTGCTTTTTTATTTTTTTAATCTAGTGTTAAAATACATTTTGTTTCAAGGATAGGGATATTTTTCCAAGGATACTAGGCTGTTTGCAAGATGATGTAACTGACAAAAATTAATAAAACAGATTTCTTCCTCTGGACTCTTCATTCATTTTTTTATAAATAGCCAAGTATGTGAATAGATCCATTCTATCTATGAACAGGAAGCATTTTGAGAATCTTGCTGTTGCTTATGGAAAATATAGCTTTGTATTACTGTAGGAGCATGGTGTGGTGCAGTGGTAGGATTCAGAAGGTTCGCCTTATTTCACCAGAACTGGTAGCAGAAATTCTGGCTGGCCCTGCCCATCCAAGTTTTGAAATAAAGTAGTCATAATTAGGGTGCAACACAGGGCTTTCCCCCTGGCCATGTCCATCATACCATGCCCACAGAGTAGGTAGTATTTTTTTTAAGCCCACCACTGGTGTGGTGGTATCTAATCTAGAAACAATTCTGTTAACAAACTAATTCTACATTGGTTATACAGTATTTGATTTTCTTGATTTGCAAACCTTCCTACCTCATCCGTAAGATTCAGATATGCCATGTGTGAAATCCTCTAAACAATAGGTTCTTAGAATGAGTCTTTTTATTGCTTATTGTCTTCTATCTTTGCTAGATAAATCTTAGTTTGATCAGTTCACAGTTAGTAGTTATAGAATTATAGATTCATAGAAGCATAGAATAACTGAGTTAGAAGGGGTCTTTCAGATCATCAAGTCCAACCGTCTTCACAGTTCAGAAATCCAAATCAAAGCAGATCTGACCAAATGTCCAATTTTCTTTTCAATTGAAATATACACCATATCTCCTGAGGTAATTGGTTCCTTCTTCATACTGCTCTAACAGTTAAGAAGTTTTACCTGATATTTAGCCTATATCTGTCTTCCTGTAACTAGAGCCCATTATTACATGTCCTGCATTATGAGATTATTGAGAACACATGTTCCTTTTTATTACTATCTTTCAAGTTTTTGACAAATGCTATATCTCCTCTTAGTTTCCTTTTCTCAAGACTAAACAGTTCCTTCAGTCTTTCCTCATAGGGCTTGGTTTCCAGTACCCTGGTCCTTGTTGCCTTCCTCTGACCTTGTCCCAGTTTGTTGGCATCCTTCTTAATGTGTGGTGTCCTGAATTGGACTCAGTATTCTAGATGTGGTTTGACTAGTGCTAAATACAAGGAAACTAGTACCTTACAGATACCATACTTCAGTTAATCCAACCTAGAATAGCATTTGCCTATTTCAAAGCCAAGTTACACCATTGACACATTCAGCTTGTGATTTATAACAATTCCAAGACCGTTCTTGCTCATAGTATTACTGAGCCAAATATGCCCCATCTTGTAACTGTGCATTTGATTCCCCCTCCGTTTTAGAACTTTGCACTTATCCCTGTTAAATTTTACTCTCTTGTTTCCAGCCCAGTGTTCAAGCCTATCCGGATCTTTTTGAGTTCTGTTCCTGTCTTCCAAGGTATTAGCTTTTCCACCCAATGTTGTGTTATCCACAAATTTGACAAGTATTCCCTGCACTTCCTCATTCAAGTTATTAACAATAACAATAGTAATAATAATTTCATGTCAGAAATTATTCTGGGTTGATTTTTGTGGGAGAAACTCTGCTAAGGGGGCACCCGAATGAGGCTCCTTTCATGTCTCCAAGAGGGACAGAGACGGGTGCTCAATCCATCATGTAGTATCCGGGTCGACTTGCTGGTCTTCCAGCTAACAAGGTGAACTTCTTAATCCCTGAGCTCCCGCAGCCCCAAGTTATTAATGAAGATGTTGAAGAACACAGGATACTTTGATACTTGTTATCCTCTCATAATTGGGAAAGGAACCCTTAATAATCACTCTCTGAGTACTTATTATATGCAAATATTGTTTTGTGTATGTCTTCCAAGTAGTGATTGTGAGCTAGAATCAAGCCCTCATTTTGTTCAAAGCAAAAAATCTTTTGTTAGGTCAAGAGCATTGAATGTGGTGGGAGTTCTTTTCATCACAGGGCTCCTTCCTGATCTTACAAAGAATGGAAATTTAGAAGTTGTGATGAATGAATGCAACTTACATCTCAGCTGTATTTTAAGTATTTTTAGTTTCCTGTAATAGAGGAAAGAATAATGTACTTCCAAGGTGATACAGGCTTTGGAAAAATTCTTTGAGTAAATTGAAAAAGGTTTGTCATTTTAAGGTATTTCTTAGGGAATGAAAATGTGCACTTTCATTCAGAGTTTGGTTATTTATCCTCTTTTAGTTAGTTAACCAGTTGTAAATATCTTTAAAAATAGCTTTTTAGTCCACAGGAATCTCTGACAACTATAAGAATTCTACAACTTTCCAGAAAACAACATTTTTCTAATAAAAATGTCTATGAAATGTTGATGAATGAGGTTTTCTATTTCTAGTAGAGGAATAGTCTACTGGGAAATACTTTATGTTTAATATTATTGCAATGCCATTGTAGTGCATTGCACAAAGTGATAATAACCAGAAGTGATTGCTCCAGGCAAGTACTTGTTCAGGGATTTGCTTTGGATTGGTACTGGTACAGAAGTCGCCTTTGCAGTCCCTAAACGCCCTTTCCCTGATGTTCATTGACTTGAGCTATCATCAAGCAGTAGGGTCTATTCTGTCTGGAAAAAGTTAAAATACACAGTGGATTCAAAGGACATAGTAACCAGCCTGCTTTCTCTGAAATCTAACGAGATAAAGCTGTGCCTGAAGGAAAATACATAATACACTATTGCTTATGTGGTATACCCCCCCCCCCAACCCCCAACCCCAGATCTCACTAGGATCTTGCCATTTGGCTGGAAAAGCAAATACAGTACACCTAGGAAAAGGAACAGGGGCAGTGATGTACCTAGTTTATCCCTGGAAGCAACATGTAGAGTGGTTATTTTGTATTTGCTTTGCTTGGCTTAGGAAGGGTCTTTTGCAATTACATCCTTATTCTGAACTTCCTGTATATATCAAGTTGGCTGAATACAGAATAGAATGTTGGAATCGCACAGTCCATTCATCTGATCTACCATGGATGTTATAATAGAATTGTAGAGTCTAACACTTTGCCTAAGAAGGAAATATGCAACTATAGTATCCCTGGCAGTTGGCCATGTAGTCTCTGTTTATGAGCCACCAATAAAGAAGACTCCTTTCTATTAAAAGTCATAATTATTTCAGACATTTCTGCTGGTGATATGTCTGTTTCTGTCATAAGTACATATGAAGAGTCTTGCTGGGTTAAACCAAAAGACTGTCTAGGTTACTATTTTGTTCCCAAAGTGACAATTCAGAATGCCTAAGGAATATATATGAGCAGAACTGAATATAATAGCATTCTCCTAGCAATTGACATTCAAAAGGATAATGTTTCTTGCAGAAAAGGTATTAGGAAGTCAACATGAATAACGATCATTGGTATATTTATGTTCAATGAATGCATCTAATTCTGCTTTCATTGGCCCAAATTGGTGGCCATTGCTACAATTATGAAAGTGAAATCTTACTAATAACTTGGGGGGAAACAACCAAATAGTAGCTTCAAACATTACAAGTTTTGAAGTATATGAAAATCTGACCAAACTATTTCGTGTACTACAGAATTATACCAGATTTTCCTTGTCAAAGACTCCTGAGCAGACATAGCAGTGATTGGATAATGAGAGGTAACTACTTGATATTGTGCCTAAAATTCTGTCATGCGTTGCAAGTGAGAGTTTAAAATTACAAGTGATATTCATTTGTTTCTCTGCTTCCTAGAGTTGTTCCCAATAGAGCTATCAGTGAATTTACATGCATATACGGAGTCTTCCTTCAGCAGGACAAACAAACAGAGGTCAAAAATGAAGGGGGAAAGACTTGCTAAAATCAAGATACAGTAATACCTCGGATAATGTTTGCATCAGATAACGCTAAAACCACATAACATTAAACAATCTGGAAAAAATTGCATTGCATAACATTAAAATCTTATGGGATGCATCGGATAATGTCCGCTAAAACCTGTGCCAGTTACAATGTATCTCTATGGAGTTTTAACATTATCCGATGCATCCCATAGGATTTTAACATTTTCTGATGCATGCATCGGATAGCATTAAAAATTGGATAACACTAAGACTTGTGGAACCAAGTTTTAGCATTATCCGAGGTTTTACTGTATCTTAGCTATTATCTGAGCTGGAATATTAAATTATTAAATATTGTACCATTCTGTGCTGTACTTGGGGAGATAAATGTTATTTTCACTCTCCTATAGATATTTGAAAAGTAATTCTAGAATCTGCATTGTCTGTGTTCAACTTGGAAAACATAGCTTCCTACCCAATGCAATCACATGTGTGTGTTCTATTGCCTTAGCTTTTAATATGCACAGACTTGAAAAAAGCACAATAAGAAGACTTCAGACTGCTCATATTTATACTTACTGGCATCCTAGGGAAGAAGGTAAAGTTCAGTTTATAAAACCTGGGCAAAGAAGGATGTAACTTTTTCTTTTCTCCCTTGGGCTGAATCTCAGCTGAAATAACTGACAATTTCTGGACTTGCAAGAGGAAATGATGAGCTAAGATAAATATCCAGATGTTTGCTGGCCAGATGGATAATGTTACATGCTGGAAGACAATGGTGTACCTGTGTCTCTTGACAGGAAGTTGTAAACACGCGCAACCTTTTTATCCCTGTAGCCTTGATGAAAATTTGTTTTGCTTTATTAACAGCATGCAAATTTTATTTGAGTCCATAACGACTTTTGTAAGTGACCATATAAGAAATACATACTGTTGTGGAGCTAGTTTGGAAATATTGGTTGTGTTTGTAAAGCTAGTTTACATCATAGTTTGTTGCAGATGGCTTTACAGAAGTGCCTTCCCAGTATTAGGAAATAGGTGTGCCACCATTTCAAATAAATAAATAAATTCCTACAATCTATTCCAATATCTCAGGCTATTTATTTACAAT
Organism: Furcifer pardalis; assembly: GCA_030440675.1. Classification (NCBI taxonomy): domain Eukaryota; kingdom Metazoa; phylum Chordata; class Lepidosauria; order Squamata; family Chamaeleonidae; genus Furcifer; species Furcifer pardalis. The sequence goes on from CP126897.1 coordinate 80,407,667, forward strand.
GCTGAAAACCTTGGCTGTTTTCCCTTTTTTCTCAACCACCCTAATTCCTTCTCTTCCAACTAGTATTTGTTTTATTTCATTTTAAAAAATAAATAAAACCTGGTTCTTCACAAAAGTTACAATCTTAAAAGAGAGACTTGTTTTCAGGCTTGAATAAAAGGCAAATACAGTTTTAACCAGGGTTTACAGAACTGCATGTACATCTGTGAATTGTCCTGCTGAATGACTAAAGTGGCCGGTGTTTCAGGTTCCATATACTATATACGGCTCTAGTGCTAACTAGAAGCTTCCTTTCTGAACAGGAAGCGGGTCAGACTTCTGGGCCTAACTAGGCAACAAAGACTTCCAGCTTAGGTCTTCCTTCCAGATGAGCTCCATTTAGGTGTCAGTCTATCAGGTGGAACTCCATGAATGGACAAAAATTAGAAGAAAAATGCTATTTAACTTCTGAACAGCCCACTAAGCACTATGAGGCAGTATATACAGTAAAACCCTGGGTTACGACAAGAGTTCTGTTCCAACAGCCTCTAACTTGAAAAAATTGTAAACCAAAACATCCATAGGGATGCATTGAAAATAAAAAAAATGGTCCTGCATTAATCGTTGTAAACTGAAAAAAAAATTAACAATTTGTAAACCGGGACGCCATGTCCATAGGATTTTCCATTGTAAACAGCAGCAAACGTAAACCAAGGTGGTTGTAACCCGAGGTTTTACTGTAAGTGTAATTGCTGGGGTGGTGGATATCTGAACATCATTTATTCAGCATTCCTCCAATATTATCTCCTCCTAACTTCATTTTCATGATGACTGTTTAGTAAGTCACACTGAAAGCCATTGGCCCAAGATCATCCATTGAGTTCCATGACTCAAGGGAGGATAATCATGGTTTCTCCCAAATTCCATCCCAACACTTGAACTACTATGCTACACTATACAGTACTGATTTTCAGCCATTACAATGGGGCATGTTAATAGTTTTCTTTGTGCTATTGTGCTATTAAAAACTATGATTCTATCTAGTAATTGATTTATAATGGGAGTGATGAAACATTTCCCATTAACAGTGTATTTTACAAAATAATTTTCTCAGTCAATGATTAGAAACACTAGCATTATGCAGATTCCTTCTGGATCGCCATTCAATTTTATTCCAGACATTTCTAACCATCAGTTTAAACTTCAGTTTAAAATTGTGCATATAAGACAACAGCCTGAAGGGAGAAAAATCAGCATCCTTTATAGTGCACAGTAACATCAGAAATCTAAATCTCTGCAGTAAATCGTGCACAGTAACATCAGAAATCTAAAACTGAAGCTGTTGTTAGAAGTAGTTGAAAGAAGACACTGAACTAAAATTATCCATTGCAATTTTGGCTATTGTTATATTATTGCAGATCCCCACAGGCAGCCCTAACATGAACAGTACAGAGGCTTCACGTCCTGGCTCTTTTGATTCTTTTGTCTGACCTCCAACCTACAAGGCCAGGAACATTCAGTTGAGAAAGATTTATGAAGCCCTCACTAACAGGGTCAAGCCTGTTATACCATCAGAGGGCTCATTCTTTAAAAAATAACATCCATCCACAGCTCTGTAGGGTGGCCTTCCTTGGCACCATCATTTTGTGTTTGTCTTAACAATTTGTGCGCACAACCCCTCCTCCTCTACAGTCCACTGGGAATGTCCATCAGTTGTGTTAGACACAGTAGCTTGGGCTCTTGTTATCTGTCAGCCCTATGTCATCCTAGGTAACTGATACTTTGACGAGTTTCTGTAAACTTCAAAGGAGCAAAACAGCATCCTGAGGGATCATCAGAAGATCTAAACAGAAAGAGCCTGATGTTTTAGAACAAAATTTAAAATCTACCTCACACAGACTGCTCTAAGCAATAAACAGAGAGGTATAGATTACAATATCCCAAATTGACTGCCAACCTTTAAAGAATAAGCAATGCCAGAAAATGAAGAAGTCGACAAATGTAGTAGAAGGCTATAGTGGTACTTTATAAGCAGATAATTTATAAATAACAATAAATAATTTTTCATATAGTTGTCTTCCTTGCTGTTTATGCTTACTATTTCAGATGAAACTGTAATGCACTCCTTTTATTTATTGCAGTTTCATAGATGATTTCATTTTTAAGCCTTACTTTTAAACTAAGTATCTTGTGTTGAGAGTTAAAACAACAATAGAAGAGAGTGTATTCTTGGGTACTTGGCCAGGGATTTTTGAGAGCTAACACTCCCACTCTTATTTTCTCAGATGCAATGGGATTTTTAAGATCTGCAAAACAGACAGGAACTTAGTTTCATGTCTTAAAAAAGGATGGATTTTTCCATAATATAATCTGTAGAGCAACTACCAATAAAAATAATATTTAAGTGCTAAAAACTGAGCAATCTGCGAGTTTTTTCTTTTTGAGTAAGACACAAGGCTTGAAGTTAAAAAAAATAGACATAAGGAATTTACATCAAGTTTCAGGGTAAATACTGTATATAGAAATCACCAAAATGGATAGATGGCCAGGATTTGAAGTTTGAAGGATGTGTGAAGGAATTACAGTAAAACTGGCATACGAACACCTCGACTTACGAATAACTAGAGATATGAAAATAAATCTTAGGAAAAAATGCTTTGAGATATGAATTTCTAATTGGATTTTTTTTTTTTTTTGAGATACAGAAAAGTATACAGTGGCCACTTCTGGTAATGCAATGTGTTTTTCATACAAAAAACCTCCAGGTGCAAATTAATTTCATATCTCAAGATACCACTGTACCTATGTTTCTGAATCCCAAGGTGGCTGACCAGTGTAGCCTTGCCAGGCTCTGCCTTTTCTTGTGTGTTAGAAGATTTTTGAAACTCTGCATCTGATGCAAGCCTTAATGCTTGCTCCAGAATGTACATATATCACGACGTGGTGATTTAACTTATTTGGGAATTGGGACACATGAACTCTGGCCTTTTGCTAGAAAAAAGAACATTGTTCCTGTGTGACAGGTGAAGTTGATATAAGCTGAAACTATCTTGTGACAATTGCTATTTTCCAATCTATTCTCTCAGAATGCAATTTTATGCTTCAATGAAAATATGTTAAATTTGCACTTCTGCATAGATATAAAGAGGAATGAAATGTTAGCTTACCGATCTGATTTGGTGTGTGTGTGTAAAATACTTCTCCATTAGTTGCAATGAAATGAAATCAAGCCAAATGAACCCAGAATCTTTTTGCACAGATTTATATTTATTTAGTCATTTTAAAATATTGTAATGATTTTTTTCTTAAAGTTTCCAATACAGTATTGAACTTTTAAACTACCTTGGGGCTCATGTCTCATTTGGAGAGACAAGCTACTTAATGTAAAATGTGGTTGTAATTCATGTATCTCACACTCTTTTGTTTCTTAGTGGCTGAGTTGGGGCTCTTCTAGCTGACAAAAGAAACTTGGCAATGGCTTGTTTCAGATCATAGGGAGAAGTGATTAAGCTTCCTTCACCTGCATGCCATTAATCCATGTCCTATCATGGCGTCTCATTGCTGCAAACACATGGTTTATTGTTATAATGGTAATGTTCCATTAAAATAATTGCTACTACTGACATCTAATGAACTGAATAGCTGAGGATTGAATAAATCTGATATCAGGTGCTGGGCTTTATAAATATGGATGGGATGACAGTAGCATCATTATTAGTATGTTCACAAAATGTGACACAACTGGTGCCTCAAATGCCAATGACGGTTTTGCTTTACTCATTTGCAGTTTTATATTCCTCAGTCCTTTTGTATCCCCTTTGACTGTACTGGTAGCAAGATACAGTATCTAAAACAGCAGACAAAATTCGCCGCTCACATGCACTGCTTTCTTGTAAAGTATTTAAACCAAGAGAATTATAACAATTATAGAATCCACTGGGCTATTGTCATTCCATTTCTTCCTCCATCTCATCTGTTCCAGTTGCATATACTGAAATAGTATTGTTCACAAAGTTAGACTTATCTGTGTTGTGAGTACTCCTGTAGGTCTTTTTTTGGCCCTCCTTCCAGTGGGTTAGTGTAAAGAGTTGAAACACCAGAAATTGAAATAGCAGAAGTGATATTATCACCTACTCTTTGATTTCCCTCACTCTGAGTTTACCTTCATTCCTTCTGGTAGCTTGCATGAAAGCAGCTAAACAGTAAGGCATGGAATGCAATAGGATCTGGTGGAAAGAAGGAACTTGGGGATGAACCTTATGTGAACTTCCTTTAGTGTATTAATCTTGGGATCCAAAACATTTTCTCCACCCTTCCTGTGTATTGTTCATAGCATCTGTACCACTGACAAAAATGTTTCTGAGAAAATAAACTTGAAGGAATACCAAAATCTTATCCATTACTATTAATTATCAGTGGGCATCCTTCCCTAATGCAATACATTCCAGATGTACTGGACCATAACTTCCATCATTCCTTGCTAATCCAGCCATTAGGCAAAAAGAAAGTAAATTATTTACCAAGTATTATTGGTAAAGAAGAGGATGACAATTATCAGGTAAGATAAGTCAAAAAAGAAGAGTTGGGGTCTCTGAACTACAACAGCTCCATGGGTCATGCAATGTCTTATGTCAGATAATGCTTTTTTCCTAGCATGGAGCCAAACATGGAAAATAATGGAGGTCTGCAGATAGAAACTTGTTTCAATAAACTGATTATCTTTGCTGGCTGAGAAAGATAAAGATCCCCACATGAAGATGCTTATGCGGAGACTGTTGTGTAGGGCCAACTGTGGAGCCTTTGTTGCACTGCGGTCTGATGTTATTGTCTACTCACGGGCAACAAAATGTTTGTTGTGTAGTGGTGTAATATTTATATTAAATATTGGTTAGGAAAAGTAATTGGGCTGCGAAAGGCAGTAAAATGTCTCATGGTAAATTGAGAAGAATTGTTCCTTTCTTTTCTTTTTTTACTTCTGTGCATTTAGTATCACTTGTATTTTCCAAAATATGATTTCTTAGGCATTTATGGGCATAATGCCAAATTTACTAGGTTTTCTCTTGTGACAGGCAATTAAAAAACTATACTGGTTATTGCTAAGTATGTTTATTTTTCCTTAGCTAGAAAGGTTCCATTTGTCTTCCCTGAGTTGGAAGGCCTGCACATTTTTCTAAGTGTCACTTCTGTATTGCCAGTAGTGGCTGCCTGGAATTGCTGACATGACAATAAAAAGCAGCTAACTGTGTGATACATATGATATTGGAAAGTGGTCTAGTGCCAGAGAACTGTTTAAGAGAGAGAGAGAGAGAGAGAGTGAGTGAGTGTGTGCGTATAGGGGTGGATGTGACCCAATGTATTGGCATGGTATGTTTGAACAAAAATGTTTCAAAAGAACTAAAGGTTCAGAGTTTCCTTCAGCCATATATTTGCTGAATAGCAAGTGACAGCCTATACCAGGGATTCTCAACCTGTGGCCCACTGTGCCATTTGATGTGGGGCCCCACTGCCTCCACCACACCAGGAAGTACCATGGTGGTGGAGGAAGGTCAAAATGGCCATCCAGCCTCTGAAGCTGTCTGAGGGAGTGTGACCCGCCCCTGGCTTTAAAAAAATTGAGAACTCCTGGCCAGTTGGGGTTGCAAGTATGAATTTTCTGAAATTATATTTCTGAGCACTGTGGTGATCCACAGGCGCAATCATTGCGCATGCATATTGGCAATGAATACGAGGTCCACAAGATTGGTGACTGTGGGATTGAGTTCTTGCAAAGATGTTAAATGGTCTGTTTTGTCCCCGACCCGCCTACCCTCTCCTGAGTAAGACATTCCCAATACTGTACTTTGTGTTCTTTTAAAAAAAAAAGAGGTTTCAGCTGGCAGCCATTTATATTAGTCAAGATTTCTTGATATTGTCTTGTAACTAGTCAGTGATTTAATAAAATATAAAAACAAAGCTAACTTGAATTATAGGTTCTTATTATTCCTTAATAAGTCAATGCATGCATCATGACCCTGGATAAACTGTTTTCTACAACAAGGTCGGGGTAGTACCTGTCTTTTAACTGGCTTCTACTAGATTTGAGTCTGGGGGGGGGGAATCTTCCTTTGTGGTGAAGAGACAATGATTTTTTGTAAGGTATAGAAAAATGGTACCCTGGGATTGATTCAGTAAATATTTGTATTCTGGATTTAAACACTCCTCTAGAATGATCTTAATGTATTTAGTAGTAGTGGTAGTTATTTCATGTCAGAGATTACTCTGGGTTGAAAGGATTTTTAGGGAATGCCCGAATGAGGCTCCTTTCATGTCCCTCAAGTGCAGGTCTGACTTTAATAATAATATCCATGGGATTATGAGAACATAGCTCTTAAACCCATGGTGGCAAACCTATGGCACAAGGGCATAGAGAAGCCTGTCTGTTGGCACACACGCCATCATCCCAGCAGAGTTCTCCCTGTCCATCTGCATACCAGACCAACGAGAGCACTTCTTCCTTCCTCTCAGCACAGAGTTTGCCTGCCCCATTGTACAGCAGCCCAATGAGAGCGCTTCTTCCTCCCCCCAGCATAGAATTTGCTCCGCCTCTCTTTTTGGGCACTCAGTCATCATTGCATTAAACTGATATATCAGTCAGTTGTCTTAATTTTTTGTTGCCAGGGCTATAGCCAGGATTCTGGGTTTTTTTTTGGGGGGGGGGGGTACAGGAGGGCAAAAAAAAATTCAGGAGGGGTGACAATGTCACACACACATATATAACATTGGGGCCATGGGGTGGGGTGGGGTGGAGCTCTTAGGCCAGTCCCCCACTCCCCGGCTACAGCCCTGATTTCCGCTTATCAGCTTCAGTATTTTGGATACTTTGGAACATTAAATTGTGGCAGATTTTAGTAACAGTGTCAGTCAGCTGAGTAGACAAACATTTAAAAGTTAGTTTTCCTTTATGCAGATCTGGTCATAGTAATCTTTGAGAAACTGGTAATGCATGATTTGAAAAGAAAATTAGCTCAACTGTAGCACCTTGGCAAAATATGAGTTGAGCAGAATTCTGCAATTTAAAGGCTCTTTATTCTGACCCTTCCATCATTATAAAGCAATGTGACAAGGGAGTGCTATAGTTATCCAAAGTACTGCAGGTGACGAAACAGAAATTTTAAGACAACACTCCAATACTGTATATCACTATATAGGCTATATCCTCATAATCACACTGAAGATATTAAAGAAGAAGGTTAATCAGAATCCTGGTTAATTTTCTTGTGACAGTAATGAAAAAAACATTCAAATGTTTTGCAAGAACAAAGTGAACTGAAGGGCATTCTGGCTTATCTCAATGTTTCCCATTTTGCCTTAAATGTTCTTTTCTTAGTCCCTTTCTGCTGAATTTTCACCAACATGGCCTCTCCTAAATCACTTAATCAAGTGATGTCCCCAATAACAAACAATACATGGAATCTCCTGTGTATATTTTAACTCTCTCTTTATATTTTGAAGCTTCAGCATAATCTCTTTGTTTTTGGCAGTACAAAATGAGCACCAATCTGTTTATACTCTTCTTCCCAGCCAGTGTAATTGGACCCCCATTATTCGCTTCCTGTGAGAATTGTTAAATTCATTTATTTTAACTGTTCTGGAAAGGCGGGAAGTTGGCTTCTCTTAGGAACTGTCTCTGTTGGGTTGCCCCCAGAGTCTTGAATCCTGCTTAAAAGCATTAAAAGTGATGTAACCTTCCTGGTCTGCAAGAAAATACAACCTCTCCCCAACATTATGTGCTATACGCCCAACAAATCTTGAATTCCTGGCTCCTTAATTTCAGCTCTGTTCAGCATTTTCCTTTCTACACCTCCTCTTCCTCCTATATTGGCTTGGTTCTTGCCTGTTTGTTTTCATTCTTCACTGGTCTTTGCTTTTATCTGATATTGTTTAAGTGTCACAGGAGCAGAACTGGCTTGCCTCTGACATGCCTAGTGGCTGCCTCCCTCATCTACACAAGAGGCATATGCCAGAAGTGGTCTGTTTAATTACATTTGTAAAGCTGTTCTATGCAAGGACAAATCCTGTTTTGTACAGGACCTCATTAGAAGGAACTCTGTAAAGATGAATAATGGCAGTAGCAGTCTGGGGTAGCTTGCATGACTCAACAGCCACCGGTGTTTAGTCTGAATATGGAGAGAAGGTCATCTGAATAGATGTATGTAGGCCAGGGAATCGGTACTGCCTAGAATACTTACTAGCTGAATTAAAGAGCATATTCTGTTCTCTCATCCAAAGCCATAATAAACCAGATATATTGTCAATATAGGTTTTTTTTAGGGATATAGCAGCCCTACTAAAACGTCCTAGCTTTTAGCTGTACTGTTTTATATGGTCTACTTAGAAATAAGCCCCATTCAGTTCAATATGGCTCACCCTCAGGTAAGTGTGTATAGGATTTCACCCTAATTTGAGTATGGAGGTTTCAGAAATCTTGTTAGTTAATCCTAGCATGGATTTGTAGTGCATGGAATATTATTTGGTAGAAAAAGGTAATAAAGTGATTTCCCCACCACTACCATGATCATATGTATCTGGCATCATAAAGCAAAGGACATGAGTTTTAAGTAGGCTTGATCCAATAACTGTTATGTTACAAATTAATTAAACAGTGGCTTATCTCTATGTGATATTCCAGACAGTTTAGACTTCACATAGGAAATGTATCCATGTTGCATTATGAATAAAAATTGAGGATGACATATTCCCATGACTTTGATTTATGTTATAAATGTCCTGGTAATATTTTGACAAGGGTTCATACAGATTGCAATGGAATTTTTCCCACACTAAGAAATTGTTGGCCACAATATTCCATTCTTCTGCTTCCTATTTTATAAGCATTACTCAGTTTAAGAAGAAAGGAGTAGAACAGGGATTCTCAACCTCTGGCCCAGGGGCTGGATGTGGCCCATGGCACCATTTGATGTGCCTCCCCCACTGCCTCCACCACACCAGGAAGTGCCATTTGGTGGAGGAAGGGCAAAATGGCTGTCCAGCCCATGAAGTGTCTGAGGGAGCATGACCCTGCCCCCAGCTTTAAAAGGTTGAGAACTCTTGGAGTAGATGATTGTGTCATGGTGCACACATTTAGCTAAAACAAGGAACTTGGTAGATATAGGTTTTATAGTTTATTTTTTAAAAGATTTATTTTTTCTTTTGTATGTGACATATTGGTCAGAATCCTCATGTGAACACAGCAGCACAATCATATAAGCTGCTTCTCTCTGGCAGTCTCTCCTTTATGCAACCAGTTGTATACATGATTGATTGGACAAAAGACAAAATATGTAAGTATGAGATCTGTTGTGGGATTGTCTTTGTATGTATGGGTAGCAGGAGTTTGGGTGTTTTACAACAGTGATGACTTTGGAGCCTGCAGTGTCCTGTCTCATGTCCAATTTGATATAACTTTATACTGTACTGAAAACCAAATATGAGATGGATTGACTCCTTAAATGTAGCCACAGACTTGAGTTAACAAGAGCTTAGCAGAGTTGTTGAGGACATAACATTTTGGGGATCACTCATTCATAGGGTCACCATTAGTCAGGGTTGACTTGACAGCACATGACAACAAGATACTGGAGCTAGAGGAGGAACCAGAGTTGGCAAAGCATTAACTTGTAGCAAATGGCAATTTATATATCTTCTCCTTCTCCTCCTTTTTCTCCTCCTCCTTCCTTGTTCTTCTTTGTCTTCATCTCCTCCTCCTTCTTTTCCTCTACTACTACTACTACTACTACTACTACTTCTGCTGCTGTATCTGAATCCAATTATTGGCGATCCTCATGGTGATCAGCCGTGATGACTGGCCTGAGAATATAATGCATTGCTCTTCCACATCGGAGCATGACACCCGTACCACTGATCCAGCTCCATCACCCTTCCTTGTGGACTTCACCAAGGCTGCTAGTTCTCAGGGTTGTCAGGTTAGTTAACCACTATCTGACACTTGGCGTTGTTGCTGGCAGTATGGTCTACTCTATTAACATAGCAGGATAACCTGGCCAGACTCAAAATTAGATATACAGTATATAAGGGTATAAGTGTTTTCTGTGTAGCGTGAGGCTCCTGTGTGAGAAACAGAACCATGATGTGTGATGTGTACAGTCATACACATGCTTTCTCAGATATTCAGTGGCGTTTATTCTGTAGTAAGCATGGTTAGGATTACAGCTCAAATTCAGCATGGGCTATGGGTAAATTATAATTATATTCCATAGCAACCATGACCGATAAAGGAGAAATTTGATTTACTTATTTGTTATATAGAAAGTTATATAACATGAAATCAGTGTGACTCGAGGTTAGTCATGCCTATTAGGCTAATGTCTCACATTCAAAAGGAAAATGTTCAGGTTTTTAACAAATTAGATATTTCAATCCTGTGTCACATTACACAACGGTTTGTGTTGTAAATCAAGGTATCTTCTATTCCTCTTGATAAAGCACATTATGTAGCAAAGTACAGTTGATATAATGTGAAGGTCAGAGCACTGCTTGCTGTACTTGCCAGTATTATTATTTGAGCTCATTGTAATCTTAGTCATCTATTTTTCCTGCTCAGATAACCTCTTCTTATCTCAGATCAAGCTACTCATCAGTTGTACTGCTAGCATTTGTCATCTTTGAGTTATTACAGCCCTAAATTGTTGTTCAGATGCAATGCAATCGTAGTATTTTGCAGACCACAATCTGATGTACAGAAAGCTATGGTCCTCACTGAAAGATTAAGAAAATGCAAAAGAAAACAAACAAGACCAGATAAATCCAGTCATCATTATCATCATTATTTTCTTCTTTTTGTTCTGTGTCTAGGCCAGATGTAAAACTGCCAAAATGAAGCCATCTTTTGGTGATTTCATTCCGTAGTTCCTTTTGCCTGTCCTAACGTGAGAAAGGTTAGCCGGCAGAAGGTTGTTGATGCCTTGGGTACACATGGTTGTGGTTCAAAAGTACCACAGTCTTCAAGGAGACTCTTTCTGTGTACCCCAGATAAGTATAATATGTGAGTAGGGAGAAGAGGTAGTTTAAAACAAAAGGATTTTATATGCCACTTAGCCACTCCCCCTTATTATTCCATAATAGTAGAAACTAATTTAGCCTTGCAAATAATTATCCCATATTGAAATATCTTAGTCTGTTCTGTCATTTCTCAGCATTTATCAACAGTATTTTAAAAATCAAAAATGTTTGAATTTCCCAGACTCATTTCATGAATTTAGTTATTTTTATGCTCTTGGTCTGTTTGCCTCCACTCTCCAGTATGTATCCCTTTGGATCCCAGGCACAAGAGGTCCTGGGTATCATGTTACCAAGGCTTCTGTATCGATGTTAACAACTCAGGTGCCCAGAGTAAATTACAATTCCTGTAGGATCTGGTAATTGGGAAGTAGCTACTGATGTTTTCAAGGTACAAAGGAAGCAGGCACAACAGTTTAGATTGTAATTTCAGCTAAAGAATAACACAGGGAGGGGATGAAACATGTTTTGTTAGGTATGTGAGAAGAAGTGGAAATATTCATATTCTCGCCCTTGTAATTGCAAACCTTGACAGCACAACTATATTGCAGATGGGAAGATGCTAACATAGTGAGAACTCAATATTTTTGTGATAGGCAGGTTTTTTAAAATAAGAGTTATGAGTATCTTAAAACAGTTAGTATACTAACTTGTAGGTCATAACCAAAGGTATCTAAAATACACTACATTGTTTACAGTGTGTCAATTTTGCAATGTGGCCTTCAGCACAGGGAATTTCCTTGGCTTAAATAAGATGTTCCCAACCAAAGGCCTGTTGGGTGGATCCAGTCTGCAAAGCCATTTCATATGCCCCCACCCACTCCTCCAGGGGCATTAGAGAAACAAAATGGCCACACCCTTTGAAGCTTTTGGGACAAAATGGCTGTCCCCGTCAAGCAGGCAGAGCAAAATGGCTGTCCAGCTTTCAAAGCTAGACCCACTCCCAGCCTGAAAAGATTGAGAACCCCTGGCTTAAATTGTGGGGAAAAACATGATTTCTTGTTATCTTTAGTGTTGAAACTCATTTTCTGTTTGCTGTTCATGCAGTACTTTTCATTTTTACCTTCTGTACACTTCAAGTACATTCTGGTCTTCCATCAATGCCACACTGCAGTTTACACGCCCTTTCCATTTTGAATATACAGTAAAACACTGGATAACGATTGGATCGGATAACGCTAAAATCGCATAATGCTGGGGAATTTGAGGCAAACATTTGGATCGGATAACATTATGTTAACCATTATGTTAACCATTATGTTAACCATTATGTTAACGTTATCCGATCCATCAGATAACCTTTGCCTCAAATTCCCTGAGGTGTGGCTGTGACTCACCAGTTTCTCTTGGGAGAAAAGGAGAAGCTGCCTGCTCTCAAGCTTGCCACATTTGAATAACAAAGGCTTGCAAAAACCAGTCTGACTAGTTTAGCAAAGCAAAGGCTTAGGACCCTTTCCCCAGTGTAACCCAAAACACTTTGCAGAAAAATAATTGCAAAGAGACAATTTGACCCATTACCTTTATGAAGTTTCCCCTTTAAATTCTAAACAGCCTGAACCCAAGATTGTAGCTCCGCAAGCCTCATGCATTGTCAATGGAAAACAAGCAGACTGAAACCTTTCACCTACAAAGCAATTAAGCTTTTCACACCCTGCAAAGCCCTGCGGGAACTTCCTTTTTTACAGCAATGGTAGGTGGGCTGATTCTAAACGAAAACATTTTCCTAGCTTCTGTTCAGATCTTTTAAAACAGTACTTTATAAAATTTTCAAAAAATTTAAAATGCTGTATGGCTTTGACCCCCTAAAGTCAGGGTGGTCTGGCATGTTTTTGTAATGTATTTGCCCTTTAGACAATTATTTCATAAAGTTCTTTAAGTTTCCAGCATATTTCCTTGACTTTCCCTTGAAGTCTTTGTTGCTTATCTCTATGGAATTAACGTTATCTGATCCACCTGAATAGGATTTTAACGTTATCTGGTGCATGCATCAGATAAGGCTAAAAATCGGATAACGTTAAGACTTGTGGAACCAAGTCTTAACATTATCCGAGGTATTACTGTAGCTTGCATGTAACATGAAGGAATGTGGAATTGTTTTTGTCATGAGAATTTGGGGGACATAGACCTTATGGCATCAAGGTTAGGCATTTGGGGGTACCTAGTCTTGTCCATCCTTGTATACAGGCTTCACTGTTAGCTTCTGACACCATCCCTCTGGATCTTCTCTTCTTTGCTGTCACTGTTTAAGGTGATCAGAGTAAAGAGATAGTATCACTGTTCCCTTACCCTTTGTATGGTTATATAGCTGGAGGAAGGAGCTCGCTGAAAAAGAAATAACATTAAGGGAGAATATAGCTGAGGAACTTGACCTCTCCTATATCACCTGAAGGATCCTGAAGAGGCTGAAGGTAGAGTCCCTAAATGTAAGATTGGCATGCTCAAGTGGGGGCTGCTGGTGGACAACAACACACTGTGTGAATGGGGAGAGCTACAGGCTCATTTACTGGTCTGCTGATTACTGCCAGAAACATGTACCGATGAAGATTTAAGTTTGGCCAACAACAAAGCCAAGAAGGTGGCTTCATTTTGGCAGTTTAAAGTCTGACTCGGGCATGGGAGAGAGAATAAAATTATCAGAACATCTACCCATCCTTTATAAATCTTGTTGTGGAATAAAGGTGGAGCTTTTTAAAGTGGTATTTAAGAAAATCTCAGGGGAGATGAACCAGTAACTTATAATTTTAGGCATTTGAGTCTCTGGGTGTCTCCATAAGGTAATAATATTGTTATACTGTATTTCTCTCTATGGATATGGGTGAAGGGTTTATTGATTTTATTATGTACACCACCTAGAGTAGTGGGTTTCTACTAACTGTAGTGGTATAGAATTCAAACAAATTAAGTAAATAAATAGCCTTTAGATCCTTTTCAGCAATTGTTTTATTCGTAATGTGCTCTGGCTTTGTATTTTTTTCAGTGTATGCACATCTAGAATTCTAGACATTGTGGGAAAAGGTTTCATTGGCAACCATTCTTGCCATTAAAAGTGTTTCCCATCTGAATATCAGCTGCCAAAGTATGTAGTATCCAGCAGAGAAGGAGGATGAGGACATAGTTTGCAATGAGGCTGAACAGTTTGCACTTCCTAGCAGTGACACCAAACATCAATCTTTATAGAGACAGCCCAGAACACAGGAAAATAAGAATACGGGTTTTTAAAAAAGAACAAAAGGGGGAATTATCTTCTCCCTTTCATTCTCATTCCAGTGGTTTCCTTTTCAGATCTTTCCAGAATGAATATATTCTCACAGTGACAGTTCAGATTTTTTTATCGATGCAACTTGAGGAGTCATAAATGTACACATTGCAGAATGTAAAAATGCTTTGATTTCTTTAAATGGAAGGTTTTGCTGTTGAAATAAGTGAGTGGAAATCTATTTTGAGACAAGTAGGTGAGCAGCAAAACTACATATGTGGTACAGCTGGTCTGTTGTGTCTACATGGGCTCCTGATTTCTGAGCCACAGAAATTGCTGCTTTGTAAACTTCCAGTCAGTTTTTGGTTTTGCAGAGAATTTCATCCTTTCTTGTTTGTTTAGATTGGCTTCAGTCATGTTTGCTCACCAAAAGGAAGGTGTATTTCTCCGTATGTGGCATAAACTGCTGTGAGGTTGACCAGTATATATTTTGGAGAGTGGCTGTTGCATACTTTAACTGCAATTATGCACTGGATATTAAAACAGATAGTATCTTTATCAGCAATTATCTAGTTGATTGGTTATGAGAAATCATTTCAGAGAATATTTTTTAATGCATGTGAAATAACCCATTTCATTTTGGGTTGTCTCATCACAGAGTTTTCAAAGTATAAAATATTCGCAAGTAGTCAGCCATTATTGCCTTTTACACAGTGCTGAAGTTGACATGGGTAGAGGAGGAAGAGATGGTAACACTACAAGAGATAGTGCTGGAAGATGAGACTTTTAGATCAGAAAGCATTCAATCAGATTCTGGGAAAGAACAAAGGAAAAATATTAATTGCTCTATTGCTAGTGATGCAACTTAATTAAAACTGAAAGGAAATCTAGTGCCTTCCATGCACTGAAGTGAAAAGAAAATCTGATGCTGCAGAATCACACAGGTAAACTGGAAACTGTAAAGTAAGAAATGGAGTGCATAAACATTATAGTGCTTGTTGTCAGTGAACTAAACTAGGAGAGGTATCATCTCACTCCTGTGTTTGTTTGGACTGGGATGAGATATTTTCAGTCAGACAACTACAAAGTGTTCTGATCAAGAAGTGACCAACTCAGAAGAAATTGTGTGGTTTTGCCTGTGCACATGTCACCTTTTGTAAACAAATCCTGAAATAAACTAGTGTTTATTAAAGAAGTATGTTTCAAAGGGAAAAGGTGATAGAAGTAGTAGTTCTGACTAAGAGTGTTCCAAATTGTCCATTACGTGTCGGCCTGGGCTTTCCTTAGGAAAGGCGCTACATAACATTAGGCCATTCCCTTTATCTAGATACCCCAAGTGACCTTTTCCTGTATGATGAAATGGCTGATGAACCACTTCACCATACAGGTAAAAAAAAAAAAACACTTTCCCTACTCATCTGCATAGGGGTAGGGAAAGTATAATTATTTTCCCCTCTATTCTAGCTGATAATTGTAATACTGCATTGGTTAGGAGGGTTAAAATATATATAATTTTTTTTGTTTTAACAACTTAAAAAAACTGATCACAGCCACAGTTTTTAACAAAACAAAAACATAGAAAAAATTATTCTTCTAAATAGCTCAGTGCTGTAAAGATCGGCCAGGGGGAGAAAATCACACTTTTTAATTACACATTCCTTGCCCCTCTGCAGAGGAGCAGGGGAAGGTTTACCTGAAACATCCAGCACACTGCATGAAATCATTATTCCATTCTACATACTGATAGCAAAAGGTATGCTAAAACTAGTTTTCATGTTTTGTAAATCCTGTATCTATTCTCCTTACCTACAGACACTTCTATGACATATGAAATACACTATGAAAATTGCCACCACTACCACAAAAAAAAAAAAAAAAAGCTTTGTTGGAAAGATGAGAATATTTGGCAGATTTCTAAATGAAGTCCACTTCTCTTTACATCATTTTCATAGTAATTGCCCATTGAAAACACTAGAGAATAAGCACATTTCTTCTGCTCTTCCTCACTCCAACAATCCTCTAAACTGTAAAGGCAGCTGTTACACAAGCTCTTTGAAGGGGTTTTTTTTAAGGGGAGGGGGTCTAAAACTGCCAGTACTTCCAGCAGGATTTATTGTCAAGTCAACCATATGTAGGTTTGCAAGCTTTAAAATTGCTAGAGAGACTGAATCAAGGTAATATTGCACCCCTAAACATTGAGGTTACATACAAGTCTACTTTGGGGTTTTTCTTCAGTTGGCCATAGTTGTCTGTATTTTTTCTGGACAGGATCTCTATTATGTTGACTTTTGAGATTTCATCCCACATTGACTCATATCAGTGGTTTGTTTTGAATTTTAGAAACTTTTGTGGATCTTATCTGTGGGAGGGATTGCTCTGCTTTTCAGATGGTTAGGTAGAACATCAGGCAGGGGGTTCTGACACAGATCCAGATTTCTGAGGCAGATTTTACACTGGCTTATTATAGTTTTTGGCAAAGATATTCTGGGAACATACTCTGGGATTTTCTTTTTGAATCTGAGTTGGCCTGCTGACTGAATCATTCATAGACCACACAAGGTTTTTAATTTTTGAATAAAGGAAATATGAATAAATAGTGGAGAAATTAGGTTCAGAAGTAAATATCAGGGAATTGGCAATCTTTTCACAAACCAATCATATATGGATATTCAGTGATACCTCGGATAACGTTTACCTCGGATAATGCTAAAATCACATAACGTTAAGTAATCTGGGGAGGAGAATTGGATCAAATAACGTTAAGGTCCTATGGGATGGATTGGATAACAACCGCTAAAGCCTGTGCAGTTACAATGTATCTCTGTAGCTTTAACGTTATCCAATCCATCCCATAGGATTTTAACATGCATCAGATAACACTGAAAATCGGATAACACCAAGACTTGTGGAACCAAGTCTTGGCGTTATCCGAGGTATTACTGTTCTTCTCTTTTAGCATCATATAAGTCAGTGGTGGGATTCAATTTTTTTTACTACCTACTCTGTGGGCATGGTATTGTGGGCGTGGCCAAGAGGAAAGCCCTGTGTTGCACCCGAATTAGGACTACTTTATTTGAAAACTTGGATGGGCAGAACCAGCCAGAATTTCTGCTGCCGGTTCTGGTGAACTGGTGTGAACCTGCTGAATCCCACCGCTGATATAAGTGTGTTAAAAACGTTTGAGTCAACATGAGATGCTTACATACACCTCCATAAATCTTGAAATGAAAGTACAGAAAGAAGTGAGAAATTGATGTTGCCCAGTAAAAGTACACATGTAGGAAAATATTAAAGCTCCTTCTGTTAGTGCTAAGTTTGGAATCACTTTCTCAACATGACATCTCCAGAACAATTTACAGTAATAAAAATGTTAAAATGAACTGTAAAACTGCAGTTGGTAATAAAACAAGCAGTAAACAGCAAGCAAAATTAATCAAATAGCAGTAAAGGAAATCTGCATCAAACAAGAGAAATTCAAGGCATAACTTTATAGTTAAAAAAGGAAGACAGTCCATACTGTCAGATTAGCTGCCAGTTACAGAGTACTCACCTGGGACTGTCGTGGCTTAGTGGTTAAGACACTGAACTTGACAACTGGAAGGTCAGCAGGCCAGCAGTTTGAGACCTGAGTGCTACATGACAGAGTGAGCTCCCATCTCTGTCCCAGCTGCTGCCAACCTGGCAGTTGGAAAGCAAGAAATTGCAAGTAGATAAATAGGAACCTCCTTGGTGGGAAATAGTTACTTCCTTGGCATTCCGTGTACATGCTGGTGCCACATGACCATGGAAACATTTACAAGGGTGACCTTTACCTTTACCAACTGGAAATCTTAAGTGTATACTAAGTCAGCAAGGATACATGTCCCTTGGATGAACAGTTTCATTTGAACAGCTGCTTCTTTCTTTCTCCTTTTTAGTGAGGTATGGCCATCCTATCAAAACTACAAATAAAATCACTGGAGAATATACATTTAGTAGAATCTATCCAGTAGTAGGTTACATTGAGAACAGCCCCATTGGATCAGTGGGGATTTGATGAAATAACTCCTCTTTGTTCCATTGGGTCAATGGACCTACTCCGGTTGAGATTTACTACTGGATTTCATTTAATGTACTGTATTTAAAATCAATATTCTAGCCCCATGTATTGAAAGGTATCTATCAATAGAGTTGTCTTTTTGAGATTGACTTTATTCATATGTCTCATGGCTTCTTAAACCATTTCATCAGTGTTCTGATTTACACAATTTAGTCATAAACATCTGTGCTTCTCTTTACCCATCCACAATATTTTACCATGTTATCGAGAGTTATGGAGAGTTATGGAGAATTCAAAAGAATTTATAATTATGTAAATGTGTTATTGTGATGGCACCCCAATGAACGAGTGACCTCCAAAATGTTATATCATTAAATAGCCCTGATCATCTCTTGTAAACTCAATCCTGTGGTCTCATTTATCAAGTCATTTTATCTCATATTTGGTCTTATTCTTTTTCCTTTGCCATCAACTTTTCCTAGCATCATTGTCTTTTCCATCAGGTCTATCTAATCTTCTGATGTGCAGTTGTAGCTGATCCTAACACAGCTGCTGGCCATTTATAGAAATTAGGTCTTGTGTTGTTATCCTTCTTGCAATAATTATCTCTGTATGTTGAAGATGTTTTTCAGCTCATGCAACCTGAAGATGTGAACAGATTGCTTCAAGGACTGGAGCATATTGCTTGTTATTCTGACTTTTGCTCAAACTGGTTTATGAAATCAGCAAGAACTAGTTTGTGCATCGGGACTTTGGAAGTGGTCAATTCATTCCTGATGGAAGGGATGGTTTTCATTTATTGGAACAAAAAGTGCAGACTAACTATGAGAAGAACTGACTCACTAAAGGAAGGGTGACCCAACTACGCCCCATGGACCATATCCAGCCCATTTCTGCATTTATGACAGGCATGGGTACATTTACAGCAGAGTTTTGCACATGCATGGGCACATTTTACTTCTGCTTCCAGAGGGCACCCCTGCACTAAAGGAAGCTTTAGGCTTGAGTTTGTAACAGCTGAGCAGGGCTGTGGAGAACAGAACATTTAGGAGATTGCTCGTTCATTAGGTTGTCATAAATGAGAGGTAATTTGACAGCACATAATAACAACACCAACAAGAATTTCCTGGATTGATGTGGTAACAAATGAAGAGTTATTACAGTGAATGAATAAAGACCAAGAATTTTTAAATAAGCATACATTTAGACAACTAGAATACTTTGGTCACATAATAAGTAACAGAAATTACAGATTGTTGAAGCTAATCATTTCAAGTTGAAATAAATGAGGAAATAAGTACTGGAAGGAGGATTTCTTACGGCTGAAAAGCTTGGATGCAGTGTAATATTATTGTTAACAACTGTCACATCCAAAGTCAAGATAACCATGTTGACATTCAACCTTATAAAGGAGTAAGAAGAGAAGAAATAGTGATGGAAGCTTTGATGGCTCTTTCTGCCAGTCAGCATTTCTGCTTAAGACAGTTGTAGAATTTGCTGCAGAGTATGTAGCAAATTCAGTTTCAGGAAACCCATAGTTCTTTCCCACCTGTGCAAAGATTTCTAGATCATGTTTTTTATATGAATTCTCAAAATTCGCTAATTAATTAATGTGGCATTCTGAATACAATGCACAATGATTTTGCTACTAGGAATATCACATGTGATTCATGTCCCCTAGTGGCATGCACGTTCCAGAAGCTGCCGGGCATGTCTGAGCAAGTCAGTGAGCTGACGTCAGAAATGAACCAAGGGTATGTCTCTAGTGCAAAACCATCTTATTTGGATAGTACAGCTAGGCCATAGTGAGTCTGTTTTGTGCTAAAGATACTCACTAAAGAGTAGGCACAGCTGTGCTAATAAACTGGAAGATTTTTGCTACATTTGTGGCAAATATACCCCACGTGATCAATGCAAGAACCTAACCAAGAGGGTGAGATTTGCTCACTTAAGATCCTGACATCGTAGGCAGAATTGGACTTCAGGTTTGGATTCAGCACACTTGATTTAGTGTAGGACACATGGATCAGACCAAGTAGCAGACAATATTTTTTTGTGATGCCGTGATATAGGCTTGTGATAAACTTGTAGCCTTTCTTTTAAAATGTTGTTTGCCCTTGATTTGAATTACTATAGAATGCAAAAATCATCATGGGTGATTCTCCGTCTTGAACTGTTCACAATATTAAACAGAATGGCTGAGGGAAAGAAGTGAGATCCAGTTACTGTACTGTGTTTGTACAGCTGTATCTCATTGAGTTGAGGTTTGTGTTACACACAGTTTGTGATAGGAAGTATATGCTTTTAAAACAACCAAGGAGACGGATCTTTAACCTCCACCTTTTCCAGATTTTTTTGTTCACTTAGTTAGCTTCTGTCATAGTCCTAGGAAGTATTTCAAATACAAATTATTGCACAGCCTTCTATCTTGAATGAATTGCTCATCCCCTAGTGAACTCATTAGGAAGGGTGGATTAAGATATTCATTTCCCCAAAGAATTGATGTTAAAGATACTGTGTACTTCAGGAGAAGATGAATTTTTGAAAAGGATTTCTCAGATTGCATGTTAGGAATTTTTTTTCTGATAGGGTGGTTAAATTATGTTTTTTTTTCAGTTCAGCTGTTGCAAGGATTTTGAAAAGCTCAAGGTACATGCAAGCATGATTAAGCTGCTTCCTATATTACAGGCCATAATTTCTTAGTTATTGTACATTAGTATCTACCTTAAAAATAGTTCACAAGTTCTCTTGTGTCTTAGAATGAATGACCTGAATATTCATTAATGTATTTGTTTTGGCAGAATTACACTTCTATGTTAATAATCAGCCCTGATATACTTTGGCAACAGAGGACACCAAGACATTAACTTATATAAAGTCCTGTAGTGAATGAGAACCTAATTTCTGCCAAAGTTGTCTTGCTAATTGTTCCAATGAAAGCTTACATTCCTGTTATTTACTGAGAAGAGTTCACCAGGCTGCCATCTAGTCAGCTTCTACTTATCAACCGAGACTTTGTGTAAACTTCATTCTTTGAAACACAGGTGACCTGAAATTAGTTTGTATATAACAAAGCAACTTCTAGACTCCACCACCCACCTTCACACTGTGATGTTCTCAAGACACTCTGCAGAGCCTTAGGCTACACATCTGATGGCCATGATAGAATTTGTCTCTTTAGTTCTGCTTGCCAAATTCCTGCTCATAACTGTCAAAATAGATGTAGGTTTGTAAAATTCACAGCCGCCTGCCCACCCAGATTATGCTAAGGAAAACGGTGTACTAATACATTGTGTGTGTTTCTACATTGCCATTTTTCAGTGACATGACTATAATAGGCTTTTTGACATACATATTTAGGATTATAGTTTAAGGTAATGCATGACACGGGAAATGTTGTCAAGTAGCTGACAATGACAAAATTTCCTCAGACTGGAAGATCTGTCTTATTTCTGTATCTTCCAGTTGAAAGATCTCTTCATTTTCACCTATTTGCAGAAAGAGAGCTGTGTTT
Source organism: Furcifer pardalis (assembly GCA_030440675.1). Classification (NCBI taxonomy): domain Eukaryota; kingdom Metazoa; phylum Chordata; class Lepidosauria; order Squamata; family Chamaeleonidae; genus Furcifer; species Furcifer pardalis. The sequence goes on from CP126897.1 coordinate 80,429,450, forward strand.
CTTTCATCATCAGCAAAACCAAAGTATTGTCACACTTTCAAAACTGAACATTTATTTCTGTGTGGACTTTTGTGCATTATAGTCCACTTTTTCAGACACAGGAATGCATTTATTAGTACTAGTTTCTGGAGTAGTTGGTGTGAAGTAACAAATGAGAAAGATGTAGGACTGTGAAATCTCAAGTGTTCATGTGCGCATTTGCTTCTATACATTTGTTGTTCTGAATAAAATACTGTAGTGAGGCCTCAAAATTTTTATCAGCCCATAATTCCCTTCTGAAATGCTGGCTTTGTTGTCATCAGTGCCTCACCAGAAGTGGCATGGGAGTGGTTGGAAGCATCTTATGAATACTTATGAAGGATACTTCTCAGGAAGGCTCCTATTGACATTTGGCAAGGTCTGACAATAAAGCACGAGAATTCAATACGTTATTGAATTGTCACATTTTTAATACATTCTTCTATTCCACCCTTCATTTCTCATTCTTGTATAAACCCTCTTACATTTGTGTGTGTGCATGTACATGGTTGTCATGGACACATGTGCATATTGTTGCATTTGTTGTTGTTCAGTCGCACAGTCTGCCTGAGTGGTACACAAGAGAGTGAGCACTTGTCGTCTGTCACAGCTTCTGCCATCCTAGTAGTTCGAAAGCAAGAAATTGCAAGTAAATAAATAGGTACCACTTTCATGGGAAAGGTAACAGTGTTTTGTGCAGTCCAGTGTCTAGTCAACCTGCCACATGACTAGGGAAATTTACCTTTACCTATGGAGGCTTAGACCTGTGTCAGAAGCTATGGGGAAGGTTGAAAGCCTGTGGGTGACCCTGGATCATGTGCATGAATGCATTCACAAAAAATAAGACCTACCTAATATGTCTGATGGAGTAGTTATGTCCAAGCCAAGCATGCACAAATCTGTACCAGTATACACTTTCTAAGTTGTACAACTTTTGTTCCAGTTAAATAAAAGGAAATCTGATTTTTTATGGTTTTGTGCATCCCATGCTAATCTTCTCAAATTATCTATAGTATAATAAATTGATAATAACGGGAATTATTATTTTATTGTTCTTCTCTTCGACTCACATAATATCTTTTGTTGCTCTGTATTTTATAGAGATTAATTTATTGTGGGCAGCACACCAAGTTCATCACAGTTCTGAGGATTATAATTTATTCACAGCAACAAGGCAATCTGTTTTGCAGAAATACACATCTTGGGTAAGTTGTAGTTACTTGCTGTTAAGTCACCTACTTATGGTAACCCTATGAATGAGTGGTCTCCAAAATGTTCTGCCATCAACAGCCCTATTCAGTTCCTGTGAGCACAATATTGTGGCTTCCTTTATGGAGTAAATTATGCAGTATGTATACTCTTATGCCATAAAATGGGGTGATGACAAATGTGCCTATTATCAACATTTTTATACTATCAAATATGTATTTTCAGACTTTTAAAGAAAAAGAGTAATTATGTAACAATATGCTTAATTTATTTTAAACACATGTGTAGATGTTGTCCTCTCCTTATCAAGTACAGTAAAACCTCATATAACACTAAAACCTGGTTCCACAAGTCTTCGTGTTATATGATTTTTCGTGTTATCTGATCCTCTATGGGATCCATAGAGATACATTGTAACCACACAGGCTTTAGCGGTTGTTATCTGAAGCATCCCATAGGATCTTAATGTTATCTGATGCAATTCTTCCCCCCAGATTCCTTGATGTTATGCGATTTTCGTGTTATTCGATACTAATGTTGTATGAGGTATTACTGTATTTCATTTTTATGAAGAATGTTTGGAAATTTCAAGAGGTTCAAGATGCTTCAACTGACCACAGCTTAGTGAGAACCAAATATCTTTGTTACAACTGCTATTTTTTGGCACAGTTCTGAGTGTCAGATTTGATCTATGAAACCCTATACAACCTGGGTCCAAGCTGTCGGAATAACTACATCTTCCTATATGAACAGATCTTGTGGGGAAGCCTTTCACAGTCATACCTGTTGGGGGTACAAGAGCCTCAGTCCCTCCTTTAGGGGTACCCCCTCAGATTGCTCCTGTTCCTGCTATGACAGAGGTGCCCAAACTACTACTGCTACTGCTGCTATATTATTATTATTATTATTATTATTATTATTATTATTATTATTATTATTATTATTATTATTATTATTATTATTATTATTATTATTTCAAATTTGTACCTCACCCTGCTCAGTCAAACCTGACTCTATGGCCCATGGGCTAGACCTGGCGAACAGCACCAAACCATCCACCCCACACCGCTCCCAGAAGGAGGAGCAAAATGACTCGTGCATTTACAGGAGGATTTTGCACATGCACAGGCATGTTTTACTTCTGTTCCTGGTGGGAGGAGCCATGTGACTGGCCCGCTAAACAATGTGACTGACCCATGGGCCAAAATGTTTGGGCACCCCTGTGCTATACTGTTGGAGGGCAAACAAAAGGCTTTTGGCAAAGTGATTGGCTACCAAGGGAGGGGGTTTTAGTTGGAGATGTACTTTTACATATTTTTCCAGATTGTTTTGAAGGGTTTATTCAGGTGTTTTAAATATGTAATGTGTTTAATTGCTTTTTAACTTAGCAATTCAACACCGAGTGTCAGGTGGCGGTTAACTAACCTGACAAGCCTGAGGAATAATGCCCTTGGTTGCTGAAGTCCACAGGGGAAGATGATGGTCCCCAAGTGGATTAAATCCCACTTGAATCCATCTAGGTGAAGGGCAGCAGCTTTATTAATTCTGATCTGGGGCTGAGGAGGACTTTGTGTGCCAAAACAGCTCATGACCAGAGAGTCACTCACGGAACTGGCTCAGGGGTATGGGGCTCATGCTGCGATGCAGAAGGCAGATGAAGGGCCACTGCTTTATATTCTCAGGATAGCCTTCATGGCATGGTTACACAGAAAGAACCCACCTTGGATTGTGTTATTTTTGAACCACAATCGGATGTACCCTGGTAACGGTAACCTTGTGTTGATGGCTAATCTCACACTAGCCATGCCAAAGGAGCTGCAGAATGGACTCACTAAAAGGTGATTTCATTTTGGCAGTTTCATGTCTGGCCTAGACATGCACAGGCCCATGCTGTGCCGCCAGGATACCGGGATGGGCGGCTGCATACCTCTAGTTAAAACTCATAACTTAAAGGGACACGCCACCTCAGCAGTTTCTGCTTCAGCTCCTCTCACTGGGGGCTCCCCTCCGCCCTGCGGGAGAAAATCCAAAGCACTTTGGCAGTGGTGTGAAGATAATAATAATATCTGTGCTGCTGCCAAAGCACTTCTGACTTTTTCCTACAGAGTGGCGGGGAACCTCCTGCAAGAGGAGCTGAAGTGGAAACTGCCAAGGTGGCATGGCCCTTTAAGTTATGAGTTCTAAGTAGAGGCACGTGGCTGCTCATCCTGCTATCCCGGCAGCCCTGTATGGGCCTGGACACCGAAGAACATAGTAATGTATTGTTCCTTAAAAGTGTATTTATCTTATTAATGTTTTGGAAAGTGAATGAATAATAAGTTGTGAAAATGAATGCTAATGTAAAAGTGGGGTAAATATTTGAGAACCGATCTGCAAGATCTTAGTTATCCTAATTCAGAAGTAACACCCACTACATTATTTTATTTATTTATTTATTTATTTATTTATGTATTTAATCAAACTTTTATGCCGCCCATTCAAAAGGATTTAGTCTTGCTGTGTTTCCCCGAAAATAAGACACTGTCTTATATTTATTTTTCCTCAAGAAGACCCACTATGGGTTATTTTCAGGGGATGTCTTATTTTTATTACACCACTGGCTGCCCGTCTTCTTTACCGCTCTGCGCCGGGACGCTGCATAGCCACACCTATCACTATGTCTTATTTTCAGGATATGACTTTATATTGTGCAACTGCTCAGAAATCCTGCTAGGGCTTATTTTATGGGTATATCTTATTTTCGGGGAAACAAGGTAGCAAGAATACATTAGATTGCATTTTTTTGTTTCTCTTTTTAAACTTAAGTCTATAATGTTGCTGTTAAATATAATTCAGCAGCTTTAGAACAGGTGGATTCTTTTATGTGTGTGATTGTTTCCTTGATGGAACATAGTCTTCTTATGAAGGTAACTACATGAGTCCATAAGAACTGTTGGATTGGGCTGTAATGTGCATTATGACATCTTGCAAAATGATGGAAAATTGCAATTCAGAATGAATTATTGTGTGTTCCATGGGAAATGTTTTTGGCCTCCAGTGATAAGACATCTGCCATTTTCACAGGGAGGGACCTAATTAGAAAGGAATTGTGGACTCACTGTTTGACCTGCTTCCAGTAAATGTTGTTGCATTAAAACAACAACAACACAGGATTCTTACAACCCCTTCAGTGCTTTAGGGGGGTAAACTGCTCTTTGTGTCATCTCCCATTTTCTCTCAGTGCAGTTTCAAATTCTTTGCTTAGAAATGTTTTTGGAGGAAGTGCAAGCGAATGATGAAATAAAAACAAACAAATAAATAGAACACAAGTGGATTTGTATCCAATTGCATACAAACTCAGATGCTGTTCCTTTTTTGTTTGGTTTAGTTTGGTTTTTTGTCATGGTGTTTCAGAGTCATATTCTGAGTAGAGCTACACAATATTAGCAGAATATTACTGAAACATCTCCAGTCCACTAAAAATTCATCTGTCCAGGATTTTGGCTGATCAGTCCTTCTATGGTACAAAAACTGGGGGGGGGGGGGGAATAATTGACCTGAGTAATTTTAACTAATGAAAAATGACAACCGTTTTAGTTTCAGCACATCTTTATACCACTCCTGTGTTTCAAGGAAATGTGTTTCAGAATGTCAAAATATAATGGTATATTGTATATTTGAAGACCAGAAAAGCAGACAAGAGTTTGGTGTGGACATTTTGTTCCTCTTTTGACTTCTTTCTATTGTGACCTGATAGTGTAGTAGTTAAACTGCTGTACTGCAACCAAAAGGTTGTGAGTTCAATCCTGACAAGGGATCAAGGTTGACTCAGCCTTCCATCCTTCCGATGTCGGTAAAATGAGTACCCACCATGTTGGGGGCAAAATGCTAATTAAATTGTAAACTGCCCAGAGAGTGCACTAAGAACTATGGGGAGGCATAGAAGTGTGATTGCTTTGCTTTGTTTCTCTAGGCATGTCACAAATTATTATTATTATTATTATTATTTATTTATTTATTTATTTATTTATTTATTTCAAATTTATATCCCGCCCTACTCAGGAGAACCTGAATGCACAGCTAGCTTTGAGTTGCATGTAATTATTTTATTAAAATCTTTTGGTAAAGATTCCAAGGTTTAATTAATACTTCAATTCTTCCGTTGGCTCATTACTTGGTAATAATACTTTGGAGCTGTTTGATAATTTTCCTTTCTTCTTTTCCAGATATTCTATTTGCCCATGGCTCTCTTTATTCCACCCTCAGTGTTTGCGGTTCATGTCCAGTTTAATTTACTTTATCAATTCTGGATACATACAGAGGTAATTTGGAATTTTAAGTAATGCCTAAGCTGTTTGGTTGGAACATTGTCTTGGAAATCTACTAGTAGCTGATTTATTGTGTAACAAAAGTAGTTTCTGACTTCTTTAAAGAGAAACATATGCTCATTTTGACTCCTTATTTTTGAATATAAAAATATATATTGCTATATTTATAAGAAACAATGAAGCCAGTTGGTCCCAATTAGTTTAAAACTATTTTGAGCTAGAACAAGTCTGATGCGTATACTTATTCAGTAGTGTGTGTGTGTGTGTGTGTGTGTGTGTGTGTGTGTGTGTGTGTGTGTGTGTGTGTGTGTAAAAGAAGTCAACATATTAAAGTTAAAACAGATCCCTATAAATATCCTTATATAATAAATAATACTTGAGAACAGGTTCATCTGAAAAGAGGAAGCTTTACCACTAATTAATAATCACTACAAAAAATCAAGACACAGGTGCATACAAACATAAAATGTTCATATGTACATTTCTTGTGAATTTTCATCTGAGACGGGCGTCAGCAATAAAATTTGGTGATTATTTCATTTTAAAGTGATCCAAACAGTTCTATTTATTTCTTTAAATATCTTTCTCAGATATTTAAAAATTATTAACTGTATTACAATTATGGTAGTACAGATAGATTGACGTCATATTGAGAAAAAATCTGTTCTCAAGTATTATTTATTATACAAGGATATTTATAGGTATCTGTTTTGACTTTAATATGTTGACTCCTTTTTTACATTCATACCATCATTTTTTACATGAATATGAGTTTCATTAGCTGATTTTCACTGCTATGTTATTAATCAATAATAAAAGTATATGTAATAAAATCTTAGTTTTTACAGGATTTGGCTGTTTGTTCTTCATATGGTAGACATAGGCTATCCTAATTTTCAAGTTCTGGGGCAATCAAGGCCACTCCTGTGAAGATGATAAAGATGTTACATCAGATGTACATAAGTAGACTGAAAGTCTTCTCCTGAAGTACTGATATTGGTGTGAGATATGGTGTGAGCTTTTAACTTTGAAAGGTTTGGTAATCTCCTCCCATTTTAAACATTTGCTTGCTTTTTGACCCAAGGTTAATATACCAGATAACTGGGCAGAACCACATGACTCCCTACCAATGGCCAAGAACAGCCATGACCTGTGTGGAAAGCTTTAAATAGACTGTGTGCAGGGATAGGAAGATCAAGAGCTAATCTGAGAAAGTGGGGTTTTCCTGTAGATGATAGCCTGTGTGAATGCGGAGAAGTACAAACTATCTCCCATATGATACAATGCACACGATGCCCCTCAACATGCACTAAGGAGGACCTTATGTTGGCAAGAGGAAATGCTGTTGATGTGGCCTGATATTAGGCAGATGTCATCCAGCCCCTTTTAATTCTATTTTGTTTTTAAAGATGTTAATTTAAGCTTCGTGTGTTATAATATGCTGGTGGTGCATTTGACATGAAAAAGAAAGTCACTATTCTGCCTTCCTTTTCAATCCCCTTCTTGTTTGGTTTTTAGAGCATTATTATCCAACAATTCAAATAAAGACATTCCTAGATGCAAGATAACCAAAAACAGTAACAAGGCAATCCCTGTTGTGAAGCTTGCCCTAAAAGATGTGATACAAAAGTAAAAAGAGATGGAAAGAGGGGTGGAATCAAAGCTAAAGTGAAGGGCCAGGTGATGAAGAGGTCAGCATAGCACTACAGAGGCTCTACAGGCCTTTTGTTAGCTATACATCATGCTAAATAAAAAGTGCTATGGCTATAGGCTCATTTTCCTCTTCTATCTCACAGAGGGCACACATCGTGGTCTGCCTAGCCAGCGGGTGATGTGATATCCAAATGGCTAAAAAACTGCATGCAAATGGACTTGATTTCTCAAGTCCTTTTTTTATGTGCAGATTGTCGTTATGGAGATGTCCACCAATGCATGGACTCCTTACTGAATAATGACTCCAAGGTGTCCAAGCTAAGGTCTCACTGTTGTGATGGAAGAGATATCAGTGGCAGCATATCTGCAGTTAATGTTTTGGTTATGGGTGGGTGAATCTCTGTTCTTATGATCATGGGCCTTAGCTTTAGGATTCAGACACTGAAATGCAAAGGTCCTAGTTAATTAAATTAATTTCACCCAACAGACTCCTGTAGTGTATCCATTCATGCAAGATGATCGTGCAAGTGATTTAAGCTGTTTTCTGGGCTGGCTCTTCCTGGGTTGTCCAATCAGTCATGTGATTAGTTATTCATCATATAGCCTGGGGATCAAGATGACTGCTTGTGTGAATGCATTTACATACATCGCAAACCTTGGTAAAATATGTTGCCATAATGTTATTTCAGACAAGTTTACAGGCCATAGTTTAGTTGGTGGGAGAATATTAGTCATACAGCTTCCAAATGATGTTCCTTTCATCCACTAGGACTGATGTGTTTCAGCTTGTATAGTCTTTTGATTTTATGTTCTGCATAATATGTTCCTGGAACATGATGAATTAAATGCTTTGAATGAAATCTAATCTTCTGCAGGATCTCCCGGGCTATCTGAATTATTCCATCTGAATACAGGGGAACTTTAAAAATAACTAATGAGGATTAGCATCTTCAAAAGTCTGGAGAATCTGCACATTCTCCCATTGCACCTTAGAGGGGTGTACCAAAAGCCATCCACATTTTTATTATTTTAAAAGGATATGATTTAAAATTTTAAAAAAATCTGATCAATTTTTGGTCCTTTGTTGACCAATTTTTTAATATTAAAAATGCACCAAAGAAGAATTCATTATGGAAATGAGCAGATGAAATATGGCAAACATTCCTTCTGTGACCCCTATTATGCAGAAGAGGGTGTTTCAAGAATGATTTTTCATTTTATTTCATTTTGGAATGTAAATGGTTTAACAAGCAACTTCAAGCCCTTGCTTTCACTAGTACTGTATAGCAATACATTCCCTAGTTTATGTGGCAATATGATATAAGGTCACAAGTAAATCTAATTATTAATCCCAACTTGAGCAGGTTTATTAAATCAATGGGATTTGGGTACTTCATGATTAGTACCATTGATTCAAAGGGTCTGAACTTGAGGTTACTAAGTAATAAAACATACAAATAATTAACAAATAAATTTAGCACCTATTTTTTTAATTCACTGATGTTATTATCACCATGGAAATGCTCTTTCTTTTTAGATTCTGCTTGATTTCTGTCTTTCTATATAAGAAGTATCACATCTCTTAGAGAAGAAAATGTTTTCTTCCAAAACCTAGTACTTCTGCTACTAAGCCACTCTTTGTTTAATCATGAACACTAGATGTCTGTTGTATAATTCGGGTTACCATTAGTTTTCAGCAGCAGCTGAAAGAGTGGTTAAAAAATTAAATCTTATGGAACTAATGAGGTTCTATTGTTAATACATGTGTGAGATTTGGGTAGCAGCAGATGCTGAGAGAACTAAGCAAGAGAATGACCCTCTGAATGGATATGTGAGCCTCAAGTCTGCTGGCTGAAATCCATGACGAGCTTTATGACAAGAACAAACATTCTTGAGGGTACACTAGAGCAAAACCAAATTAGAAGATGGAGGAAGGAGCTCCGTGGGAAAGGAACAACATTAAAGGTGGATATAGCTGAAGATCTCAATCGTCCCTACATCACCTGGAGGACTCTGAATAGTCTGAGAGTAGGAGTCCCTAGATGCAAGACCAACATGCTCAAGTGGGGACTGCTGGTGGACAACAACAACACAGTGTGAATGTGGAGACACAAAGTCCGGCCAACGGTGAGCTCAATTTTTTTTTACTACCACACTGATGTCGTGATATGGTGAACGTGGCTAGGGGGAAAGCCCTGTGTTGCACCCGAATTAGGACAACTTTATTTCAAAACTTGGATGGGCGGGGCCAGCCAGAATTTCTGCTACTAGTTCTGGTGAACTGGTGTGAACCTGCTGATGCCTACCACTGAGTCTGGCCCATTTGCTGGTCTGCCAATTGCTGCCAGGGACATGAACCAATGAGGACTTGCATTTGGGCAATGACAAAGCGAAGAAAGTGGCTTCATTTTGGTAGCCCAGAGTCTGACCAGGACATGAAAGAAGAATTTCATCAAGAGAAGATGAGCAGCTTTTAGTCCAGAAATATTCAGAACAAAAATGGAAAATGGAAAGAAAATGCAATGCAAACTCCTGCCCTGGAGATAGATATCTATTGCAGAAGCAGAAGAATCCTCAAAAGGTAGTCCATAGTATATTGGCCATTTTTTAGAATGTGACATGTAACAAATAATTTTGAATGGCACTATGTTATTATACATTTAATTCTAGGGTGCAGTGCTTCATGCAATGTTACAGTTCTAAGTTACTGTTGCTGTTAGTTCTGCATTGCCTGGCATGTTTTAGAAAGTTTTAGTTAAGTAGCCCACATAGTGCTGTAAAGTGGCTTATATCTTCATATCCTGATATTTGAAATGGTGTACTGTATTCAGATTTCCTGTGCATATTGCTTTGATGTACTTGTTGTGCAGTTAAACTTGGCCTTTTATGTACAATATAGCCCCTGCTTTAAAAATATTAATCTGAAGATTGTACTAAGCTGTTTTGCTAGTTATAATAAAAAACTAAAATCACAATGGCCTGCTAGGACAAATGAAACAGCCCTTCTTTTTATAAAGAAAGGAGCCCAGGTGTTACTGTGGAAGAAATAAATGTAATTTCATTCAGATGTTGCTCTCTGACAGATGTGAATTGTATATTTACATTTAATTATGTGTGCTTCCATTACAAAACTGCAGTTCTCATCTTGGAACTACTTCTGTTACAACATTAAATCATAAATGACTGCTCTGGATGAAAATCTCTTCCCCCCACACATATATTTCGTCAAATGATGCTCCTACATTTCCAAAATTAGCCACATTCTGTTCTTCCTGTCCAGATAACTGATATAATAAGAAACACAAGAGGGCTTTTAAGATAAGACCATTAGAGGCTAGGGCAGGGATTCTTAACCTGCAGCCCATGGGCCAGATGCGGCCTGCGACACCATTTCATGTGGGTGGCCCACCACCTCCACCAGACCAGGAAGTGTCATGTGGTGGAGGAAGGGCAAAATAGCTATCCGACCCTGGAAGCCATCTGAGGGAGTGTGAGCAAGCCTCCAGCTTAAAAAGGTTGAGAACTCCTGGGCTCGGGGCTGCAGTGGCTCAGTGATTAAGAAGCTTGCCTTGTTAGCTGGAAGGCTAGCAGAGACCCGGGTACTGCATGATAGACTGAGCGCACATTTCTGTCCTAGCTCTTGGAGACATGAAAGGAGCCTCATCTGGGCATCCCCTGAGCAGAGTTTCTACAGCAAAAATCCTTTCAACCCATAACAATTTCTGACGCAAAATTATTATTATTAGAGGCTGACCACATTGTAAAATGCTTTGAGAAAGTATTACTTGTTGATAGTCATTTGAAAAAGATAAAACAGCATTGTAAGAAGACAAAACGCAAAGAGATGAAAGTCAGAGGAGATGTATAAGGCTCACTAAAGTCTTTTAACTAACTTTTTCATGCTGTTTGTTAGCCAGGTGATTGTATCCTGCAGTGTACCAGCCACTGCATGAAACTGAACTGCATACTTTCATTAGTGGCATCTGGACAATCTTAATGCACATATGTGGCTAGTGCTCTTTAGGGCACTTTGCAAAAAGGATTGCTTTGGCATGGGAAAGCAATGTTAATGGGACAAAGATGTCATCCAAAAGCAGCAAAGCAGCATTGATTTCTTGTATTCTTTAGAGTACCAAGGCCAAAAGCAAAATCATACATTTTGAAATAATGCTTTATAAACTTCAAAAACAGTGATCAAAACATATTTAGGATTATGATGGATAGTGCTTTTTGGAATTGGACAGATGTACAAAGGAACCAATAAATGCATAAATAGTTCTGAACCTTCAGTGCTCTACATGCAGTGCATGTAGCAGTTTTCTTTTCAGTTGTTTGTCTTGCTTGTCATAGTTAGTAGCTCTGTACTTCACAACTTTTGTTTCCCAGACAAATCCATTACTTTACAGTTGTATCATAACTCTTTGCGAGATAAATTAGAGTACTCCCTTTAAGCACCAAACCAAACTATTGCTGCAGGCAACTCAGAGGATGATGCTGTGACAGTAGAATCAATCTGTTGTAGCTATGTCATGTAGATAAATTCAAGCAAACATTCTAGATAGTTGCTATTATGCCAAAATAATAGATTTAGGGGAAACAGTGCACATGAAAATTGATTTCAAAATACATCATTTAGGTGTTTTCTCCCTATTAATACTGATGTTTCTATTATTGCACAGTGAGTTTTCTTAATAATTATTCATGCTTAATACTCTGTTCTAGATCAGGGGTCAGCAAATTTGGCTCTCCATATGTTCTTGGACTTCAATTCCCAGAAGCCCTGATCAGCAGGTGTGCTGACTTGGGCTTTTGGTAATTGAAGGTCAAGAATACCTGGAGAGCCATGTTTGCTGACCCCCTGCTCTAGACCAAGATGGGGAACACATGGCTCTCCAGATTTTCCTGCAATAAAATTTTCATCACCAATTGCCAGTATAGATAATTACATTATTATTGTTAGTTAATCATAGCCCATCCCTTTCTTGAACCATGGATAAACTATTTCAAATATTATTGCATAGACTCTGTTTGTATATTTAGATATTAAGGGTTAACTTAACATGTGTGACTTTAAAACTATATTGATTTAAAATAAAATCTCTAGTTAAAGTTGACATTCTGTATGCCTTTCTTAGAAGTAATTTCCATGGAATCCTTCAAAACTTAGTTCTGGCTAGATATGCGTAGGATTAAAATTTCTCAGAAATGTATACCATATTTCACCAAGAATGTTAATGTGAAATTATCTGGTGTAGTAGATAGGTGGCAGACTGGGACATAGAAGACCCAGGTTCAAATCATGGGTACGGAACTGGTAAAACCATTCCTTAAATATCTCACTTTGAAAGCCCTGTTAAGATCACAATAAGTTCCAACTTAATGGTGTATAACATAACAATTATTTATCTAGTTATGCATATGGCTTATGTGGGAAAGTGCCTTGGATCTGTCCAGTGGAAAGTAGAATCTTCTATGGAAAACTGTAGGTGAAAATATGCACATGATACACCAAGCTTATTCAAATCTTGATTCAGAAAGGGAAAAAAACATGTCTGAATGACAGAACTTTCCTCTCAATGTAATTTATTATACACCCAATTCCTAATAACCTTCTATTTATTGTATAAATAGTTTCTAACCTTGACCATCTATTAAAGCTATGCTTTTACCTCTTCATTCCTGGAGTAAAGTTATATCAGAAATTCAGACCCCCATGAATCCCTTTATGTTCTCAACAGGCTGGTTCCTTCAGCTTGTTTTACTTCCAAACAAAAAATATTATTGTTTCACTCCTCAATCTGGAAATTTGGCTACCTCCATATTACACGCTTACTGGAGTAGAAAACGGCCTAATCAGATAGGAAAACAGTAGGCGGTGAATAAATCAGGGTTTTCTGAAAATTTCAAAGTGTGAAAGCGGGCAGAGGCGCATATATCCTAGGGGTCCTGCCTTTCTGCAGCTTCCCTGTAGAGAATTCACATGGCAAGTATGGCCACCAAGTCCATCTGTATAAATATATGGGTGGGTTCTCTTGAATTAATAACATCTTTAGTAGAGAAAGCAAATCATCCTTTTATTTTTATGTTTCCTGACCAGATGGTCTCAAATATGGATTCGTATGCTAAGGAACTATGTTTTATAACACCTTGACTTTGATGAAGTGATTTATGGAATCGCAGGACTAAAAAACCAATATAGACTTCTATGGATTGATTATTTTCTAAGTTGACAAACTGCTCACAAGTCTTTTCCTACTAATACCCTGATTTCCTGTCATTAGGCTATCTTCCAGCAATATAAAAGCATAATTGTGCCCATCATGGTCTAAGTACAAGTGCTTGTCTATAGAAAAAAACCCTTGCTATTACATTTGTGTCATTTTGCTAGTTCCACTTGCCACTCAAAAGATGCTTTGAATAATTTTTTTAAAAAATTATCCACCATCCAGAGTGTTAAAAAAAAATCAGGATTTGGGACAGTTGCTCCCAATAGCCTCTTAACAAAAGAGGTCATTGCAAGTTGTAGTCCAAATAAGTCACTTTTTCAGTTTCTGTTGACACCCAAGAGAGCACTGCCAAACACCTGTTTGAGTGGGACCAGTTCCAACTCCTGTCCCCATTTCAGCATGGGGCCTGAGTTGACAGAGCTGATTTCTGTTCAGTGGTGGTGAACTGCAGGCTACTGCTATGCAGAGAATAATATGAAATTCTTCAAAGGGATAATATTATAAGCCAGTTGTTAGCAGGAAAGTGAAGGGGAGGAGGATGTTTAAGGCATTTATGTTGATCAAAGTGTGCAGTTCTAGCCCCCACTTCTAAGCTAAGCAAAAATCTGTAACTCAGCCCATTACCCTCAACTTGGGAACCTAAACATCATATATTTTTACAAAAATATATCAATATTTATTTTAAAAGCAAATAGGTCAAAGTTGTTATAAAACTACTGATGTTTCATAGATTTTGAAAATGATTTCAACAAGAAGATCCCTTTTTACTTGTTGATAACGATGGTACTAAACAGAAATAAGTCCTGTCTTTTTAGTTAGGGACTGTGGTGGCTTAGTGGTTAAGATGCTGAACATGATGACCGGAAGGTCAGCAGGTCAGCAGTTTGAGACCTGAATACTGTACGATGGAGTGAGCTCCCATCTCTGTTCCAGCTCTTGTCAACCTAGCAGTTTGAAGACAAGAAATTACAAGTAGATAAATAGGTACCACTTCGGCAGGAAGGTAAAGAATGTTCCGTGCACTCCAGTATCTAGTCATGCCTGCCACATGTCCACAGAAACATCTGCAGGTGCTGGCTCTTTGGGTATAAACAGATGAGCATTGAACCCTAGAGTCGAATACGACTGTCTTTTGAGCAAGGGCGACCTTTACCTATACTTTCAATCAGACTTTCACTCAAGTACGTGGGAGCCACTATTAATTTAATCAACTCATTTCATTCACATTTTTAAAAGTGATAGGGGTTTTGTGTTTGATAGATGATGAAAGATCAGCTGCTTTGAAATACTGTATGATACTTGCCTTCCATTTGAAGATGACACTCTTGGGCCCTTTGCTAATAGTTACCGGAAATGCAGATCTGAATATTTCTGCTGTTATTATTTTTTACTTTTGAACAAATAAAAATAAAAGTAAAGACTAAAAGCTGTTTCCATATATTTTGAGGATTATCTTGCACAATCTGCTTTATACTAATAACATTATTTATGTGATAATGTAGCCACAGCTAAGATTTCTTTGGAAATACTTTGTTTATTTTCAGCCACACATTATTGATCACTTTTTATTTTAGTAAAAAATAATCCAGAACAATTTATGAAGTGTAATTTTTGTAGCCACATTGAGGCATATTTTTGAGATTAATTATTGACAATCATGGACACTGTAATGATAAAATGCCAGATGTTCGTTTTAATAAAGCTGATTTTAAAGGAGTCTTTGGTTTCTTGGACTTCATTGTTTTTAGATAAAGAGATACTGTGTGATTAGCCCTGGATACTTAAACAAACTTTTTGAGAGTGATGGAAAATGATGTAATGAATTGAATTAAGAGCACAAACACCATGAAGTTTATTGAATGAGTTTATGATAGATCTGTTATTAAGGATGAATTCCTGGTATGTGAAATTACACGTATGCTATCGTGGTATAAGTCAGTGATGGCGAACCTTTTAGAAACCAAGTGCCCAAACTCAACAGGCTGCTGCAGAGGAGCAAGCCAAACTCTGTGGTTCAGGGAGGGAGGAAGCACTACCATTGGGCTGCTGGGCAGAGGTGTGGGGCAAACTCTATGCTGGGACAATGGCACATGTGCCCACACAGAAGGCTCTGAGTGTCCCCTCTGGCACGCGTGCCATAGGTTCGCCATCACTGATAGAAGTTAAAGAAAATGATATGATAGCATATCTTATATAAGCAAAACATTTTCTTGTATTATTAATATGTATCACCTTCCCACCTCTATATATGAAAATATATGGAGAAGCTCTTGTTATTAAGTTGCTTTCATTTTCTCTGGCTTTTTCTCATAATGGAATATTTTAGTTCTTCATGTGTATGTGTGTGTTCTTTTCTGTTGTTCAGTCTGTATACCTAGTCTTTAACAAAATATTTCTGTTCTTCAAAGGTTATTAACAATCTTGGCCCTTTGGAGTTTCTTCTGAACACCCCTAGCCATCACAGAGTACATCACGGTATGCAAATTCTATATCTGATTCTATATCTTATGAGGCCAATTTGTAATGTTATGTACAGGGAATTCACTGGGCCACACAAGTGCCGTGGATTGATTTGGGAGTACAGTGTTCACACTTGATGTGATGCAACTGGCATTTCATTTCTTTTCTTTGGTCAGACCTTTGCAAACATTTCATTCTTTGCCAGGCCATTTGGTTTTGAAAAGGTTGCACAGTGTTCCAGAAAAGATGGCAGCATTCCGAAGTTCTTAATGTAAACAGAAATACCACAGCAATGTCTTTTATTTTACCTGAGTTATATCTATTCTGTTCATAATTTTTAATCCCTCCCCCCACCTCACAAAAAGGCTGCAAAAAGGTAAATGCTATGGAAATCAAGATACAGATACATCGATTCCCAGGACCTAAAAATGCTGAACTTAAATATTAATCCAACACAGATTTATACATTTAGAACTCAGTAAAACGTTTTTTAAAAAATTTCCTCCATAGGGAGAAATCGGTATTGCATTGACAAAAACTATGGTGGTACATTGATAATTTGGGACAGGATTTTTGGTAAGTAATGTCAAACCTCGCATAAAGAGTGCCTCGCTTAAAGAGTAACTCGCATAAAGAGCAGAATTTTCTCTGAATGTTTGCTTCGCATAACAAAAACTCACTTAACAAATAAATTGGGGTTCGCAATCCCCCCCCCCCAAACTGGTCATTTACGATAGTGTTTCGCTTAAAGAGCAAACTTGCTTAAAGAGCAATCCTGTGGAACGCATTATGCTCTTTAAGCGAGGTACAACTGTATAGTTAATTGCTTTTCCTAAACCTCTAAACTGCAGTGGCTCAAGTGGCTAAGTTGCTGACTGAAAGGCAGGAGGTCAGCAGTTCGATTCCCGAGTACTGCAGGACAGAATGAGCTCCCATCTCTGTCCCAGCTCCTGCCAACCTAGCAGTTTGAAAAGCAAAAAATTGTAAGTAGATAAATAGAGACCACTTCACTGGGAAGGTAAACAGCATTCCATGAACTCTGGTGTCTAGTCATGCCTGTCACATCACCATGGAAACATCTGCAGGAGCAGACAGAGCTGGCTCCTCGGCTATGAAACAGAGATGAGCACTGAACCCTAGAGTCAGATACGACTAGCTTTCAAGCAAGGGTGACCTTTACTTTTACTAAACCTTATATTGCAAAGACTGATTTTATTATCAATGTATTTTTTCCTGCAGGAACATTTGTTGCAGAAAAAGACAAAGTTGTTTATGGCCTAACACATCCAATAAACACCTTTGAACCTTTCAAGATCCAGGTAGCTCTTTTCATTCTCTTTTAGTAAATAATTTGCATATTTTTATTTATTTATTTATTTATTTATTTATTTTTCCAATTTTTATACCACCCTACTCAGTTGCGCCGACTCAGAGCGGTTTACATACAAAGAAAAACAGCGAGTTCATAAATACAACATATAAATATCAAAAGTAATCAATGTAAATACCAAAAAACATCTCAACATCATTACAGCATCACTACAGCATCAAAAAATTCAGTAAACATCAGTTTTAAACAACAATCCAATTTACAAAGTTATCAAATTCAGAGAAAAATTACAACAGTACCAAAAGACCTGACGCCACTGCGGCTTTTTAAGCCCCGGCCGGGCGGAGCCTCTGGGAGCAGGTGGAAGCGTCCCGGGCTGGATGGGGGGGCGGCCTCCTCCCCGACCCGCAGGTGTTGCTGGCGGTGGCTCCGAAGTCCTGCCGCCGCTCCGGCCTCCAAGCCCCGGCCGGGCGGAGCCTCCGGGAGCAGGTGGAAGCGTCCCGGGCTGGATGGGGGGGCGGCCTCCTCCCCGACCCGCAGGTGTTTTTAGAACATTGTTGTAGCTATTCAAACTGCACTGCTTATTAGCTATTCAAACTGTAGCTATTCAAACTGCACTGCTTATTAGCTGCTGTTATTTTCATTTATTGTGTTTGGTTTGTTTCCAAAGATAAGAATTAAGATAATTTAACTCAATATTAGAATATATATTGTTGAACATCAGGTATGGTTTATTTTTTCAAGATAACTAAGTGGCTTAGGAGTCCTTAGGAGTCCTTACAATAAAATTAATATCAAAGCCTCAATTGCAGACACAGATTTCATGGCACAATGTAACCTTTGCTTGAAAAGGTTTTGGTTTTGAAAAGCAGTATAATAATAATAATAATAATAATAATAATAATAATAATAATAATAATAATAATAATAATAATAATAATACAGTAAAACCTCATATAACACTAAAACCTGGTTCCACAAGTCTTCGTGTTATATGATTTTTCGTGTTATCTGATCCTCTATGGGATCCATAGAGATACATTGTAACCACACAGGCTTTCGCGGTTGTTATCTGAAGCATCCCATAGGATCTTAATGTTATCTGATGCAATTCTTCCCCCCAGATTCCTTGATGTTATGCGATTTTCGTGTTATTCGATACTAATGTTATATGAGGTATTACTGTAATAATAATAATAATAATAATAATAATAATAATAATAATAATAATAATAATAATAATAATAATAATAATAATTTCATGTTAGAAATTATTCTGGATTTTTTCTGGAGAAACTCCACTCAGGGGTTACCTGAATGAGGCTCCTTTCATGTCCCCAAGAGCTGAGACAGAGATGGGCACTCAATCTGTCATGCAGGACCCTGGTCTCTGCCCGCCTTCCAGCTAACAAGGCCAGCTTCTTAACCACTGAGCCACTGCAGCCCCTGTATTTCAGAAGTGAATGGCCATTACTGATATTTGATTATAATTTATTAAACAAAAGCTGAAATCCTGTTCATGTAAATTACCCCGTGTAAGGCTGATGATGTTACCAGCCAGAGGATATTTGAGAAATTAACCATTTTCTACTTGTGTTCTGGGATGCCCATATCTCCCATGTAATCCATTTCATCATTAACTGATAATAAAGTATGTGGAATGGGAGGAGTACTGCTTTAATTACTAGAAATTACTTTCACCAGTGGAGTTGCCCCATTCCTATTGATAAACACACTGAATAGGATGGGAATACTGTATGAAGTTTTAACAGAGAAATGAAGAAAAAATTCCTAATTCTCAAAATTCTCCATCCCATCTGTTAGTTTTTGTGCTGTTATTTTTCCATCCTCATCTCCAACCAGTCATTGGAAGGAATAAATATGTTAATTGAGAAGTTTTTGGTGTGAAAAGGGTTGTTGTTTGCACCCATAGAAGTTCCTTGCATAGAACAATAACTCTTGTTTGCATGCTGTCAAACTGTGTGTAACAGGAGCTAGGATTCGCGTACTGACTGTGGTTTCTTTAAAAAGGAATGATAGTGGTAACTGCCAAAATTAATGGTAGTAAATTAACTTTTAGAAACTCAATAATTAGCAAAATAAATTCACCTTATAAATTAGTGTTCTACAGCTTTGGCAATATAAGCATAAGCTTGAGGTCTTGCGTGCTTTCCTTTCCTTCCTTTTTCTGGTCTCATTACAAGGAGGAAATTGGAAATTTTCCCTTCCATGTTGAGCTAAGGTGTGGATGGCCACACGCCCTGAGGTGGCTAAGAGTTTCCATTAAACACACATTGAGTGACTATTTTAAAATCTTTGGAAAATGTGTTAAAATTAACTCTGCAATGAAATAATGGAACAAATCAGATATAACACATACATTCTCTCCTGAATGCCTGTATGAATTATACCTGAGTGATAATAAGTTTACAAATTGTTTTTCAAAACCAGACATTCTCAGTACAAACAAGAATGGTTAGATAAAACAAAAATAAAAGCATCTGTCACTACCTTGCGTCCATATTGGAAGAAGAAAGGGAACATGGGACTGCAAGAGGAACCCTGGTGATGCAGTGGTTAAACTGCTGTACTACAACCAAAAGGTTGTGAGTTCGATCCTGTCTAAGGATCAAGGTTGACTCAGCCTTCCATCCTTCTGAGATCGGTAAAATAAATACTCCACATTTTGGGGTCAAAATGCTAATTAAGTTGTGAACCACCCAGAGGGTGCACTAAGCGCTATGGGGCGGTATATAAGTGTTATTGCTTTGCTGATTGCTTTAGTAAAATCTTTATTAATTCTATTGTCAAGGACACTTAAATGTGAGTGGTAGAAATGTGTATTTGTTCCTTTTTACAGTTTCATCATTTGGCTTACATGTGGAGAACACTTTGGATTACACCTGGACTCAGAAATAAGCTTTGTTTCATTCTGAATGGCCCTGGATGGGGACCTGGAAAGCCAAGACTTGGCCTTCCCATGGACATTCCAGAGGTAAGTATAATGTGCCTTCTAGTTTATTGACCATCCAAACTTTGCTTCTGAAAGGGTGAGATCCTTTATATGTGTATCTAAAAGCAAACACCATTGTACCCTGTTGGACATATTTATGGATAAATAAGCACAAAATTGACCTGTAACTCTAAAGTAGATAAAAAAAAATTAAAAAAAATTGACATTTTTAATTCTGGATTCCTTTATTTCAAAATATGCCCCTTTGATTTCATTGGGGTTTACCTGTATTTCCCAAGCACCTGTCTTTGTTGCCTAATAACTAATAATATAATTGTGAAGTTCAGAGGAAGAAAAAACTAAGATACAGTAATACCTCGGATAACGCTAAGACTTGGTTCCACAAGTCTTGGTGTTATCCGATTTTTAGTGTTATCCGATGCATGTTAAAATCCTATGGGATGTATCAGATAACGTTAAAGTTCCATAGAGATACATTGTAACCGCACAGGCTTTAGCGGTTGTTATCCGATACATCCCATAGGACCTTAACGTTATTGGATCCAATTCTCCTCCCCAGATTACTTAACGTTATGCGATTTTAGCGTTATCCGAGGTAAACATTATCCGAGGTATTACTGTACTGGAACAATTTCATTTGTATTCTGAAAGCTGTTTATATAGATTAACATATATACTTGAGTATAAGGTGAGTTTTTTTAGCCTCAAAAATGAGCCCCCAAAAGGGGACACAGCTTGTACTCGGGTCAATGACCACGAGGGTCCTAAGACTGCGCCAGATTCAGATGCACCAACAATTTAATTAATTTTACCATATTTTCAGGAATTTTGATTATTGAAACTAACTAGCAGTGGCTGCATTTCCCACCCTCAGCTTATATTCATGTTAATCTATTTTCCTAGGTTTTCAGATAAAAATGAGGTACCTCGGCTTATATTCAGGTCATCTTATACTTGAGTATATATGGTAGGCAGTCTATGGGTTCTCAGGTCCAATGTGAATCACATTGTTGGAAGGCAACACATTTTCTGGTGTTTATCAGAAGACAAGTAAAATATTTATTTATGCAGCAGAAACTAAACATCATGTTACTTAGAAAAGGCCTTTTTTGGGGAAAGAATATAACATAATGGGACATTTGGGCAAATATTACATCTGTCTACATACATAAATTGAGCAGATGAAAGGCCTCATGGAAACCTTTGTTTACATGAAACTACCAATGAAATATAAAAGGTGTTTTGTCCTGTTTCAGGGCAGGAAAGATCCACCAGTAGGGTGTGACAATGATTGTAACAGTTATTAGTTCAGGTTCTATGTGTGTGTTTGGTTCTACAGTGGTACCTCACTTAAAGAGCATAATGAGTTCCATGGGATTGCTCTTTACGTGAGTTGCTCTTTAAGTGAAACACTTGGAAAAAGCCGCCACTGCCATGGTAAGTGACCAATCATAACTTCTGGCAGTGGGATTGTGAATCCCAATTTAGTTGTTAACCAAGTTTTTAGCTGTTCTACAAGGTGAACATTTGGAGAAAATTCTGCTCTTTAAGCGAGTTATTCTTTAAGTGAGGCACTCTTTATGCAAGGTTTTACTGTATATCTATTTTGTAGAGAATACTGCCCAGAGTAATTATATAGTAAAATTGATGGGATATAAATTGAAATAATAAATAAAATTAATAAATTAATAACATTGCATACTGTTATCAGTCAGCACAATCAAGGGGAATCCAGAAGCAAGGTCATAGAAGAAAGGTCAAGGTCAAAGCCATATAAGTCAAGAGACTAGCAGATTCATCATATTAATGAGGACCTGGTCATTCAGGCACAGGTCAAAAGGTCCAGCTACAGGTATTGTTTCAGCAGCACCTTTGCCTCTTAAAAAGCTTTTAAGCTACTTTGCTGCAGAGTTCCTGTCTTCTGGAGCAAGTATACTCACTGCCATCTTTCCTAATAGTCCAGGCTACTAATTTGGAGGGTGTGTGTGACCTTTGATCCTCTTCTGAAGAGAATTCCCTTAGTAGGACCACAACAGCTTTCAGCTACTGGAAATAAAAAAAGGCAAAATGAATGGGTGGTGAAGTAATGTTTCTTATGTTTTATTCAATGCAGGTTACTGGGAAGGAGGTTCCCTTCAGTCCCAAGTTGCCAAACCACCTTCGTGTCTATGCAGTAATTCATTTTGTACTATTGCTGGGTTTTTATGTAGACCTGTTTGCATCCAAGTCTGTAAGTAGCATTCATCTTCATTTAAATATGCTATTTTGTGTTGCTTAAAAAAGGTTACACCTACACTGCAAAGCGTATATGCAGTTACAATTTGAGACATAAAGGTCAAAAGCAAGAATCCTGTTGTAAGCATGAAGTAAAAACAAACAGGCTTCTATGTGGTTTGCAGAACATCTGTCGTACTCCCTCATATCCAGGGGTTGAGCAAATCAACACAAACATGGTCATTTGATGAACAACAAAAAAGTAAAGTAAAATACAGTATGTGCACAATTGCCCTTACTCCTGTAGTTTTCTAATTTAATCTTTTCTTCCTCCTGTAGCCTGCATAAACATCTCATCTCCTATAATAATCAAATAATTAAGTACATAAGTATTTCTAGTGGTTTTTTTTAAAATATAAGTTCACCATGCCACACTGTAAGACAGTCGCCAGGCAGTTCACCACTATGAATTCAGGTTGCATAATATATTGACTATGACCTGTACAAAAATGAGCAATTGCTCAATAGCTAGCATTACAAAAGAATGGAAAAGACTGCACAAAAGTCCACATTTAAAGATCTAGATCCTAGGCATGATACAAATGGAAGCACTAGAAAGAAGGCTGCCTTCCAGGACTTTTACAAAAGTCCAGACGGAATTATCATAAGAAAGGCTGTATGTGAATAATATAACTTGGCATCTACTTCCAATATCAATTTTCCACTACACTGAATTATGAAATACCCATAGACACAACTGGAAATTTTTCCTTGGCTATGTCATGAATGTGACCTTGATTCATAAGTAGATGCAACTGTTTTCCTCATTTTTAGGCATATGTTCCATTCCATAATAGCAATAATGCACTAGTGACTGCATCTAATATTATTATTTTTAGGTCATTATGGTCACTTTTGTCTTTTGACTTATAGACACAAGCACATAAAGGTTATTTCTCTCCATTGTATTGCTCTTCTTAGTATGGAATGCTTTTCTTGGAGGGGGTAAGAAACTGTGTTGAAAAAGAAAATATCCAGACCTAAAAACATTTAGTTAGATGATGCTTTCACAAATATGTCTAAAATAAAGCCAAATGGAGAGAAGTTCATTGATTTTCAATAGAGTTTGGATTCAGCTCAAAATATATTATTTGGAAATGGCTTGCCTTTCAGTTCAGTCTTATTGTAGATTCATTTCTGCCTTTTGCCTCTGCACTTTCATTTTTGCTCTCGCTGTTTTTACTTTTTCCTAAGCTTGTTTCCATATATCCAGCTAGTGATACAATCATAACAATTAGTTAATTCTGCTGAAAGATTCCTCTTGTTCTGTTTCTTAAATCCTGTATTTCAGGAGAAACCATCATCTATACTTACTTGGTGGATCCATGTTTCACACATCAGGTTGACATTGCGGATTGAAGCATTGTCTTACACTATTTCTGATCTCATGCCAGTCTCATTCAGGGCCTCTGGAACTTTGCTCTGAACTGGTCTTCCCATTTGATTGCTGGCCTTCCTAGTGGTCACTTTATGTCAAGTGGTATCCATTCTGTGATTGCTTTCCTCCACCTGCCATTTTTGAAGCGGCACACATGCCCAGCCCACCAATGTCTTGCAGACTCAATCAGCATTGGTGCTTGTTTTGCACCTGATCTTATACGCAGTTCTTCATTTGATATATGGTCAACCCATTGTATGCATAGCATCCTTTGCTCTTTGTGTTACATCCATTTTTTTGGTGTCAGCTTTTGTAGGTGCCCATGTTTCACTGCTGTATAATAAAGCAGGATGAATGGTGGTGTTGACAAGTTCAGGCTGTACTTTTCTCGTTTTTGCTTCACTAAGCACATCCTTTATGTTGGGAGTTCCCAACCTATGGCCCACAGGTTGGCCCCAGTGCCAGACACCATCCCATCAGGCCTGTCGCTGCCTCTGCCGCACCCAGAAGTGGAAGCAGGTATGTTTACATCAGCCATAAAATGCCCCCGTGCATGCACATATGTGCCCATGGCTGTCGTAAACGCAGAAGTGGGTGTATTTATGACAGCCATAAATGCACCCATTTTTGCTTCTGGGGAGCGTTGTCTGGCCCGCTCAGCTGTCTGGGTTGTCCTAGGTTGCCCCAGAAAAAGAGAATCATAAACCACTTCTGTGTATTCTCTACCTAGAAAACCTTGGAAAGAGTCATAAGTCAAAATTGCTATTGGCAGAATAACAGAAAAATGCCTGAAATTCCACATCCACACAGTTGGAGGCATGAGATTGGTTGGAATTATTATATTTTAATGAATAAAATGCACTCATTGGGATCTATAGAAGCTTTTGTCAGGAGAAGTGCCTCTTTATGTTACAGGAAGTTTCTTTGGATCCAGCCCTGGTGTGTTAAGGAGCTTGCTCAGGGTTTAAGAGCTGAAGTAGGCAAAGTACAGCCCTCCAGATGTTGTTGGACTGTAATTCCTTTTATCTCTTACTATTGATTATATTCATTGGTGGGCATCAGTAGGTTCACACCAGTTCGCCAGAACTGGTAGCAGAAATTCTGGCTGGCCCCGCCCATCCAAGTTTTGAAATGGTTAGTAGATAAATAGGGACCACTTCAGTGGGAAGGTAACAGCGTTCTGTGCGCTCCGGTGTCTAGTCATGCCTGCCACATGTCCATGGAAACGTCTGCAGAAGCAGACAGTGCTGGCTTTTCGGCTTAGAAACAGAGATGAGCACTGACCCCTAGAGTCGGATATGACTGGCTTTCGAGCAAGGGAAACCTTTTGTTGTTGTTGTTGTTCAGTCGCACAGTCGATTCCGACCCTCTGCGACCCCCATGGACCACTGTCCGCCAGGCACTCCTGTCCTCCACCATCCCCCTCAACTCACTCAGCTTTGTGCCCATTGCTTCTACAATACCATCTAGCCATCTCATCTTGGGCCGTCCCCTTCTTTACCTTTTCTAATATAAATAAAAAATGATGATGATGATGATGATGATGATGATGATGATTTGGGTGCAATGCAGGGCTTTTCCCCTGGCCATGCCCACCATACCACGCCCACAGTGTAGTAGAAAAAAAAATTGAGCCCACCACTGATTATATTGATTAGGTCTGATAGGAGTTGTAGTACAAAATCACCTGAAAAGCTCTGTTTTGTCCACCCCACCTGATTTAGAGTCTATCACTAACTTTGAAAATACTAATTTTGGTCCTTTGGATTACAATTTTTAAATTTTACAAGCATTAAGTATCTAAATTTTGCTTGAAATAGTATGTATGTTTCAAAATTTTCTGTCTTCTTGGTAAACTTTATTTGTTTTTAATACATTGTAGTAATCCATTTTTAGATATAGTGATAGCCAGAATATAACAGAAATATTTTTGTTAGGTTACAGCCAATAGCCACATTTCAAAAGTTGTGGCTAATCCATAATTGGAGAGCATGCTGTGTTCCTCTAGGTTTTTCTTTGTTTATACAGATACTAAAGTTTATACATTCTCATTTATTTTATTTATGTGTGCTTTGTGAGTATATTATTTGGATTGGAAGAACAACTATTACACTGGTATAAAAAAGTTGCAGACACATTTCTTCTGCAACTTACAATCAGTGTGCAAAATTTAGTGAATGTAGGTGCTTGCTCTTTTTTGTTTACTTCTAGCTCTTTCTCTGCCTCTCAGAGCAGGCAAGAAAGAAAGAAAAATCAGAAGTTTTATCCTTCATGATGTTACGAGGAGTTTTTGTGCATCTTCCTCATTCTGAGACTTGTTTGGAAAATATTCTGGAGATGATTTGGGGACAAAAACTTACTCTTTGGACAAAACCCAAGGTTTTTTAATGTGAAAGATGAGCTTTTAATACTCAAAATCAAGGGTTCCCAAACTTTTTACACCGCAGGCCTGACCACGCCCCCCCCCCCATTCAGCTGAGCAAGCCAGACCATGCCCCCTGGAAACGGCACATTTATGGCCTTCATAAATGCACCTTCTGTGTTTACAACAGCCATTGGCATGTTTACTCATGTGTGGGCACGTTTTATGGCAGATGTAAACACAGCTTCCACTTCTGGGTGCGGTGGCAGTGGGCCAGATGGAATGGTGCTGCAGGCCTGGGGGCCATAGGTTGGGAACCCATTGCTCTAAATAATATTTCAATTGCCGAAGTGCAATTGGAACTTTTCTTTAAAATTTAAATATAAATATGGCATGCAAAAGCAGGAATTACATCTGTGTAAACATGTGTCTCCTATAATAAGTCAGGCAATACTTAACCCTCTGGAAGCAGCCAGCCATCAGCATGATACTTAGTGGCACTTGGCCTGATTTCAAAATCTCTCTGTGTCCAGTCAAGTGTTGAGTAAGTTCCACAAACGCAGAAATAATGCGATATATGTACAACCATGAGCCTATAGGAGCATGATTGCTCCATTCATCTTAATCTCATAAACGTTTAATGTGTTATAATATTGTTAATGTATTTGCTAAGAGTTGCAAGCCAAAATGTCTCTGATTCTTGTGTAGGCAATTGACTTCACTACAAGTGGAATAGCCCTATGTATTGTACAACTTTGGGATAAAAGTACTGACTTACAATAACTGCTGTAAGGATTCATTCATTCAGTTTCACCCATCTAGCTAAAAGCTATTCTAAGCGTTTTAGACAATTAAAAGCATATAAACAGCACAAACAAACCAGATTTTTTATTTTTATTTATTTATTTATTTGAATTTATATGCCGCCCTCCTCGCCGAGGTGACCCAGGGCAGTTTACAACATCATAAAAACTAAAGCCATTACCCAGAACTTCAAATTTACAATTATAAAAAATTTAAAAATTTAAAAGATACAATAATCAATCAAAAATTAAAAGCTAAATCTTAAAGATAAAAAGATTAAAAGACTAAGGGAGAGATGGAGCTCAAACTAACCAGCGAACTGGGGTCATTGTAACGTCAGGACCCCATACCTGCCCCGCCAGCCATGTTTTAAAAGATCTTCCTAAAGGACAGCAACTCCATCTGGAGATGTAGCTCGGTTGGCATGGGGTTCCATAGGGCTGGAGCAGACACAGAGAAGGCTCTCCTTCTAGTGCCAGACAGATGTGCCTCCCTGGCGGATGGAACATCTAGAGAGCCTCTCTGGTCCGCGCTGGTGGGATGGACAGATGTTCTTGGGGTGAGGCGGTCTCTTAAGTATCCTGGCCCACTACCATGTAGGACTTTAAAGGTGATAACCAGCACCTTGAATTGTACCCTTGAATTTTTAAAAACTACAGGCAGATGGTAATATAATCAATTAAGAAAACATGTACTAGGAAAACTCTTCCCAAAAGCTTTTCTAAAAAGCAGAGTTTTAATTTGCTTCCTAAAAGAAACGAGGGAAGAAGCTTCTAGGAAGGTTATTCTGTAGTTATTTGCAATCAGTAAATCAGAATTCCATTTTATCAGTACATTAATTTAAGCTGCAAATGTATCATTCAAATATATTTAGCATGCTTGGGAGAGTAAACATTTACATAGTATTTCAAAGTTTGTCAAATGTTCTAACATTTCATTTAAGAACTCAGGGGTTTTTGGGTAGGCAGCTTTTTGATCCCCGGGTAGCACCAAGCCCCCATATCACAGTTTTCTGACATAAAAAGTGACTTTTTCATTTGAGACCTTAATGGACCACCACCTAGGCCAGTGATGGCAAACCTTTTAGAGACTGAGTGCCCAAACAGAGGGGCGGAGTGAACTCTGTGCTGGGGAGAGGGCTGAAACGCTTCCATTGGGCTGCTGGGCAGAGGGGCAGGGTGAATTCTGTGCTGGGTGAGGGAGGAAGCAGTCCCATTGGGGTGCTGGGTGAACTCTGTGCTGGGGCAACAGGCATGCATCCCACCAGAGGGGACTGTGAGTGCTCCATCTGGCACGCATGCCATAGGTTCACCACCACTGGCATAAGCCAAGCCTCCAAAGTGAGATTTCCTCCTATAGGCTCATTTTAGTCATATAGGTTATTTTTCGATAAATATTAAAAAGGGGAAATATTAAAAAGGGGAATGTCCAGAGGTTCCCCTGATGGACTCATGTGCTATATAAGCCATATATCCAGCTTTCGTTAATAGTGGAAAGGAAAACAATGATGGCACAATAAAAGAAATTGCTCCCACATATATTCTGAGACAATTTTTAAAGTAGCTGTAAGCTTGTGAATTTGCTTCAGACATAGAAGCAGTTTATTATCTCCTCTCAGACCTAGATATGATAGCTCTTTATAGAATATTATCGCTTGAATAATCACCAAAGAAAATCAAAACTAGCTTTGCTCGTATATTAGGGAAACTCTCATTGTATGATCCAATCAGTCTTGCATACACTTTCTTTCTTTCTTTCTTTCTTTCTTTCTTTCTTTCTTTCTTTCTTTCTTTCTTTCTTTCTTTCTTTCTTTCTTTCTTTCTTTCTTTCTTTCTTTCTTTCTTTCTTTCTTTCTTTCTTGTAAGGAAATAAATTTGTGGTTTGATCATTAATGCTGAGGAAAATGTATTTTGGCTTTTAAACTGGTTAGGTTGTGTGTATGTCTGTATGTTTATAGTAGCAAATCTGCTTTCTCTGTTTAAAAGGAGTTAAAACTTTTGGTTAAAAATCCCTGGGGGTGCTTTTTGACTCTTCAGTAAAACAAAACCCACTCAGAAATGGCCTGGATCTTGCAGTTTGATGAGTTCTCCAAACACAGACAAAAGGATTTCACACTGCTATTAAATTTGAAGATCCTATCCAACTGCATCTTTCCTCAAATGCCTTTAAGAAGAAAGAGCCTGTCTTTTAGTGTTTTTGAAAAAGAATGAATTCTGTTGAGATCAAAAAGCAACAGAACCCAAATTTCATCTGTATTTTCTTTTGCTCCCAAGCTCTGCAGTCTGAACTAAAAGTTACGGTTCACAAACTCTGCTAGGAAGTCTAACAATGTATTCCTTTTAAAAAAAATGCAGTTTATGATACTATTTCTACTTTAAATAAAAGACATATCTATTAAATGTATTTGTAAATATATTCATATAATTCAACAGAACTATCATCTCAAGCTTTTCCTCCTCTAAAAATATTTTCAAAAATAATTGGCTTCCATTGTCTTTTATCTTTATACCAGATTTTACAGATGGCAAAATTAGAATCTGGAAAGTAAGACAAATGGCTATTACTATCACGTGTTCTTCACAGAGATCCCTGAGATTTTCCTGTTGCTTTGAGACACATTCAGTGCAATTTCAAAATAGGGTTTGGTTTATGAAGTGGGAAAGTAGGCATATTCTGCTCACAGAAAGTAGTTAGCATTCAAGCCTATATGATCAACATGATTACACATCATCTTGGGGTCAGCAGTTCAATTCCTGAGTACTCAGGACAGAATGAGCTCCCTTCTTTGTGCCAGCTCCTGCCAACCTAGCAGTTTGAAAGCAAGAAATTGCAAGTAGATAAATAGGGACCACTTCAGTGAGAAGGAAGCAGTGCTCCGGTGTCTAGTCATGCCTGCCACATGACCATGGAAATGTCTGCAAAAGCAGACAGCGCTGGCTCTTCAGCTTTGAAACAGAGATGAGCACTGAACCCTAGAGTCGGATACGACTAGCTTTTGAGCAAGGGAAACCTTTACCTTTAACAGCCTTTAAGCTACTCCTTTTTAGTAACTGGTTCTCTCTCTAAAGTTACAAAATATGTCACACACTGAATAGTAAGGTCAGTGTCTTTATCCAATATGTTGGACTGCTGATATGCTGAAACTGTACAGTTTACGTGAATTTAGAACATACATTTTTACCCCTACTTGGTCAGAGGCTTTTGTACTAAGCAAGATTTGCATCTGGATTCAGGGTGAGGTGCTGTTAGTTTTCCAGAGAGCAAGCAACCAGCTTACTTGCATGTGACATTATTTTTGCTGTTTGGGTTGATGCAGGAGTAAACATCTAGTGTGTAGTGGCACCTTAAGTCAGCAACAAAGACTTTGTTCAGAAACCGAAGGGCAAAGAAAAAGAAAAGAAAGAAGGGAAAAGGGAAAAGAAAATCGAATTATACGAGTGCCAAGATGGAATTGTAGGATGCTTTGGGAGATTCATGGGGGAAAGGTTAAAAAGAAAAGGTGAGTGAAGAGGATGTTATGAACACTTATGTCATTTGAACATGTACTTTCAAGTACAGAAAAAAGAGAAAGAGAAACAGGAAGAAGACTAAAAGACTAACAGAAAGAAAAGGACCTTAACATAGACCTGAATGTAATGGTGGGCCCCAGCTCAAGTAAATCCCATCATTAGGTGTCTAAATTCCATTGGTTCAGTAGATTTTCTTTGTTAACTGTTGGATTCCAACCAGATGTGTTAAAATGAGAAAAATGTTTGCATTAAGTTAATTTGTAGGTGTGGCTCACATTTGCTGATCGGAATATAAATGTGCCTTTTGAAGTGATGAGTTGTACAGTTTTCTTTGAAGGTATCAGGATATTAAACTTGGAAAAGACTTTTTATTATAGTGTCTGTTTCCATTCACTTCCTTAATGCATCTCTAATATAACTCCTTGCTGTAAGAAAGTTGAATTCTCTCACTTTTGTTCTGCGGGGTAGGCTGAAAAGTCCAGGTATACATGAGGACATTAAATCAAATGGTACTCTTGTCATTTTGCTCCATTTGGTTAATCTCTGTTGAGAGTTTAAATCCAGAATCTTAGTGACAGAACTGAACTGAATGTGTATAGCTTAATGTTCCCTTGGAATCAAATATGTATGCTCGGTCAAGTGCACTATTGATCTTAGGTTAGTATATTGAAATACTAAAAAGCAAGATGATAAATGCTAGAAGTGTGATAAATTATCAAACTGTTTGACTTATTTTCTTTTCCATTTTGTTAATAGGATAGTGTATTTGCTTGCCACTGCTCTCTGGAGAGCTGAGATTGGAAAATAAAAAGTTGTAATGCTATTAAGCATTTGGAAGAGAAAGAGCAGATATGTGATATGATATTTATTTAGAAAACAGGTCTACCCCTTTGGCTCAGGTCATCAAAGGTTCAAATAATGTCAGGAGAGCAAACCATAATAAAAGTATATCTTTTCAAGACTAACCTTGTGTGAAGAATGATTTAGGGAAAAATATCGAATTTTTGTAACCTTCAGCCTTGAAACGTAATGACATTAAGAGGGAATGGAGAAGTTGCCCTGGAGTTTCAGTTGTAAAGTTCAAAGTATCAAACTACTCTAAAAGCAGACAGTAACAACATCGTATAATTGAGAGAGAAAGTTCAGACTGCCTCAGTGGCAAGTTTAGAATACAATATCCCTCCAGAGAGCCAACCTAAATGAATAATTTGTCTGCTTGTTGGTTTAACAGACATTATCACAGGTAACTCTTCTCTTGAGAATTGGCTACATTATCCTGACATTGACCTCCATAGGTTTCCTCATAGAGCAAAGGTAGGTAATTGAGTGTTTCATTTCTCCATTTCTACTGTAGAAAATAAAGCATGTTGACTGCCAAAATTGCCTCTTTCGGTGTTAAAATTACATTGGGAACAAATGCTAATGTGATACTGTGTAAATTTACTGTATGCACTTTTAAAAAATGCTTTCTTTTCCACATCTCTTCTAAAATTACAATGAACAAGACATCTAGATAGTTCTAGTGCCATCATGTAGGTGTCACCAAAGCTGAAGAAAATGTAATTGTGCTTGAGATTTGAAATTAATAAATAAATCCTACATTGCTTATCAGCCAAGTCTATTTCCAATGCCTAATGATGAGGAGGGCAATTTATTATGGTACATGCAGTGGACATAGGATATTCACCTGTTAGAACAAGATAGTAAAGGTAAAGGTCGCCCTTACTCCAAAGCTAGTTGTATCCAATTCTGGGGTCTGGTGCTCATCTCTGTTTATATACACTGTCATTCTATGATCATGTGGCAGTCATGACTAGATACAGAATGCTGTTACCTTCCCACTGAAACAGTACTTATTTATCTACTTGCAATTTCCTGCTCTGAGGTAGCAGTTTGGCTGTATTCATATCCTTTTAAACTTAACTTTAAATTGGAAGCATTGCAGCTAATTATACTTCACCACCCCTCCCCCTGTGCCCACACCAACAGCCAGGGGAAGAAGAAGCCAGGCAGGTTGAGGACTTAACTGCCCCTACCCCTAAGCTCACACCAACAGCTAGGGGGAAGATGAAGCCAGGGCAGGTTGAGGACTTCGCCACCCCTCCCCCTGAGCCCCCATCAACATATTGTAATGTAATGTAATGTATTGTTTGTAAGCCACCCTGAGTCGCTACGGCGAGTGGGTGGCAATATAAATTTGAACTAATAAATAAATAAATAAATAAATAAATAAATAAATAAATAAATAAATAAATAAATAAATAAATAAATCTTTAGTTAACCAATTGACAATGCTTTAGGGACATAATCATGATTCTGATCTGTTGAGCAGAGAAACTCAGATCAAAACTAGAGCTGATGTATAATTTTAACTATTTTTAGGCCTGAAGCTGCGTTCTTGGAATCTGCCCGCTGTTCTGCTTTCATTGCACTGCAAAGACTTGGTTATTTGAAAACTTACTTTGCACTCCTGTCAACCCCATATGAGGTAAGGTGGCTTGATTTATCGGAGTCTCTTAAATATTTCAGTTCTCTTTCAAGTTTTCACATTTGTTTTGGAATATTTTTTTAAAAAGAAAAGGGCAACTCTGGCAGGATGGCAGAATAGTGATTATTTTGATTCCCGTGTAACAAGCGCTGACCTGTGTTTACTAAGCAATTGCTTTGTTTCTACTCCCTCTTTATACATTTTGTCATATTTTATCGCACAGAAACTATTTTGTCCTCCCTCTTGTTTCACTGGTGTAGTCCCCTAACTAAAAAGA
The DNA here is from genome assembly GCA_030440675.1 of Furcifer pardalis. Lineage (NCBI taxonomy): Eukaryota > Metazoa > Chordata > Lepidosauria > Squamata > Chamaeleonidae > Furcifer > Furcifer pardalis. Next base: position 80,462,720 of record CP126897.1, read on the forward strand.
AGATTGAAGAAGAGGCCGGGGGGGGGGGGGGGAGAGGAAGCACAGAAGTAAATTCAAGATGTCTCTGGACATCCTTTAAATTAGGAAATACTATTGCACGGTAAAAGCCTCATTCATCTAGAAGTATCTATGGGAAGCTGTGCAATCATGTTTTATATGTCTTAAAATAAACTGAAATTATGGCTGTACAGTGGAACCTCGCTTAACAAATTTAATGTGTTCTCTGGGACCTTTTTTACTACTAAAAAAATTGTAAAGCAGATTTCCCATAGGAATGCATTGAAAAAATTTTGTTAACTGAAACATGGTTTCCCATAGGAATGCACTGAAAACCAATATAAATACGACTAATAAATAAATAAATCTGCTCCAAAAAAAAGTTAACCGAGCCACTATTATTTATTTATTTATTTAGACTTATATCACCGCCCACTCGCCGTGGCGACTCAGGGTGGTTTACAGTCAGGAAAAAACAACAATAACACATACACAGCACAAACAGTTAAAATCCATTCCTCCTTCCGGCCCGAGGACATTGGTCTTTTCCTTCCCTGGGCAGGTAGGGCCCAGGATTAGGAAGTAGAAGCTTCCATCTAAAAACCTTAAAACTGTTAAAAATTAAAATTAAAATTTAAAAAAGATTAAAAACAGATTAAAAACACACCAGATGCTACAACTACTAATTTAAAAGTAGAGAAAGAGAGGGGCTCAGATCATCCAATGTGCTGGGGTCATTATACCTTCCATACCCCATATCTGTCCCGTGTTTTTCTATGGATTTCCTTTTTCTATGGATTTCCTTTTTATGTGATTTTTGTGTAAACCAAGCCATTTGTTAAGAGGTTCCACTGTATTTCAACAAATTTTATTACTATAGTTAAACCACTTCAAAAAGATCCGGGTAGAATTCATCATGATTTTCAGCTGCCAAATATTTGAGAAGTTATTGTCTTAAAATCTGAATTCAAGATTTGAACTCTGAGGTAACAATACTTCCTGAAATTCTGTTGTGCTGCCATAGAAACAGCATCACTTTGGGAAGTGAATACCATAGGTTTAAAAAAAATCTGAAAGTGGTAGAAGTGGCGATAGGAACCATGCCTCCAGCCCACACATCTGTCTGACGGGACGTGGTCCAGCCCACGGCATGAAAAGTTTGGCCACCAAACCAATCATCCAATGGAGGGAAGAAGTGACTGGAAAAAGCCTCCATGGAACTTCATGATAAAAAAAATGTTACTCTGAAATATGCTTGTAATAATAATTGTCTGTGTTATGTTTGATAAAAAAGAAAATCTTGCCATACTAATTCATAAGGTAGACATTCTTGACAAGTCAGGAGCCCAGGAGGCAGCAATGCCCCTTGGAAAAAGTCATATTCGAAGCTTGCATTCAGTAGATTAAGTTAGTTTCCACTTAGGTTGACAGAGCCATTACCCATTTTAGCCTGAGTTAGTGTGTGAGCTGGCTTCACCACCATCAACTAAAGACGATGATGTATGGTTCCACATGCTCTTGCCAATTGACCGTAAAATTGCTCTGCATTTTCTGGGGAGGGAAGGGGTAACCAAGTTTTTAAAATCTCCATGCCTGAAGCTCAGAGCCCACCATTTCGAAGCTGCTCATTATTCTGCTCCTGCCCCTGATTTGAAGAAAAGAAAGCCTTCTGGAATCAATTAGAAATGTCTGCCTATGATGAGTTTTGCACGTGAGTTTGGAATTGCAAAGCTTTGATAGTGTCAGCCAACAGCTGCAAGTTTCAGGTGGTAAAATCAAGGGGAGAATTTTTACAGGGCTTAATTACAGTCAGAATGTGTATTGTTATAACTGTTTGAAGGAGACACAAACAAGTCAAGTTGAAAGCTGTCAAGTAGATCATTGAAAAGAAGGTCTAAAAGTCTGTTTCATCACAGGGAAATAAACAAAGCATCTGTTGTTGAGAAGACCTCACAGTTGTGAGACTGCCAAGTGATTATCTAAACCTGGAAATTATTGTATTCTACAAAAGAAAGAGCTGTCAATATTTATGACACTCTTATTTGACAAGTGTACACAATAAGAGGAGATATGCTTTTTTAAAAAATGTATTTTCTAGTAATACCTATGTAAATACGATAATGAAATATTGTCTTTTCTTGTCCAAGTCTTGTCCAAGCCCTTTAAAGATTTCTTTTAAATATTTTATATTTGCAATCCATATACATTTATAGAAAACTGTTTGACACTGCAGATGATCATCCAGATTAATTTGCTTGCCATAAATGCTGGATAGTTCAGTGGTTTAGGTATCTAAGATAAGTAAAATAAATGGAAAACAAAACTAATTTTCTCTGTATTCTGAAAAATATCTATTCCATGTGTGGGTGTTTGTATGTGAGTGCATGCTGTGAAGTCGGTTCTGACTGATGATGACATTTTGGGACTGTGCAGCTTGCCCATGGCATCACAGGCTGGCTGTTTATCCCAGGAGGTGCAGTGGGGAATCAAAATCCCAGTCTCTGGCTCTGCAGCTAATTAACTAAACCATTGAGCTATCCAGCCACATATCCCTTTAATATGTAAGCTTGACTACTTTTACATCCTGAAAAACTGGCATCCACTACTTCTCATAAAATTTTTAACAAATAATAAATGTTCTGAAAATAGTATCTGTTTTCCAGACCATAGTTGTATCTTTAAAAGCAAAATGTTACTTTTGCATTAATTGCTTTAGATTAATGAAACAAAACTTTACAAAACTTTGATTTAAGGGAGTTTTGCTCTATTTAAAAGACTTTTAGCTTTATTTTGTTGACCTGAGTCCAAAGGACAGTCACAGTTCAAGTAGACTCACTAAATTAATGGCCCAAATCATGTTGCATACTTACTTTTTGTTGTTGTTCAGTCGCACAGTCAATTCCGACCCTTTGTGACCCCATGGACCACTGTCCGCCAGGCACGTCTGTCCACCATCCTCCTCAACTCCCTCAGTTCTGTGCCCATTGTCTCTACAATACCATCTAGCCATCTCATTTTTGGCTGCCCCCCCTTTTTTTTTTGCCCTCCACCTTTCCACATGGCAGAAAAAATATGTTGTAATGGGAAATTGCTGTTTATGAAATAGGCTCTACTGTCATTGTTGGTGCACAACAAGTAAAAGTGGAGACTTTTAATTTGTTGCTGTGAGTTATGGAATTTCCCTTCCACCACTTTAACTATGGAACAAGATTTTATCAATATTTAGTAGTTGATATAATTAGGACTACCCATTGGGTTTAGGCTTAGAATATAACATAATTTAAATTGTCTGGCCAGACATCCCACTATGGTAATGGAGTAGACTGTTTAGCCAGTGAGTCAGTGCTGAGTTTCAGGCGACGGTTAACTAACCGGACTCCCTAAAGGGGCCAATGGCTACAGGTGGATAAGCCCCTTTAGGTGGGATGATGGTCCCCCTCAGTGAGGAAATGCCACTGGGAACAGTCATACTGGGGCCAATGGCAAAATGAGAAGAGGAGGAAATCTGAATCCCAATGGTCATGGAGGCTGAAGAGGCCATGCCTGATGGACTGGCTGTGAAGGTGCACCTTGATAATATCCTCAAGGCTGTGGCAATCCGTTGCAGTCCCCATGTTGAATCCTCCATGTCTCATTTCAGGTACCACAGGAGGTGGCTCCGTGATCACAGTGTGTGGGTCACTTCATGGCAAGTTGGGATCCACCTTAAACAAATTCACTTCAGTTACATTTTTCCTGCTTCAGGAAAAAATGCATTCTTGGATACAAGTTGCAGTAAAGTAGGTTTTAGGACACAGCGCCTTTGTAAAATTTAATTAAATTAGCACAATATTATCATTCCTTCATGATAAGAAAAGAATCCTCTGAAAACAGCTCATTAAGCTTTGTCAAGTCCTTATTTTGTCATTATGAACAACAGTAACTACACAATATCACAACAGCAATCTTCTACTTGCTCTGGAAGGCTAGCAGGCATAGCATTCGGCTGTCTTCTCCAACTTCTTCTACAGAATAAATGCCTAGACAGGAAAGTCTGTGTATTATTAACTGGAGATTTTCTTTCTCTGAAGAGTATGCTGTTTTTTATCTGCAGCTGGAATTAACTAACCTTTTATATTTGACTGACTACTTTCACATATGATTTTGCTCCAAATTAATTATTTTGCAGACTCAAGATACAGAAAACAGCCAGAAAATCAAAAACAATAAAGCACCTAGTCATGTAAGAGAAAGAGATAGTACCAGATGCAGTTATTTGAATGAGAGCTATACTGTAACTGAACTCATTATTTTTAAATGAGCAAACAATGCATCCAGAGAATTATATCTCATTTCCCTATTTTTACTTTTCTAGTTACATTATGAGATTTGTTTGTAAATGCTCATTATTGCATTTATAGTACATCTGGCTGTTCAGTTTAATGTTTGGGAAACCTGCTTCTCCCTGAAGCAGTTTTCAATATGGTAGCCATGCCAATCTGTTTAATCGTGCATCTAAGGAAGTCGATTTTGATCCATGAAAGCTCGCAGTGAAATAAATTTATTGGTCTCTAAGATTGGTCTTTTTTTTGTGTTCTTGCTAAAGTTTCTGAATCAAATTATTCTATAGAGAATGAATTTCTCTTTATCTTCCATTGAAGCGTGCTCTCAATTTTAGGTATTGATTTAGTCACACAGACAATTTTAACACCTGTATCTGATTCTTGGGTCTGTGCAGAATAAAGCAACTTAAACAGTGGTGGGATGTCAAAAATTTTACTAACCCACCGTGATGTCATCACAGTGTGGGCGGAGCTAACATCATGATGTCATGATGTCATGGGCGGGGCCAAATAAAAAAATTAAATAATAAAATAAAATAAAAATAAGCACATACACCCCCCTCAACCCACCCACCCACCCACCCACCCACGACACAAACCCATAAATAAATTAAATAAATAAATAAAATAAAAATTACATTAAAATACACTCACCCACCCAAACAGGGGAGCAGGCTATAGGAAGCTTTAGGCTAGCAGCTTCTCTTCCTCCTCCCCACTTGGGAGGACAGCAAGGAGGCTGTGCATATGCACCAAGCTCTTCCCCTGGCAGTTGATTTAGGCACAGGGGGAGGAGCGGCAAAGTCCTCAACCTGCCCCGGCTTCTTCCTCCCCTGGCAGTAGGACATTTTTGAGACCCTTAATTCTTTGCATTGTTGCAAATTGGAAGTGACTTGATGGCACATAACAACAACAATTACTGTATTAGAATTAGTAAACAAAATCAGGGAGATCTATTACTGGAAACAATCCACTGACAGATCAGGAAATGAACAAATGAGACTAAAGTCTGATCCCCCCCTTAAAACACATTAGAATGCTCTATGAATATTTCTTATCTTTAGAACTAGCAAAATATGCATTTTAAAATAGTTTCAAGAACCCAGGTTAGGAGAAGAGAACCCAGGTTAGGAGATTATACAGATTACAATCGTATAATCTGAGTAGAAAGTGACATTCTGTTATGAATCAAATGCCAAAGTCTATATTTGGACTCAGACTATCCAGAAATTGACATGTTGTACAGTACTTCAAAATTACAACTGTTAATGTCATAATCACCCTATGAAGTTGTATTGAGATTCCATTTACTGTCCTCATGGCCTAGTCCATACATTCACATCTGATATGGTAAAAACATCACAAAGTGATTTTGCTCCTTAATTTCTCAGTGTGAATATTCTTCTTCAAGCACCCCCATGTGGCGATAGGTGATCTTTTCTGCATATTGAAAGCTGACAGGATGAGTGGCATAGCAGATTCCAGCTGTCATCACATGGAGAGGAACCTATAATAAGCACTGTATAAAAGTGATGGGGTCAAATAATCTCATTTTAAACTTACCCCACCATATGCAAGCGTGTGAATGTAAATTTTGTCTTTTATGGGAAAGAATACAAGGAAAGCTTGACAACAGAAACCTTTACCATATTGTTGAATGCTATAGAAAAGAATCTTGTGGTGACTGAGAGACCAACTTTTTTCAGATGATAATTTTGTCTGGCTGGACATCCCGCTACGGTAATACAGTAGACCATACAGCCAGCAACTCAATGCCGAGTGTCAGGCAGCAGTTAACTAACCTGACTCCCTAAAGGAGCCAATGGCTCTGGGCAGATGAAACCCTTTAGGTGGAGGAAATGCCACTGGAAATCATTATATTGGGCCCAACTGCAAAATGAGCAGAGGAGAAACTCTGATTCCCAATGGTCACAGAGGTGGAAGAGGTCATGTCAGATGGACTGGTTATGAAGGCACATCTTGTCCATATCCTCTAGGCTGCAGCAGTCCATTGCAGTCCCGGTGTTCAATCCTGCATGTCTCATTTTATGTGTACTGCAAGAGATGGCTCCATGATGATAGTGTGTGGGTCACGTCCATGGCAAGCTGAGATCCACCTTAAACAAATTCACGCCAATGACATTTTTACTGCTTCAGGAAAAATGCATTCTCGGATATGAATTGCAGTCAACAATAGCTCATACTATTTGTACTTTTGTTTGCTAGTTCTAACCATTGCTACTATGTTCCATCAAGCAGATCCAAAATTACTGCAACATAACTCTAACACTGTAAGCACCATTGTAAACAGGCCATAACATCAGGCATTGTCTACTGTTTTCCTCTTCATCTGCATGCTAGGGCTTCTTCACCTCATTCCCTATCTCTTCCTCCTCCTTGCCACTTGACTATATAGCACAGTATCATTACTAATTGGTGGGATCCTGACTATCATCCAGTGGAGCTGTGCTATTGAGTTCAATACTGTCTTTTCTGGGAAGGTCTTGTGCCACATACCCTTTTCTAGTTCTAAGGGACCACTCACTTTAAGAATGTCACAGAGCAGTGATGGCTAACCTTGACACTCCAGCTGTTCTTGAACTTCAATTCCCTGAAGACCTGGAGTGCCAAGGTTAGCCACAAGGGCCATAGAGTGTCTTCCTTGCTGTGAGGAGCAAGCCAGTCCCCCCCCCCCCCGGTATTTCACCATGCCAAAACATGAAAGAGGGTTTACTTCCAATTTTGGACCTTTGGCGGTAATTTTCACATAGTCCTGCTTTCAGTGATACCTTTTTTTTCCAAAGAGGAACCTGGTTTGCTTTCATTGATTTAAAGGACACTTTATTATTATTATTATTATTATTATTATTATTATTATTATTATTATTATTATTATTATTATTATTATTATTATTATTATTATTATTATTATTATTATTATTATTATTATTATTATTATTTTTCAATTTCTATACCACCCTACTTGGTAGGACCGACTCAGGGCAGTTCACAACATATACAAAATTACAAATTTACAAGCACATGTCAATAAATAATATCAATATCACATAACATTAACATCAATTAAAAAAATACAATACATGTGCTACACAAGTAGCACATAACAAAAATAATAATACACAACCTATATCCAATATATAATGACAATAAGCACAAAAAATCATACGATACATATCTTACATAGACGGCCCATAGCAATACTAATAATATACAACCCTATAACGCAGCAATGTAAAACTGCCATAGCCTCTACACCCTGGCCAAGACTAAGTCCGGAGGACAGGGTGGCAAGATCCTGCCACCCACCGCCATAGAGTCCTTTTTAAGTTCAGCATATATTCATAATACACATCATGTCATTTCAGAAACATTATCTGTGCTTCACTTTGGCTTGTTGCATCTTCCAGTTTAAAATCCTTCTCTTTGGACTAGCTACAGCCCCATGCAATTTATTTATTTATTTAATCAATCAATCAATCATATTTATATGCCGCCCTCCTCACAAGTGACCCAGGGTGGCTTACATGACCTTAAAACAGCAATAACACAGTACATCAATAAAATCCTATCAATATGATAAAACCAATCTCAAGAAAAATTAAAATTTAAAAATTAAAATTTAAAAGTTAAAAAAATTAAAAAGATTCACAGAGAGAGGGAGTCAAATAAGCCAGCAGGCCGGGGTGACCATGTGATCTGTACCCCACACCTGCCCTACCAGCCAGGTCGTAACACCCTTTCTGAAGGGCAGTAGCTCCGTCTAGAGGCCCAACTCGATTGGCAGGAGGTTCCAAAGGGCCGGAGCGGACACAGAGAAGGCCCTCCTTCAGGTATTAGAGAGATGTGCCTCTCTAGCCGATGGCACAACCAGAGAGCCTCTCTGGTCTGCTCTGGTGGGACGGACAGATGTTCTTGGAGTGATGCGGTCTCTTAAGTATCCTAAGTATTTTTACCAAGCATATAGCTCCCAGTAGTGACAGTTCTGTGAGTAAAATGGATAGAGGTATTCACCTACTTGCACCAGGGGTCAGCAAACCTGGCTATCCAGGTGTTCTTGGACTACAATTACCAAAAGCCCAAGTCAGGGCTTCTGGGAATTGCTGATCAGGGCTTCAGGGAATTGAAGTCCTAGAACATCTGGAGAACCATGTTTGCTGACCCCTGACCTAGTCAATATACTCTCTGTGCTTTAAGAGCTTGGCCTGTGGATGAACAAGAAAAAAGTAGTTCTTTGGCCCACTGTTTTCCATTGGAGAAAGCTCAAAGTTTAGCATGGCTTCCATAAAAAGTGACTTCCCAAAGATTTCCAACAGTTCTCATCATTTTGTTCATTTCTCATTTAAATCTATATTGGTTCCTTCAAGCACATCTTCAGTGTGTTCAATTCAGGACCTGTCCTGATGGGTGCCTCTTTCAACACAGATGGTAGGCATTCATTTTGTTAAGACAGGAGTTGGTGAGTTCATTTCACTGGGCTACAGATCAAGATTCATTGGTCTCCAAGAGAATGCACCTTGCATATAAATGCTCTTAAGTATAGGCCATCTTCAAGGTAGCTCAGTTTTTTCAAGTTCTTTTTTGTTACAACCAGTGACAGATTTTACTTTCCTAGGATCAAAGCTCACGGCAGATGGTGATTGCAGCCATGAAATAAAAAGGCGACTGATTCTTGGGATGCAAGCAGTGAGAAACCTGGGAAGCATAGTGAAAAGTAGAGACATTACATTGCAAACAAAAATTTGCATAGTCAAAGCAATGGTATTCCCCGTGGCAATGTATGGTTGTGAGAGCTTGACCATTAGGAAAGCTGAGTGCAGAAGAATAGATGCCTTTGAGATGTGGTGCTGGAGGAGAGTTTTGAGAGTCCCCTGGACAGCAAGGAGAACAAATAGGTCAATCTTAGAAGAAATCAATCCTGACTGCTCCTTAGAAGGTCAAATAGTAAAGATGAAGCTAAAGTATTTTGGACATCAAATGAGAAGAGAAGATTCACTTGAGAAAGCCTTGATGCTGGAAAAGGTGGAGGGAAAAAGAAGAAGGGGGCAGCCAAAAATGAGATGGCTAGATGGTATTGTAGAGACAATGGGCACAGAACTGAGGGAGTTGAGGAGGATGGTGGAAAACAGAAATGCCTGGAGGACAGTGGCCCATGGGGTCGCAAAGGGTCGGAATCAACTGTGCGACTGAACAACAAAAACTGGCTAGTTAGGGACTGCAGTGGCTAAGATGCTGACTGGAAGGCGGGAGGTCAGCAGTTTGATTCCTGAGTACTGCAAGACAGAATGAGTGCCTGTTGTCTGTCCCAGCTCCTGCCAACCTAGCAGTTCAAAAGCAAGAAATTGCAAGTCGATAAATAGGGACCACTTCGGTGGGAAGGTAAACAGTGCTCCATGCACTCTGGTGTCTGGTCATGCCTGCCACATGTCCATGGAAACATCTGCAGACGCAGACAGCACTGGCTCTTTCAGTGCTCAGCAGAGATGAGCACTGAATCCTAGAGTCGGATACGACTGGCTTTCGAGCAAAGGAAACCTTTACCTTTACCTAACTGGCTAGTTGTAACAACAACAGACTCCAATGCTTCTTAGCACCTTTGAAAGTAACAAATTTCCAATAAGCACCAGAAGACTGTTTCATTTTGTTCGCTTTATTTTGTTTTTGTCCTGCATGCTGAAACTGATTAACAATGCTTCCTCTTTGAATACTCCAGGCCATCTTTTTTTGCATGATGCCCAGACTTTTACTGGCCCTCCAAACAGGACTGTAGCCAGGATTCTACAATTTTTGCCTGGAGAGGGGCGAAAATTTTTTCAGAAGGGGCAACAATGTCACATACACACACACACCTATAACATTGGCATCCTAGGGTGGGTTGGGGGGGGGGCTGGCTGTTAGCTCAGGAGGGTTCTCCAACCCTACCCCCATCTGGCTACAGCCCTGCCTCCAAAGATCCATCTAATACAATTCCTTATGGAAACCTCTCTGCTGATCTTCTTTTGACCCAGTCTTGAAAAAGAAATACTGCTTGCAACCCACTTTTTCTCTCTCTTCAGCTATCACAACTGGGTCTAGTTGTAATCTGGAAAAATCCACAACACTTTCAGCTCTTATTTTATGCTTATTACAAGAGACTGTATAGAGTCATCTCCGTTTAAGTCATTTCCTTCAAGTTATGCAATGTAAATATCCGGCTGCTTCTGCTATTCCTTTTCCTTAAGGACAGTCATAGTAATAAAATAGGAAAGTGTGTACATCCAATATGTGGGAGAGAAAATATACTTAAAATACTGCACACACAGCTACATGCAGAGAAGCCTAGATGAATCACAGGTTCCTTTGGTGCGGATTCAGGGGAAATTTTTGTGGGTTAAATTTGTTTCTTGCTAAAAGCAGTGTATTTTTTGTTGTTCAGTCGCACAGTCGACTCCGACCTTCTGCGACCCTATGGACCACTGCCCGCCAGGCACTTCTGTCCTCCACCATCCTCCTCAACTCGCTCAGTTCTGTGCCCATTGTCTCTACAATACCATCTAACCATCTCATTATTTTATCCAAATCCAGACAAATAATAGTTACTCTTAATGCAATATATTAAGAATTCTCACTAATTTTTAAAATCTGATCAGTTCAAGTCTCAAATTGATAAGGAATTTTTGAGCCCTGTAGAGTTTTTCATATTTAGATTTAAGCAAGATAAGTAGTACTACTTTTCCCCCCTTAAGGTCTCCATCAATTGCTTAAATTATTTGCTGTTTTGCTTATATTGGGAATATATATATATTACTCTTCTTTTGTCAAGAATTCCACTAAATAACCTGTCCTTTCAAGAGGTAATAATAATTTTGTGGTTCTTCATCCACAAAATAGTTGATATTTGTCCTTTCCTGTTGTTGTCGTCTTCTTTCTTGTCTAGGCTAGATGTGACACTGCCAACATGAAGACACCTTTTGGTGAATTTATTCTATATTTCCTTTTGCCTGACCTAATGTGAAAAGATTAGCTGGTACAAGGTAGCCATTGCCCGGGGTATGCCTGATTGTAGTTCAGAATGCTACAATATTTTAGGATACTCTTTAAAACAAAACAAATGGGGATTAATTTCTCTGCTCCTAACTATACTTTACTAAAATAAATCACTTCCAAATTGTGGCTTCTCAATCAAACAAAATGCTTAGGCATTCAGAAACGACAGAGGAAACTAACAATATTGTGTTACTCAGTTACAGCAAAAACAACAAAAGGTCTTAAGGTTTCTCAAAGATTGAGGATTTCTTAGTCCATGGACTGTATTGTTGCTGTTGTTCAGTCACACAGTTGATTCCGACCCTTTGTGACCTTATGGACCATTGCCCGCCAGGCAATTCTATCCTCCACCATCCTCCTCAACTCACTCAGCTCTGTGCCCATTGTCTCTACAATACCATCTAGCCATCTCATTTTGGGCCGCCCCCTTCTTCTTTTGCCCTCTACCTTTCCCAGCATCAAGGCTTTCTCAAGTGAATCTCTTCTCATTTGATGTCCAAAGTACTTTAGCTTCATCTTTACTATTTGACTTTCTAAGGATCAGTCAGGGTTGATTTCTTCTAGAATCAACCTATTTGTTCTCTTTGTTGTCCAGGGGACTCTCAAAACTCTCCTCCAACACCACATCTCAAAGGCATCTATTCTTCTGTGCTCAGCTTTCCTTATGGACTGTATAACGGACTTGAAATAAAGGAATACAGTCCATGAAGCTTTATGCCATGTGAACTTGATAAGGTACACAAGACTCTGTATTACTCTTGCTTCCACTGAATTTCACTCTTCCATCAGGGGAGTGTAGTGGTGGATCCTGTCCTGTGTGCTTTGATCTGGAATCATCAGTACAGTAATCCTCAAATAAAAATGGACTATTTTCAGTTCACATCCTTAGATGAGGTGTAGTTTGGGATGGGTACTGTGAAAGATTCATCATTTACACCATGGGTTCTCAACCTATGGTCCGGGGACAGATTGCGGACTGCAACATCATTTCCTGTGGCCTCCCACAACTTCCGCCACACCCAAAAGTGTCATGTGTGGCAGACAGAGCAGAATGGCCATCTGGCCCCTGAAGCAGTCTGAGGGAACATGACCAGCCCTTGGCTTGAAAAGGTTGAGAACCCCTGATTTAGACTGAGATCTATATATGAAAGAAATACCAGTTTATTTAATCAGAGTAAGCCTGTTATTTTTCTAAAACCTGAATTTATTAGCTACTTATTAGACATTGCAGTACAACCAGATGTACTAGATTATTTTAAACATTTAATTTGATGGTTGTTTCTGTGATGTGGACCCATTAAAATAGCTGTAGTAGTTTCTCTGTGGATTAGTAAAAAATATTTTGGAAATTCTTACATTCAGTGCAGCAATCTATTTTAAGGCAAGAAGAAAAAAAGACTGTTGAACTACTAGTCGAAGTGTGAATATTGTTGTTGGCCACTGTGCCTAAACCTGTGGACAGGTATAACGCAGAGTGCAAATGAATTGCTACTGTATGAGCTTAAAGCTGCAGATGTGAAAGCTAAAATAATATTTAACTATTCAGGGTATAATGAATTTTTGCTTGGCAGCTGGCACTCCGCGTCTATTTGAAAGGTACTGTTGGCCTGAGATACAAGTGATTTGGCAAAGGTCTTGACTAATATACGTTCTCAGAGCCTGTCTGCGCAATGATGCTGGCAGGTTTAGTGTGATTTCTATTCCAGGAGACAAGGTTCTGTCCAAGACAGCATATGAGTGACCAAATATTTTCCAGTGGAATCTGGGCACAGTAAAATTTCCGGAACTGAGCTGAAAGATTGCGGAGTTTGCTAAATCTTTTTCCCCCTCCCTTGCATACCAGTGTGATGGTGAAATATTTCCAGCTAGAATACACTCTGGTGAATGGCAATAAACTGAACACTCTGTTTCTTTTGGTAGTATTTTATTGGTGTTTTAAATGGCAGCGATGTGCAACTGCTCATTAATGATTTTTTCCCCCGGAGGAGGGACAAGTTTTTCACTTACTCTCTTGATGAAATTCAACAACAGCAATGTAGGTAGTGGCATCCGATCACTCCCCAACACATTAAGCCAGGAGTTTCCAACCTAAGGACCACGGGCTGGATCCCGCCTGTGGTGCCATTTCATGTGGCATTCCACCCCTCCAAGGGTATTCAAGAAACAAAATTGCCAGCCCTTTGAAGCTGTTGGGACAAAATGCCCACCCCCATCATGCAGGCAGGGCAAAATGGCCATCCGACCCTCGAAGCTGAATGAGAGTGTGACCCAGCTCCCGGCTGGAAAAGGTTGGAAGCCCCTGCACTAGGCCAATCCAGATTGAAATGGAGACACTCTCCTTGAGAAATTTATTATTTTTTTGCCAGTTTGCTTATCTTCCCACAGGTCTCTTCACATTTATTTTACAAATGTAGAGTCTCCCCTTTCTGACAGCCTATTTAAATGTAGAAGAGACTAGGTTTCCATCTCCAGTAAAAAATACAAGCAGACATGTCATTAGAGCATGTCATTACCACTTTGGGATAATTTAGAGCCAGCAGTTCCTGTGAAGCTGCTCTCATTCTGTTTGAAATTCAAGTAAATTTGAGTTCAATAAACTATAGCCTTCTCTTCCTTTCCCCCATGCCATTGTGTAATATATAGTACATAGAAACTACAACTATATTGTAATTCAGCTTTAATGATGCAACACTTGGTTCCAGTCAATTGTTAAAAGGTTGCGCTAGTGTTAGTCTACTCCTTCAGACATTGTAATTTCCATTATAGCCCTGCTTTCAATAATGGTTGTTGGCTGGATATCTTCAAGTGAAGTCATAGCAATTTCGGAGGTGGAGGGAAGAACTAATAAAAATGCACCTGCCTTTCAGTGGAAAATGAGACTTAAACATCTTTCCTTTGAAGTCTGGTGAAACCTGTGGTGTTAACTAACAGATACTGGTATTATCATGCAGTAATCCAGTCCCTCAGGCGAACACCGGGATTTGTAATACTGTACAAAAAGCTGCTATTTTCTAATCACCATGATAATGTGAGTGAAGAATGGAAATAATGAAATGATGTTTTTTTTAAAAAAAAAAAACTAGAAAGGTGTCAATGATAAAGTTAGGAATACAGGTATGTGGAAAATCACTTACAATTCGTATGATTTAGTCTGTAGCTGATCAAGCCAAGAAATTTTAATATTTGTTTTTGTTACTGTTGTATGTTGGGTTGATCAATGTATCTGGAGAGAGAGAGAGAGAGAGAGTGTGTGTGTGTGTGTGTGTGTGTGTGTGTGTGTGTGTGTGTGAGAGAGAGAGAGAGAGAGACATGAAGAGCTTTCTGCTTTGTAATTCTATGTTTCTGTCAGACAGCAGCCTTTCTGAAGACAGGTAGATTTGTACATGTCAATGGTTGGGTGGTAGAGTCTGGCTGTGAACTCTCTGTGCCCTGCTTGAAAGACAGCCTACACACATTTAATAAATCAATGAACATGTAAACAAAGAAGAAAAGAAGGAAACTTGGGACATGTTTGTTGAGTGATTGGTATTGCAATAGAGCCTGCATTTATATTAAGCGTTTTTAATTCTGCTGAGTAATTCAAAGCAAATTCACAGATCTCAGCCTATATCTCAACCCATCCTATATCTCAATACTACACTTGGACAACTATGTCATATTATAAGTATTCTTTAGTTGAGTACTATTAAATGTCTAGATCAGGAGTTCTCAACCTTTTAAAGCCGGGAGCCGGGTCACGCTCCCTCAGACACCACTTCCTGTTGTGGTGTAGGTCGTGGTGGGCCACATGAAATGCTGCCATGGGCTGCATCCGGCCCACAGACTACAAATTGAGAATTCCTGGTCTAGCTGCTTTCTTTTTCACTTTAAGAATGTGTGTTCTGAAAAACACAGATGGCAAATACAAAAGCATAAACACACTTTTTTTAACCAAAGAGTCTTTTGGTTTTAAGACTGACCTTTCTTTCTCCCATTTGGAATTCTTGTCTTCCAGAATTCTCTTCTTAAAAAGTTTCTGTTTGATGAAGCTTCCTAATTGTTTGTGAAGATGGTGAGTTTTTTAGCTCACAATGCTGAGGGAAAATCCCACTCTAAAGTTATCAAGCATCACGCTTAGTTTGCAAACTGCCTGAATTGGATTCCAGCCGCATTGTGAATTTTACTTTGCATTGTGCTTGGAAGCCAACTCTTAGCACAGAAGCAAACATACAAGTTACGGTGTATCTGTAGTATCTCATCTTTGAGGTAATATTGCTGCTACTAAAGGTACATTTTAAAAATACTGTAATGCAATAGCATTTTGAGTAATGTGTCCTAGTTGCACTTGAACCATGCTTTTGAAGATACAGGACTGTAGTCAGGATTCTAGAGAGAGTGCGTGTGTGGGGGGGGGGAAGATATTTTTTCAGGAGGGACAACAATGTCTCTCTCTCTCTCTCTCTCTCTCTCTCTCACACACACACACACACACTTTGCCCAGAGTGGGTGGGGGCTGTTGGCTCAGGGGGGGACCCCCCCCCCCGTCCACCCCCTGACTACAGTGCTGTGAAGACAGGTCAATTTGTCTTTGAGGATTTTTGTCCATTTTAAAAAGAAGATACCTAGGTAACGAATAACTAACGTATTGCTTTGGAACATATACGACCTAGGCTTGATGTTGGGGAAGGTCGAGGGCAGCTCGACAACAGCAGCAACAACAACAACAACAAACCACCTAGCACCTAATGTGTGGTGTGTGTTTTAATGTTCCAATAATGTCAATAAAATTCAAAGAATCTGAGTTATCTAGAAATCCTCAGATATTTTTCTGACCAGGCTTGATACCACAAGGCCAAGCCTTTGCAAACACACATTTTATGCCAAGTTTAGTCCAGCTTTTTAAATGGAGTAGAGCATTGACACCTATCCTTTGGTCTTTATGTCTGGTTCTTTTTTTTTAATTATGAAAGGAAGTATCACCACTTTGAGGGCAGCTTCTCTGGTGCCTTAGTGGTTAAGGTTCTGAGCTGGAGACTGGTAGGTCAGGTTTTGATACCGTAAGGTTGCACTTGGGGACATGAAAGGAGCCTTGTTCAGGCGTCCCCTGCAAAAATCCAGAGTAATCTCTGACATGAAAATGATGACCACTTTGAGGGAAGTCATGTAAAAATAATTTATTTCAAAGTGGTGTTACATTACATACCAAATGTAAGTGAAATCTGAAATGTTGTACAAAAGTTCCTTATTAGATATTTTGTGAAAGTCTCATAGGTAAAGCCAATGTTCTGAAACTTGATGGGTCTTTTTAAGAAAAAAAATATATTAAATACTGTACTGTGTATTTTTAGATGCTATTTTTGTTAGGAAGCCTGGCTTCTCAAGCAAGCTCATCTTGTAGGTTTCTCTTAAATATAGCTAGGATTTAGATAGATGAATATCACCCCATCTTTTATAAGTAGAGAACAGCTACTCACATATGAATCCCATATTGTAAGGCAATTAAATGTAAGAGCTGACATATTCACAACATCTGATTCAACATGTGTCAAAGCACCTGGTGTACCTCTTTTTCTAGTGCCAGAAGTTTCCTGACAAAGACATCTTGGCCATGTTCCAAATGTGCATTGACAGCTCATAGCCCATAATTCTGGTTTGTATAGGTAGATCATATATATGCCTTAATAAGCACACAGATTGTTTATTGATTAAAACTAGCCAACTATTGAGTGGATGAATATAACCATTAAAGAAAGGCTGGGTGAAATCATCCACTGTACATTTTAAGTTAAGTTATTTTGATGTGTAAAATTATCTGGAAATAATTTTTCCTTCTTCTTCGGATGGTTCTTTTGGCTCAGATATGGCTTTCCAGTATACTTAAAATAATATCCAGTCTTTAATAGTAATAACTGAAAATTGCATCCTGAAGTAGTAGTTACCTTGATTGTATCATATTTTATACTTTTTGTTAATGAATGTTTGGCAGCATTTCCCCTCTTTTCTAAAAAGTATTATTAGAAAAATGATTTTTAAAAACAAAAGCTCACACTTTCTTCAGGCATGACATTTTCATGGTACACGCACACACATAAAAATGGACTGTACATTTACATGTAGAACACATAAATACATATACACCTACATAAGCAGAAAGAAAGAGAACACTTACCTAATATAAACTATAAGCTTATACATCATATATGTGAATTGCTCTAGGAAAACAATAGTGCATTTGGAAATTGGAAAAGAAAACAGGTCGGTAGGAAAGCAGAATCTTAGAGTTTCTCTAATAATGGAATTCTAAACCATGCAACTGTATTTTAAGTAGTGGTGAAAACTTATTATTAGTATTATATAATTAGCTTTCTTGCTAAATAAGCAGAAGTTGAATGTGCTTAAAACTTTGTTCACTAAAACAAGAAAATACATGTCCTCACAACTCCCATTAACCATTTAAAAAGGAATATTAGACTGAATATAGTCCTAGCACAAAGAAAGTATATGGCCAAAAATAAGAAATGAGAAGTTTGCTGTGGCCCATATCTCAGCGTCAAAGAAACCACATAAATCTTTGTGGCAAACTATCACCTATGTTTGTTTTCTTCTTTGGAGATAGGTAAAATACACACTGGATTGGAGTGAACCATACTTTCAGTTGCAGTCATACCAAAAGAATTTTGTTTTCTAATTGAATTTTTACTAGAATATATAAATGGAATATAGAAATCATGGATGAATTATATTTTCCTTGTTATTGGTTTACATTCAGAAGAAGCAGAAAAGCAATTTCAGTGACAAAGTTGTCTTCACTACCTTTTCTGAATTCTGAATGAATAGAAACACATTTTCATGAAAGTGTTTCAGTGTCTTTCTTTCTAATGATTATTTTATAGGAAGTTATTTTTATTTCCTAAACTAGTTTTGTTTAGGGAGCTGCAGAGGCTTAGAGGTCGAGACATTGAGATTGATGACTAGGCAGTCAACAGGTCAGCAGTTCAATACATGAGTGCTGTGTGACAGACTGAGCTCTCAGCATCTGTCCCAGATCCTGTCAAACTAACAGTTTGAAACCAAAAAATTACAAGTAGATAAATAGGTACCACTTCAGTGGGAAAGGTAACAGTATTCCATGCACTTCAGCATCTAATCATGCTTGCCACATGACCACAGAAATGTCTGCAGACACAGACAGTACTGACTCTTTGGGTGTAAACAGAGATGAGTATCATCCCGTAGAGTTGGAAATGACCTGCGTTCGAGCAAGGGAGACCTTGACCTTTGAACTCGTTTTTGCTACCACAATACTTTATTTCCTATTCATTTCTGTGTCTTTTACCAATTCTGGCTTTCTTTATAAGAAACTATCAATTTCTTAAGGAATTGTATTTTCCAGGCTCGCTTAACAGCTCTCTCTCTCTCTTTTTCCTGTTTTGTGGCAACCCTTAAGCTATGTAGTCTGCTATTATGCACAGTTAATTTCTTCCTGCATCCACCTCCCAGGTGGATTTATTCAATTTCCAGAAAGATCACTTGAATGCATTTTAGCATAACCACATTCCAACAGAATTAGCATTGTTGTAGGGTGGGGGCAACCACTTTATAAAATACTTCAATATTCTTGAACCTCAGAATTACCTTTTGCTTATCCTGCACTTTCATTATGTTGAAGAAGTATATCCTGTCATCTTTTCAGGCAAGTCTGTTACTAGGCCAGTTTCTTAGGTAAGACATATTCCTTTATTAGATTTTTTTTATAAAAAAAATTATAGACCCCAAGTCCTTTTGGCATTTGGCACTTAACAGGGCACACCATCCAGCAGTGGTATCTGCTATTTTCTCTCATATTGTTAATGATACTACTAAGCAGGATCATCAGATATGTTGATGCCAGTTGATAATGCACATGTAGGATTTTGTTTATTTTGATCAATTTAGACTCTTCTTTAAGAGCTGGTTTATATAACACTGTTGAGAATGCTGTTGCAAAGGTGAAACTTTTGTGGTTCCTTGAGAACCCCGAAGGCTAGATAGTTTCTTTATATTATTAGTAGCTGTTGTCCACATTATGGTTAATTGGGTGTGTAAGTTAAACTTTCCAAAGATGGAACTATAGTATATTGTGCCCTCATTAGCACAAGTCTAGATGCCATTGGATTAAATTTCTGCAGTGATGTTATGCAACTAGAAATAGCTATCAACTATTTTTGAGTTTCTCTGTTTATCTGGATTAAAGGAAACTGTATATAGGCTTTAATTTTATTATACATAGTGTATTTTGATATACATTATGGCATTACTTCTGCCCAAGGGAGAAGAATTCCTGTGCAAAATCTGAAGCCTGAAATTCCGCTGCCTCAGCTCTTAAGAGGATTTGCGAATATGAAGCACTCCGCCTGAAAGAGCAGTTTGAGAAGGGAAAAACAACTGCTTTATGAGTCTTGAGGGATTAATAAATTTTCCCATAGTCCTTGGAATCCTTTGAACAAAAGTTAGAGAAAAGCAGTGGAGACAAAGGTCTTCTAGAGCTTGGTTTCCAGGTTGCACTATCAACAAAGTAAATTCACTTGGGCAAATTCCATTTTTATCTGTAAACTGCAAAATATTTTAGTATACTGTATTTTGCTTTAGTGGTAGCTGCAAAAGCTAACCACTAAATTATATATTGGGCAGTAATTTCTACTGTTTAAAAATGTCACTTGTATGAAGTCTTCCTTAAAAGCTCACGTCACTGGTCATTTAATATTTTATAAATATTGTAGTATGCTGTTTAAGGTTTACTGTGGTCTGACTGATGTGGATTAGATCCCTCCCTTCTCTGCCATCAGGAATTGTTGCAAGGTGTGTAGAATGAAAGCTTACTATACACTGTGCAGACTAAAGCTTGAAAAGTGGATTTTATGTTATCCATTATCAGCCAGCACATGGATATACGAATGCCGAGTCTGTTCAAAGTTATGTGGCACTGTATCATCCAAGTTGTCACTCCGGGAGTGAACATGCTGGCCAAATAGGAAGAATAGCTGGCCAAATAGGGTGAATTGTTATGCTAAGTTTGTAAAAGTCAGTTAGGCTTACGCCATTTTCTTGACTTGCACTTCAGGATGTAGTTTTTTGCCAGACTAAAGTTATCCTGCTTTTGTGTTACTCATGTGACATGTTACTCATGTGAAAGAACAGCACAAGGTTATGTGGACAAAAGTTGCTCCTGGGCCCTCATGTGTTGAGGTATGATCTCTGTATTATGGTGTGTTTTTGTTGTTGGAGATGCTACTTGCCATTTATAACCCATCACTGTCATATTTTCATGAATTTTTATGAGTTTGTTAGATATTGTGGCCTATGAACCAGTAGCTGGGTGAAAAGTGACTTTCAAGGTTGTATAACTAATAACTGGTAGAATAGCCCATTATAATAATAATTTCACATCAGAAATTATTCTGGGTTGAAAGGATTTTTGCTGGAGAAACTCCACTCAGGGGATGCCCGAATGAGGCTCCTTTCATCTCCCCTTTCATCTCCCCACCGAAGTGGTTCCTATTTATCTACTTGCGATTTATTGGTTTCAATCTGCTAGGTTGGCAGGAGATTGGACAGCGACAGGAGCTCAAACTGTCATGCAGTACCCGGGTCTCGATCTGCTGACTTGCTGGCCTTCCAGCTAATGAGGCAAGCTTCTTAACTACTGAGCCACCACAGCCCATTGAGTTGGGTACATTGAGTTGGGTACATTGAGTTGGGTACATTGAGTTGGGTACATTGAGTTGCGTACATTGAGTTGGGTACTTGGTAGTAGAGACAGACAGTGGTAGTTTGAGTCTCAACTGTGCCTTCCAGGAGAAGAGCTAATCTTTGTAGCCCTGGGCAATCGGCGTAGTCCCAATGTACTTGAAGAAGGAGATGACAAAGGAGGAGTATGTCTAGAAAATCCTTGAGATGACTTGATAACATGTATTTTATTAATCTTTGATCTGAATGGAAATTACACTTTAGAGCTTTTGTATTATCTTCAATTGTATTTTGATAGGGAGATCTACTGCCTTCAACTTTTCCAGAATTATTGCCTTTTCCAGTGAATCTTGCCTTCTCATAATGTGCCTAAAGTATAACAGCTTCAATTTCATCATCTTTTGCCTCCAATTATAGTTCAGACTTGATTTCTTCTAGGACTCACTCTGGGGTTTTCATTTATATTAGTGTAGCTGTGTTTTAGGATTACAAAAAAACTAGGCCAAGAGTGGTTTACTTCAAACCTGATAGGCAAGCATGAAACAATTTTAGCAAAAGGAAATGATTAAAAGCTATTCATATGGTTGTTGATACTGAAAATGTTATTTATGTTTTATTGAAACAAGAGATGAGTCCAGACTTACACTAACTTAAATCCCATTAGTATAGCTGAATGTAGTCTTAAATATTACTAGGTCAGGATTCAGCTCAATGCTAAATATTCCTTGTCTTAGTCTTATGACTACCATGTTGTTTACCCAAGAAAACAACATGGAAATTGGAGGAAGAAATGTTCACAGTGAACAATCCTAAAATAGATCCAGATGAAGAGCAACTGAGGCCCTCATGGGAAATATACTGGAAGGAAGATGGGGCCAAAGTACAATTTAAACAACTGTCAAGGTTACTAAAAGACTGAGAGCTCACGCCTTTGTTTTAGTGAGTGAACAGTTTCCCAAGACTTGGTGTTTCCCTTCTGAAGTAAGTTGCCAAAAATGATGATGCAGAAGAATCTGTATAGAGACTAGTTCTCATGATTGTGCATGCATGTGTGTAATTAGCACAAAGCTGAAAGAGTAGGGTGCATATGTGTTACTTTTCACATACTACTATTTTACGAATGTCATCATTCCATACCAGTAAATGGAATGTATGGAAAATTGGCACTGAATCCTTCCCCTTCCTGTACATAAGTATATTTCCTTGGTGACTTTCTGTAGCTTCTCTGCTCCATTTGTTTCCATATTGCAGCTAGAGATTGAAGAAAGTTGCTAGAACAGCTGGCTGTAGGCAAGTAAGATACAGAGGGGTGAGGGATCCCTCTTTATGTTTTGCTTGCTCGCAGTCAGAAGATAAAGAGTTGGGGATGTCATGCCTGGCTTGGTGGTTTTTAGAAGCCTGTAAAAATTGCCAGTTCTGACAGGAAAGTATTGCTAGTGCACCTAGGAGTCCTAGTGGCTGGTAGCAATTTTATTTGCCTACTCAGGAAGTGCAATGTGGAACAGAAAGCACTCTAATGTGTTTACCCTTTTTGATTTTATATCTCCAGAAGGTGTTACAGTTAATGAGGGAGTACATTTTCTTTCTCAGGTATATTTAAAATCTGTTCCTAATGAATATTCAGTAAAAATAACCTACTTAGTACAAAATTAAATCTAGCAGGGGAAGAAGAATGTCACACTAAGCTGTATACAACCATCCCAAAATTGTTGGGCTAATAGCAGTGTCAGGAAATGCCTTTACTCATTAGTAGGACTGCCTGCCCACAAGTGGTTGGTTCCTGCTTCTGAGCTTCCACCCTCCTAGCTAAGCAACCCAGGATATTAGCTTTGTGTAAACACTCCAGTCATCTTTGAGTAGTTCAAAAGTATATTGTAATCAGAGTAAGTTACAGAAGAAAGTTTATCAAAAGTTCAGAAAGCACTCCTCCCTCTGTGTTTTATCTCCTCACACACAGTCCAACTCCTTGCCGTTCACTTAAAGGAATCCAGCCAATGACCATACAGTATAACATGCCCATCACACATTAGGTTTCATTCTTCCAAACCAGAAGGCTAGCATGTTTTCGCATACCAAACTTTGGAATGCACTCCAACTTGCCCCCCTACCTCAGAAATCTCCATTTTGAAATGAGGTTGAACCCAGGGTTCAAATTATACCCTGACAAGTAGTTGTGCCATCAGTCACTATTTCCAGAGTATGCTTGTTTTTTAAAATAAATTGTCTTATTTCTTCACGTTGAACTACATAATCCCATCTGAGGGTTAGTAAACCAGAATCCTGTTAGCTTCATAAAACAGAAGTCAGAAATTACAGACTGGTCTGTGCATTCATTCTGAAAACTTGTTTTTTCTATTTGGACTTAACAAGATTACTTGGCTTCTCACCCCAATGCATAACAGACAACCAGAAAATATGAAAACCTTTTTGAAATTTTCCTCAATATGTGTGGCTTCTGCAAGAAGATTCAGGCCCGTATCACCATGATGATGCCAAGGGAATGCTTGGTGAATTACATTTGGTGACATCATGATGTCAACTAAAACTGGGAACAATAATTACTGCCATTATTCTGTACTGATGGAAGTAATGGCACAGAGTTCATTAAATTTGTCTACATAATGATGTCACAATGCCAGTGAAGAATGGTGACAGGCAGTATTTTTTCATGTTGAAAAAGCAAACATATTTCCTCCTTTTCAATTGCCGTAGCCACTGAAAAGCTGAGGGATTCTTTCTTAACTTTCTTAGAAATGGGCACAGCCTGTTGGCCCTGAATTCTGGTCTCTAAAACTGTTTATCTACCTTGTCTTTGAAGCCCTTATATCAGGAGTTCTCAACCTTTTTAAGCCAGGGGCCAGGTCATGCTCCCTCAGACTGCTTCAGGGACTGGATGGCCATTTTGACCTTCCTCCATCACATGGCATCTGGTGGTGGAGGCGGTGGGGGCCACATCTGGCCCACAGGCCACAGGTTGAGAATCCCTGCCTTAAATATTTAAATTGACTAATGATTTAGAGAGATTCTTAGATTACCAATGAAGTGTTACACCAGGGTATGCTTAACACCTACCTATAAATGACTTAAAGGGTGGGCTCATATGTTAAGCTTAGTAGTATGCAAACATAATCATGAGAAGGGTGCATTTTTAACGGTTACAATTTTTCCTATTGTGTGCTTTGATATCCAGTATATATATATATATATATATATATATGTTGGAGAAAGCTGTGAATAATCAAGTAAGAAGCTTGCCAAAATATAGACTCTTCTTATTGATGGCGGGGAATTGTGTTCAGTGGAACCAAGCCATCAAGATAGCTTGCCAGGAAATAACTGACTAAAAGTTAACTAACAGAATAAAACAAAATTGGACATATGGGGAGCTGCATAATCAAAGGATTTAAAGAATGCTTTCTTAGTTGAGACTAGTTTCTGCTCTATAGTCAGAAAATGCTTTAATATACTCCGCTTTATCAGGCATCCAGTGTGATATGAATTGTTATAGGTATATCCCATGAGGTCGATTATAGGCTACTGTGCATGTTTGTTTGTTGGCTTAATTAATTGCTATATATTTGCACAATGTTTCGTGTCTGGAACCTAAACTGAAAAGAGATTTTAGACCAATAGCATACATGGTCAATTCAGGTTGTTAGGTCTTAACATTTTATCTTGTTTCCCAGTGACCAGATCTGTTCTTCACACAGGTTCCTCCCTGGACACTGCATGTACAACGGTGAATCCAGCATCCCCTTATGCTTTGGAAAGCCTTGTTTAAAGCAATAGAATATGGATTCTCAACCTTCTTAAGCCGGGGGCCAGATCATGCCCCCTCAGACTGTTTGTGGGCCAGACTGGTGTCTCCCCCTGCTGCCTGTGGTGGTGGTGGGGAGCACCAGTCCAGCCCACCAACACTCCTCCCCACACTGACACCACCACCAACACTTCCCCCATGCTGTCACCACTGCCACCAATGCTTCCCCCATGCCACCACTGCTGTTGCCAACATTCCCCACCATGCCACCAGTCCAGCCTGCCAACACTTCTGCTGCCACCACTTCCCAGTGGCCTGCCGTGGGTGCCCACACTTGGCTAGAGCAGCCCCTGGGAAAGACATGTAGTCGCATATGTCTTCCGCTGCCATTACTGCCATCCTTGTCCCCTCTGCCTGGCTTGGTGTGTCCCTAATGCTGCTCCGTAGCAGGGTGGATGTTGTAAGCCTTCTTATAACATCTGCCTTGTATTGAGTGGCTATACAGACACGCCAAGCCAGGCAGAGTGGACAAAGGCAATGTGGGGGGAGCAAGGGCATGTACTGGATGGAATGATGCCACGGGCCAGAGGCTGAAAGCCCCTGCAATAGAACAATGTCTGGCTTGTGTAATTTCTTGCTGGCGATTGGCAAGGCTTGGCATAGTGCTCTGATCATAGAACACTCAGTAATAAGGAACAGGATTCCAGTCAAAATGGCTTACCTATGAATCAACTGCACTTATGTAGGTCTGCCTAGAAACTAAGATCGATGTTAGAAGTTTTAATTTCTGCATCATCACAGGAGAGTCAGTGAAATATCATGAAAGACAAGACCTTTTCTGGATTGATATCACAAATTTATAATTCTCTGTCACTTCAAATTCAGTAGGTTCCTTTTTTGGAACTATTTACTCAGAAATCAAAGCCTCCTTCTATGACATGAAGGGTTTGAGCCTAACATCTAGTTTTGGTGCTGTTTTAGTTTTGACATGTAATGTCTTTTAGCCTTCCTGTTCAATGTTCTTCCACCTCTTTTTAAAATACTGGTTGCATGATTTTCTCTACTTTTCCTTCTTGCAATTAGTTGAGAATGAAAATCTCCTAAATGGGTGAGGTATAAATATAATGAATAAATTATTTGTGCTGGTTAAGTTTTCTTATGGTTTTATGACTATACAGTACTACCCAAGAGGTTAGTATCTAGCTAGTATCAAGAGGCTAATATCTAGTTGCAGAGCTAATGGTCAGGAGTTTTATTCCCCACTGTGCCTCATTGACAGGGGTGGACTTGGGCCTAGCCCTGCACCTAAAAGTCAGTAATAATAATTTCGTGAGGTATAATTTGATAATATAGTTGGTAATTTGTAGTGTTTATACCTTGTAGTGCTACTATCTGCAACTTCCCTATCATAATCAATGATAATTGCACTCAATCCTTTTGGGATTGCTCCTGGTGCCCCTACCACGGTTGGTATTGCTGTTGCTCTTTAATCCCAGAGATTATATAATTCAATTCTCAAATCCTGGTATCTCATGGTCTTTTCAATCTGGTTTTTCTTCTATTTGACTGTCACCTTAGATTACCACATCAATTAGTTTAAACAGATTTTCTTAGCCACAGTAATGTTTGGAGTGTTGTGTTCGAGCGTCTTTTCGGTTTGGATCTTCAAGTCCCACAAGATCTTAACTGTCTTATCCTGTCTTATACCACTTCCAAGTAGAGCTGAACGAAGTCTTTGCAAACAACCAGCAGTCATTGTCAGTACTAGACTAGATGGACCAGTGGTCTGATTTATTATGGGATCATTTTCTAAAGTTTAGACAGGATGAATTAGTGTCTGTACTTTTGTAATTGGTCATCAGGAGGTTGAAAACAGGGTTCAACTCCAAGTCTGATTATTTAAACATTAAACTTTGAAGGAGAAACATCATAAAGCCAGGAGACATGCATTTGATCCCAAGATGTGGGTCTTCAGATTTCACCAGTTCTTCCTTCAGTTTCAGTTCTCTGGCTCATACTAATGCTATTCCAGAAGGTATAAGGCCCAGATCTGGAATATCATATTCTGAGATGCAAAAGAGTGCATTATAAAGGAAGTGTAGGGAGATTTATCTTGTGTGAGTTTGTCTTTCTTGATCCTCTAGTTCTGGTCTTTCTCTCAAGCTAGATGTTAACATCAGAGAGGAAAACATTTTTGGTTACTTTTTTTTGTTTCATTCATGTTAGAAGCAATCCAATGGAGTGGAAGAATTGGTCAACAGAATTTTGTCCTTGCTCAGAGGATACCTGAATGTATTTGCAGTCATTACATTTTTTAAAGGAGGTTTCCTTGTCTTCCATTACTTATGTCTAAATCAGGGGTGCCTAAACTTTTCAGGCCTTGGGAGCTGGTCAAGCTTGGGCACCCCTGGTCCAAATGATGTTTGCATACTCTAAATGCAGACACTGTTTTTATTGCAGAAATTGTAACTAAAAGGGATAGTTGTATTTGTTTGTTTGATTGACTGACTGACTGACTGACTCTCTTTCTTGCTGTAAGGTCCAAGCTGAAATTTATATTGCTTATTATGCATACAGCAGGCCAAAGAAAGTTTCTGTTCTTACTTTTTTCTGCTTCTGTTTGAAAGTTTGCATAAATGAGGAACAGTGAGCGAAAGAAGACAAAGGGATTTATTTTAAATGAAAACCAAGCCCATCTCAATTCATATGAGTCAATTTGCTCAGCTACATAGTTTCATATCAGATCTCAACAGTTGTTTCTCCTGACAAATTACCCAAA
This sequence comes from Furcifer pardalis, assembly GCA_030440675.1. Lineage (NCBI taxonomy): Eukaryota > Metazoa > Chordata > Lepidosauria > Squamata > Chamaeleonidae > Furcifer > Furcifer pardalis. The sequence continues at coordinate 80,490,324 of CP126897.1, forward strand.
GAAGATGCAACGATAGCACTAGTATGAAATGTAGTTGATGAGTGATGACCTATTTCACAGGAATACATTATTTATGTTTTCGACCCAAAAGGCTGCATTTCTAAGCACACTCTGATTCAGGATCCAGTTGCTCATTGTAAGCTTTCTGGTAATCATGCCTTATATAGAAATTATTCATAGCCTGTGGTGGAAAGATAAACCCCATCTGTCCATCTGTGTGTTTATGACTTCCCAGTGCAAAGTTTCACTAGGTCTATATTCTCCAATGTGCTGTTAAGCAGTTGTGCAAGATGAGTATAGAGCCATGTGTGCATATTGTTAACTACAGTACTCCAAACAATTGCTTCACTGCTGCCTGTATATTGTGTAGTCCTGTCACATGGTTTGGTCCCATTAGACAGTGTATACCTTACAGGCTAGGGAATGTGCCTTAGCAAATTCATGTATGTACATCTCACATGTTCGGGGGGGGGGGATTACAAATTGAGTCTGGAGGAGCATCTACTAGATGGAGGCACTGAAAAGAAAGTTAGACAGCTATCTGTCAGATATACTTTGACTTGGATTCCTGCATTGAGCAAGAGGTTGGACTGGATGGTCTTATAGGTCACTTCTAACTCCATGATTCTATGATTCTATGGCTGGATTTTCACTTATTTATAGCTACCATAAATCCTGGGAGAGTTGAAAAGTCATTCTTCATAGGTGGCTATTTTGAGATCACTATGTAGCCAACTCTTATTTCAGTGATACACTTAGAAGGTTCCATGTTATAGTTCTGAAATGGTACCTGTGTCAGCCTGAGACAGCAAAGCCACAGAAAGTTTTCCAGCATCTTAGAGCCTTAACAGTTATTTCATGGACCACACAGTCTAGTTTTTGAAAAATCATGGCATATAGTCTGTCTATTGAGGCTCTACTTCATGCTTTTGAAAATGTTAGCTGGAGTCCTTTAAAGCTTACGCTTCATAAAATGTATTAGTCTTTAAAGTGTCTCTTAGTTGGTTTTATGGGCATAAACCTGGGAAAATTTGTTTCTTTCTGGAGCTCAGATTTTACATTGTCAGTTCTTTCAAGCACATCTTTCCTGGAGTGTTGCCTCATATCACCATTAAGAATGCCTTAAACCTACACCAGTTGAGAAGATATACCCCTTTGTTGGTATTGCTCCACCTAAGATCAGAAGTAGCAGCAGATGCTGAGAGAACTAAGTAAGAGAATACCCTCAACACCCTCTGAACGGATATGAGCCTCAAGTCCACCGGCTTAGATCCAGGAAGAGCTTTATGGCAAGAACAAACATTCTTGAGGGTACACAAGAGCAAAACCAAATTAGATGGAAGAAAGAGCTCACTGGGAAAGGAACATCATTAAAGGTGGATATAGCTGAAGATCTCAATCTCCCCTACGTTTCCTGGAGGACCCTGAATAGGCTGAGGCTTGGAGTCCCTAAATGCAAGACCAGCATGCTCAAGTGGGAACTGCTGGTGGACAACACATGGCGTGAATGTGGAGAGACACAGAGTCCATTTGCTGCCAGAGGCATGCACCGATGAGGACTTGCGTTTGGGCAACAACAAAGTGAAGAAAGTGGCTTCATTTTGGCAGTCCAGGGAATGTTCAGAACACAAAAGAAGAAAAAAGAACCATTAAGAATATCATATTGGATACCACTACACTTACTAAAATATTGACAACTTCACATGCCTTTTCAGAAAGGGGTGGCTGTGTTTTAGAATCAGTTCCTTCATGCTAGAAAAATAGATGAATCTTCTATGGAGAGCAGGAGTGGTATCATAAATTTGGAAGGAGCCTATGAGGCCATCAAGTACAGCTTCTTGTTCAATCAGTTGGGAGAGTATTTGGCAGGAGGAGTAGGAAACATTGTGCTTGTCCCCAGGGCCGGATTTACATGAAAAGAGGCCCTAGGCTATTCCACTTAATGTGGCCCTTTAACCTCCCATTTTTAAGTTTGTAAATTGCATGAGAGATAATAAAATACATCATTACTGTGATATATATCAATATGTTAAATGAAACAATTTGAATATAGGCCCCTCTTGATCTTGAGGCCCTAGGCTGAAGCCTAGTTAGCCTATAGAAAAATCCAGCCCTGCTTGTCCCAAAATCAGGGATTGAAGCAGTGATGGGATGTCACCGGTTCCAGACGGTTCCCTGGAACCGGTAAGAACAATTTTGGAGGGTTCTCCGAGAGGGTAATCTATTTTTAAGGCGTCCGGTTCCGGACGCCTGAAAAAAAGAAAAAAATTTTTTTTAAATTGGAGTCAAAATGGCTCCAATTCAGTGCGCATGCGCAGAAGTCAATCTGACGCATGCGTGCTGCAATTTTAAATTGCGCATGCATCAGATTCTGTTTCTGCGCATGCGCACTTGTTTTTGCCGGAGCCGGATCATTTTGAAGTGGCTCTGGCAGTGGCGGAGGGCTTAGGAGGAGGAGCCGTGCCTAGCCGGGCGGCCCAGCGCTCCCGGCCGCAACGCTCCACGGGCGCCCCAAGCCTCGCCGCCCGGCGGTGTGCCTAGCCGGGCGGCCCACGCTCCCGGCCGCAACTCTCCATGGGCAGCTCGGGGCCGCCCGGCTAGGCGCGCCGCGGGGCGCCGAGGGTCGGGGCCGCCCATGGAGCGTTGCGGCCGGGAGCGTGGGCCGCCCGGCTAGGCACACCGTGGAGCGCCGAGGGTCGGGGCCGCCCATGGAGCGTTGCGGCCGGGAGCGTGGGCCGCCCGGCTAGGCGCGCCGCGGAGCGCCGAGGGTCGGGGCCGCCCATGGAGCGTTGCGGCCGGGAGCGTGGGCCGCCCGGCTAGGCGCGCCGCAGAGCGCCGAGGGTCGGGGCCGCCCATGGAGCGTTGCGGCCGGGAGCGTGGGCCGCCCGGCTAGGCGCGGCGCCGGGCACCAAGGCTGGGGGCCAGCCCCAATGGTCCCCATTGTAAGTGGGGTTTGTGTTTGGGGTGGGTGGGTGTTTGGGTGTATTTTTATTTAATTATTATTTTATTTATTTATTTTATTAACGGTTTTGTGGGGGGGGTTGAGGGGTGTGTGTGTGTGTGTTTTATTTTTATTTTATTTATTTTATTTTTGGCCCCGCCTACAACGTCATGATGTCATGACGTTGGCTCCACCCATGACGTCATGACGTTAGCTCCGCCCCCACTGTGATGACGTCAGGGTGGGGTACAAAATTTTTTATCATCCCATCACTGGATTGAAGGGAACCTGAACTACTTAATTTATTTTTCAGTCATTTTTTATTTCACCTAGCATAACTTTTGCATGCCTTGAATGTTGGAAATCTCTTTTGAGCAGGCTGTTTCCCCCTGTATCTGAACATTTTCAGTCTGCCTGACTGCACAATTAAAACAAATATTAAGTTAAATTCTGTCTAATTAAGTGTATGAATGTTCTCTGTGGGACTTCAAGAAGCTGATATTCTTTTATTCTTTTCAGCACCTGGATGAAAAGGAATAGTATTTGTTTCCACAGCAATTAGAAATCTCCAAAATTCCAAGAGCTTTGGTGAAGTAATGCTTGTGATTTGTTTAGGACTGTTCTGTTATCCTGCTGAGTTGAATGTTGATCATTTCCCCTATAAGTGTGGTCAGGATTGCAAAGTTAGTAAAGTATTTTTTGCTTCATTGTAGAGTTTAGGCTGAACATTTATTTATTTATTTATTTATTACTTTTGCTACCCCGCCCCAATCGGGTGAACCCGACTCTGAGCGGCTTACATCAAGGTTAAAACATAGGATAATCTATATTAATGCTATTTATAATTAAAACTTAATGTTAACTCTAAAAATCATAAAAAGTTAAAACAGTGTACAAGCTGCACACAAGTTATATAAAATTCAGATCCAAGAGGGTGGCAGTCCATTAAATAAGCCACCTAGCATGAGAGCCCATATTCCTGGGTCCCCATACCTGTCCTGCCAGCCAGGTTTTTAAGCCCTTCCGGAAGGGCAGGAGCTCTGTCTGAAGGCGCAGCTCAGTGGGCAGGAGGTTCCAAAGGATTGGGGCGGACACGGAGAAGCCTCTCCTCCTAGTGCAGGTGAGGTGTGCCTCTCTTGCCGATGGAATAACAAGGGAGCCTCTCCGATCCACCCTGGTGGGACGGGTAGATGTTCTTAGGGTGACGCGGTCTCTTAGGTAACCTGGCCCACTACCATATAGGGCTTTAAAGGTAATAACCAGCACCTTGAATTCCACCCGGAGACATACTGGTAACCAATGCAGCTCCCGGAGCAGCGGTGAGGCTCGAGCATAACGCCCACACCCCACCACTACCCGGGCCGCCGCATTTTGGACCAGCTGGAGTCTCCGGATGGTCATCAGGGGATGGTCATCATTAAATAATGAAGGGCATATATTTTACTAGGCGTTGTTATGAGGTCTTAGTATAAAATGGAAAGAAACATGCTTATGTAATGGGAGTGACTCTAAAGTAAATCCCAGTGTATAAATATGTGGGTGAGCTTAGAACTGCAGCTTCCACGACTTATTAGATATGCTTGTGATATTTTAAAAACTATAACTGGTTGTATTTTTTGTATGCTGAAGAGTAAGCAAGTCAGATTTAGGTTTAAGACATGCCTTTTAGCTTTCAGAGTATCCTACTTACTGGTCATGCTGCCTGATCCATTCTGGGAGCTGTAATCCAAAAATGTAACACTTTAATGTCTTCTAGCTTGCCTCTTAAGGGACTGTGGTGGTTTAGTGGTTAAGACTCTGAACTTGGCAACTGGAAAGTCATTTGCTGTAAATTCTGGTTTATCTACGTCAGATTAAATGTTGGTCAGTATTTTAAATGTCCTGCATGAAGAGGATGACAATTGAAAGTCTTGTAAAATAAACTTGGTGTTCAAAATTTATTTTAAAGCTGATTGTACAGTACTTTTACTCTCTTTTAAATAATGTTGGCTTTATAATTTCTATTTAAACTGCACTTATATTTGTTTTTATCATGTTATCTTATTTTGTTATCATACATCACTTTTGGAACCCTCTCAAGCTAAGAAACAATATATAATATAATATAATATACAGTAAAACCTCATATAACACTAAAACCTGGTTCCACAAGTCTTCATGTTATATGATTTTTAGTGTTATCTGATCCTCTATGGGATCCATAGAGATACATTGTAACCACACAGGCTTTCGCGGTTGTTATCTGAAGCATCCCATAGGATCTTAATGTTATCTGATGCAATTCTTCCCCCCAGATTCCTTGATGTTATGCGATTTTCGTGTTATTCGATACTAATGTTATATGAGGTATTACTGTAATATAATATAATATAATTACATTGTATAAAATAATATAGTAAATAATTTAAAAATAGTCTTGTAAACATTTTAGTTTTCATACCAGTCCTTTAGTTTTATGGTGTGTTTTTCAGAATATTACAACTTTCTGTTTCTATTCAGCTTTAAAAACAGTGATACTGTACTAACATTTCAGTTACTTGCAGCCTTAAATACCACTATTTTTCATTATTCTGCAGTCTGAAAGAGTGTCTCTGCAGCTGGATAATCCCACAAAATGAAGTGATCCCTGGATGGAATGTTTTCCATTATCTGAATCTTCTGTACCATTATTTCTGAACAATTAATATTTCAAAAAAGCCCCATGTGGTCTTTTTTTTGATCCATGGATGAAGTCACCCTCTGTTCAGATAGCTAAATCCAGACATTATCTTCACCACTAAAACCCAAGCCCATTTGTCAAGATGGCATAAAATAAAATGTTTCAAAATGTCAAAGCCTTTCAGTTTCAATATACAGTACTGAACTAACATATGCATAGGGGAGAACCCACAAAGTATTTAAAGACTTAAAAGCCAAAGAAGTAATATCTGCAGTTCTATGGCACATACGTTATCATGGAGGCAGAAAGTGGAAAGACATATTAGTAAAGACAGAATCAGCTGAAATATTCCCAACTGCTTATAAATGTGGAATTATACAGTGTGTTCCCCATATATTCAATTTATATACACGAATCTTGGGTACAGCTAAAACAATCACTCTATTTGTTGCTCACAATGAAAAATGGGAGATTCTCACAGTCTTTTAGTGTAAAGTGAGTGTGAACCAAGGTGAAAATATTTCTCTGTAAAACTGAAGGACTGAGTGGAATGACTTTCAGTGTTATGTGTGAAATCGTCATTCTTCATTTGCCATCTACCTTGCCAATAGAAAAGGAATGATCATATTTTTAATAGTAGAGGTGGGCCCCTCTGTCACCTATTGCTCTTATAGAAAAACTATATAGGCATTGAAAAAATGGCATATTTTACTGCAAATCCATCCTCTATAAGTTTGTGGTTCATTGCTAATTTTCAGCTGCCTATTTTAGCACTAGCAGGACCTTATGGGAAACAACAGTAAACTCATGAAGAGATTCCAATCTCATCCCAAAATAAACATTCTTTTTTGAGATTTTTAAGCATCATGATTCTTTCCACCTTTTCCCGTGTAATGCCAGGATTTAGACTTCATTGAAGCTATAAAGCTATTGAAGCTATAAAGCTATCATTTTTGTAGAACCATTTGTCTTTTACAAACATGTCTTAGATAGGAAATGGAGAAATCAAATAATTTGGGGTGGGTAATAACTATACGTACTGTGAAAGGCTGATCAATGATTTTTCTCCTTTCAGACAGACAGACTGGAAAAAGAGGGATAAGAAACCCTATGCCAGTATAAAAGAAAACAGAAAAGTAAAAGAAAACAAGGCAGTGGACAAGTATGTGAATTCACTATTAGGGAGCAAGAAGAAGAAATATTTAGGAACTTATATTGGTATATGGCAACAGAATCAACGGTCCTGGGGATGTTTATCACAGTGGACTAAGTGTTTATGAAGAGAAAGATAAGTCCACCTATCCACTGAATGAACAAAATACTGTAATAGAATAATACCAGAAATCAAAAGAAAGTACATCCAGATATCTCAGTATTTTGACCATATTATTTTTATATCTCTTATAAGTAGAGATGAGATACTTAAAAAACTGGAGAGACAGGCCTTTACACTCCCAAAACAAATATTTTCACATTTAATTGTAGGTAGTGCTGGATTTTGCATTCTTTATCAAAGAAAACTATGCCTGAAATGTATTGGCCGTTTTCATTAAATGGATAGAGCTGAGAATACACACATAATTTAATATATCAGTACAGTCAAACCTCACATAAAGAGCACCTTTCTTAAAGAGTAACTCGCTTAAAGAGCAGAATTTTCTTTGAATGTTCTCTTCGCTTAACAAATAAAACCAACCAAAAACTCGCTTAACAAATAAATCGGGGTTCACAATTCCCCCTGCCAAAAGTCACAATTGGTCACTTACAATGGTGTTTCGCTTAAAGAGCAAACTCGCTTAAAGAGCAATCATGTGGAATACATTATACTCTTTAAGCGAGGTACAACTGTATATTTTCTTCTACTACAGAAGATTTTATAATCAATCATTCTTTCATTTCTTGATTTTTCATCACATTTTGATTTTGGGAATAATGGTCTCTATTTTTAACTTTCTTCTTCATTGACTCATATCTTCCTGGCACTATACTTTTCCTGTAGATTTCCTAACAAGAAACACACATTATAACTAAGCAGCAGAGGTAACGAACACACTTACATTGCAGGTCAGGCACAATCATATACATTCTTTATGAGGGTCATTTCTACCCAGTGGGTGGGATATGACCTTTCCTGTTAGAACAGAAATGACTGCAGATGTTTGCCACGTCTTGTCTGAAGGGTTTGGTTTTTGGTGCACAAACGCTGTTTCTTAGATATGTGCAAAGTAGCTAGAGATGGACAATTAGAATTTTATGTCCCAATATAGTGAGCCACCCAGTAAAATATATGTCTGTTCTGAAACTATTAGCACTTACTTGTTCAAGACTTTCTTAAAAGGAGCACAGTAACTATTTATAAACTTTTTCTAAAATATTTTTATTACATTGCTAGACATTTTGAAGAGACACAGTGTAGTGTAGTATGTAGAGCAGAGATTCTTAACCTGTGGCCCATGGGCAGGATGTGGCCCACAGTGTGATTTCATGTGGCCCCACCACCACCTTCACCACACCAGGAAGTGCCATGCGGTGGAGGAAGGGGGAAATGGCCATCAGGCCCCTGAAGCTGTCAGAGGGAGCATGACCAGGCCCCTGGCTTTAAAAGGTTGAGGGCTCCTGGTATAGAGTGATGGACTAGGACTCCGGAAGCCTGGGTTTGAATTCCCACTCAGTCATGGAAGTTTACTGGAGGTATGAAATTGATAGAAACCATTCCTTAAATATTCCAAATTACCCTGAAAACCCTACTATGGTCACTATAAATTGGTTCTAACTTGACTGCAGGTAACAATAATAATTATTTTAGATATCAGAGAATAAACGAAAACAAAAATACTGTTGCACATTGAAGACTGTTATATTTTAATGTCAGATTAACCTTTGACCTACAGTGTTTTTGTTTGCAGGTCAAAGGTTGATCAGAGACCAGAATGGGCTTTCTCAGCCCCTTTGAGATTGAAAGGGAGACATTTAGAGCAAATCTGAATAATCTATTGTTATTGATGGCTGTGGGAAGCTGCATTGTTGTGTTTGCTTCTTGTCTGTCATTTTGCTTAAACACACCTTTCTCCCTTTGACCCCTGAATTTGGTGTATAAAAACCATGCCTGTAAGTTTCACTCCTTGTCTGAAGAAGTGGACTTAATCCACAAAAGCTAACAATAAAATTATAGCAGTTATTCTTTAAAGTGCTACAGTGTTTTATATTTCGTTTTATTTCATTTTGTTTTCTGGTACACTTTTTGTATTGTTTTGTTCAAGGTAAACTCATAGGATTTTCACTTGACATCTTAGCTATAAAATCAAATTAATTCTGTCACAGAACCTTGCTTCTAACCCATTATATATTTGGGCAGCCAAATTACACTTGGGTTTGGCATCCACAGCATGAATATTCCTTACTCTCTTGAAAATTTCAACTTAATTAATAAAGCATTCTTGAATATTTCCAAAGTCCTGATGGTCCATAAGGAATAGCCTTTATTTCATCTCATCTGTTTTGAAGTTACCTGAAAATGAGAGGATGGAAAAAGTGAATCACGAAGACATTCATGTGAGCATTAATAATACAACTGGAATTGATCAACAGCAAAAGTAGTCAAAATAACCTTAGAAGAAAAGTCACTCAAACGTAATAGACTTTTGCATTGAGTCTTTCACAGATATACTTTTCTTCATGGAAAGATCAATTAGCTGAGATAACAAATGAGATATAAAGTGAACAGGATATATTTTGGGGGAAGTTTCTCTTCTATAACTTAAACAGGAGAATTGAATTTGCCTTACATGTTGTCTGTGTTCCAATTAACTGTGAATGCAAATCGCTTTGTTCAGTACTAAAGAGAATGAATTGTTAAGAGGTTTTGTTCAACTCCAAGTGAAATATCCTTGATCATTGCTTTAGGCAACCCAGTGTCCTCCAATTGATATGAACTGTAAATCCATAATCTCTAGCTATTGGTCTGTTGACTAGGGTTTATGGCTGTTGTAATTCAAACATCTAAGAAGTACTTCTGCATATAGCCAATAGCCTAGAATTACACAGCATGTATCATATCATATACAATAAATTATAGCTTGGAGCTTGAACAGGAATACTACTGATAATTGGCTGCAAGTTTTTGTTGTCCTCAACTGTGGTTGTCTATGAGCCATCACTATTCCAAACATGTTCATTTTCACATGGAATTTGGCTTTTTCTGTATCTATAACAGTGAAATAGGGTGTTCCACAGATGAAATAAAGCTTTTGACTAGTAGAGAAAGTAATCTGTTTACACACATATACACATATTTGTTATCAAAATTATCTTACTGTTTGCTAAATATGTTCCTCTCTGGGATCCTCAGAATTAATGAACATCACCTTGGGGAGTGTGGGAAGGAAAAAAAGGGAATTGGCTTGATTAGGATTCAGAGGCTATGACCTTTTGGATTTTTAGGACAACAATTACTATCTTAGACTTCATGTTCCCCTGTCCTGGACCATTGGCTGGTTGGGCCTGATAGGAGCCATGTCCAACAGTATTAGAAGGATCATTGCTCCTCACTGTTACCTAATGTTATATTGCTGGAATTAAATAGTATAACTGAGTCCATACTGTAAAAATTAAATAGTATAACTGAGTCCGTACTTTTTACAGTACGGGCTCAGTTATACTATTTAATTCCAGTAATATAACATTTACTCAATTACCTTTCTTACCTCAATGTTGTTCCATAAATGGGGAGGAAAAAGGAAAGATATTCCTCATAATTCCCTACACATACTCCTTCAATACTTGTCAGCTAAAATCCTATTGCATAGTTACATCAACAGAAGGGAATTGACTTAAGCACTGTAGCAAATTGTCAGTAAGTGACAAGTCCTTGTTTGGATTCCTTATTGCACACAAGTCAGATGTTTTGATGCACAACTAAGACTCCAAGTACAGATTTGTTAATTAGTGTCAATTTGCCAGTGTGGGTTCTGCTATTTCTCTTCCTCTGGCATAATTATGCAATAACATTTTGGCCATTCATTTCTCATTCTGATTTATGCTACTTCTGTAATTACTGAGTCATAGTATGTACTCCTATAACAGTGTGGCTGACAGCTACTTGGCAATATTCTCTGCACATGTAGATATGCTAACTCCTACTGAAGGCTGGAAATGTTGGCTTTGTTCTTTTGTTTCAAAAAGCCTCACACCTCCCACATTTTCCTCTGATTCCACCCACATAGTCATTTGATCCATGGAGCTCTAATAATTAAAAAAACCAAGGTGCAGGTGGTTGAATGATTAACAGCACAACTACGTCAACTGAATTGTAGTTGTTTGTAACACCAAATACATTGCTGTATAACATTAAACAATTTTTTTTTCCAATTAAAATTTTGCTGCACTTATACCTTGCCTTTACTAAATGCAATCCTAAATCAGTCAAATCCATTAGAACAGGCATCACTTCTTAAGGACTGACTATTTGATATGGATTTCAGTGAGATCAAAGTGTACAAAGCTAGCAATCCTTTACATGCTTTCCAGAATCTATTTTGGAATCCTTTAACAAACTGCATAGAATTTACTTCTGAGGAAGAAGAATTTACTTCAAGGGACGTATGTACAGTGTTAAGCTGTCAGTTTGATTTCATTCTGGTTTTTTTTCCAGCCATTCATATGGAAATATACATTTTGTCTATTTAAAGGACACATTCTTAAATTCCACCTTGCTTTCAAAAATATAGTTTCATTATTTAAATTCTTGACTGCTTCCAAGAGATAGAATCACTTCCAAACCTCTTCAGACTGCTTTGTCTTAATGTTTGTTGATTGTACTGGTTGTATTGTATTGTTTTGTTTGGGTTTAGAAATTATTTCAACAGTTTTGTTGATTTTTAAGGGATGCTGCTTTTAGTGCTTTTCTTAATGGGAAGATGAGGTATATAATCAAATGAATAAAACAGTTCTGAATGACCAAATAAGATTCACAAGCTAATCACAGAACAACTGAGTCTAAGATATTTACACCAATCATGCTGGAAGTCTCTTAATTAAAGAATCAAGCCATCTCATAAAGAGACTTCATACATAGGTGCTATACTAAAATGAAATGCACAGAAGGTCAGGAGCAATGTAGCATTCTTCTGTACCACTGGATTAGATGGATTACAGAATGGTTCTATAAATGGACCCTGGCAGGCAGCCATGTCAAGAGTAAGTGTCAGGTACCTTGAATGAGCAGAAACCCAAATCTTGCTGATCTGTCACAGAGCTTCCTTTAAATGCACCGTATGACAGTGGAATGACTAGGCCTCTGTATACTGACAGATGACAAAATAATCCGTGGCCTATTTCACATTTCCACTTGTCAATTTGTATTCCATTCCACGCCAAATAAATTATGCTTTCTTTGCCTTCCCGTTTTAAGTGGTTGTTGTATTCTCGGTGATGTATGAGCTTAACGAGGAGACAGTCATTGACAAAATATTCAAGGTACATACTGTATATTTCAGTGTCAACTATCTCAGCTATTGGGCATGTGCTCCTAATGGAATAATTGCCCACTTGAGGTTATTTGGGGCCCAAGATTTAAAACAAGAAATCCTGCCCCAGGGTTTGGAAATCTATTTTGTGGAACTACAGCTCACATAATTACCCAGTAGCAAGGTAACTAGTTGTCATGGTGGGAGAATTCTGGAAGTTGTAATTCAAAATGTAACATTTCTGAACTGTCACTTATCTTCAGACTATGAGGTTGTCTGAGTTAGTATTTGTCATTACTGGATGGTGTGGATTGCTTGCTGGCATTTGTTTTGTTTATTTTGACTTACAAATTAGCTTCTGTCCTTCCTAAAAGACATTTCTTATAGAGATTATATGGTTTTTCTCTTCTCAGTCTGAAGGGGTGTGTGTGAGGGAAGAGTTATTATAGGGGCAATTGAGGCTGAAGGGACCCTTTGAACCATTCTTTAAAAGAAGAGTAATGAGAAATAAATCTCCTAAAATAGCTGTGCCAATTCTTTGGAAATGTTTTCAGCTTAGCCCCTGTAGGATTCCTCTTGACACCAATATAACCTCCCACCTACTTCATTCTCTCTTCCTTAGGAGAATAATTGTTGTGCATCATCTGGGTAAGATTCAGATTTATAGGTCACAGAAAGTATGAATGAGCGTTTCACCTTCCATTGCCCCTCCGCTCTACTTCCTCCCTGAAATATTGGCCTTTGCAAGTAAAAAGTGCTTTTTTATAATGAAATTTGCAAGTGCATTGGAGGAAGTGTACTTTTACAACCCTCGTAGTTTTTTTTAATACAGGGTCAGTTTTTTTCTTTAAAAGATGACTTTCATCAAGCATATGTTTGAAAGAGAAGTAGAAGTATAAATACAGGAAATGAGTGTGCTGCTGTATAACTCAGTTCATAAATGGCCCCCATTTTTTATTGTATTGATATTTTACAGTAGGGAAAAACTTGCTACTTAACCATTGTTACAGCTCTATCAGAGCATGAAAAAAAATCACAATATATACAATGTTCTTCCTTTGATACTCTTTTTTTTTAAAGTGTGCCAGGTGCCTGTGCTTCTTTGTCTTGATTTATCAAGATAATGAGGCTAACACAAAAACACCTTGATTCTCATTTACTGAACTCTTTCAGCACAGTGGTGTAGATGCTAGTAGAATTAAGAATCTACAGTTGTTGAAAAACTGTTGGAGATCCCTAAGATATCACATCTGGCAAAGATAACTTAGGAAGAATGACAAACAGGAAAAACACAATTGGTGTGAATTTGTTTAAGGTGGATCACAGCTTGCCATGAAGTGACCCACACACTGTGATCATGGAGCCATCTCCTGTGGGATGTATGAAATGAGACATGCAAGGTTTAACACCAGGACTGCAATGGACTGCTGCAGCCTTAAGGATATTTTCAAGGTGCACTTTCACAGCCAGTCTATCTGGCATGGCCTTTCACATCTAAATGACCATTGAGAATCAGAATAGTGAAGTGGTTCCTCCTCTGCTAATTTTGCCATTGAGCCCAATATGATGGTTTCCAGTGGGATTTCGTACACTGCGGGGGCCATCACCCCACCTAAAGGGGCTTATCCACCCATAGCCATTGGACTCTTTAGGAAGTCAGTTTATTTACCACTGCCCAACACTCAGCATTGAGTCTCTGCCGGTACGGTCTACTCCATTACCATAGCAGGATGTCCAGCCATACACTACTATAATGTAGGTCAGGCATTAGTATCTGTGCATAGTTATTAGAAGCATGCATGCCTCGGATGTAGTTATTAGAAGCATGCTTGCCTGGGATGATGTCACCGCAGCACGCCAGGTTTACCCTTCCAGTGCCACAGATTTTGAAATAGAGGAGGCTCCGAAAATTTTTCCAAAATGGCAATTGGCTTTGGCAAAGGCTGCAAAGGGGATGGGACTGAGCCAAAGGCTGCTCAGACCAGCCGGTACAATGCCTGATTGCCGTTGCCACCGCCGCTGACATCAAAACTGTCAGCAGATTGGAGCAGCCCACCTCCAGGTGTGTGTTGTGTGGGACCAGCCCATGAAAAAAAGTTTGGGCACTACTGCTCTAACAGCACCTTGCCTCTGTCTTCCTGTTGAGTTAGCTTGCTTTTGTTTTGTAATTGGTCGTCATGAGATAACATACAGTTATTGCAGAGCTGATTTTCCAGGCACTTATTTTTGAAGGACCTATGTGCCTTTAAAGCAAAAATGACCATGATAAGGGACATAGATGGCAAGGAGTTAGCTGATGCAGAAGAGATTAAGAAAAGATGGAAAGAGTACACAGAGGAACTCTACAAAAAGGACCTCAACACCCCTGATAATTTCAATGATGAGGAAATTGAACTTGTGCCAGACATCCTAGAGAGTAAAGTCAGAAAGGCCCTAAAAAGCACTGCAAACAACAAAGCCAGTGGAGATGAAGGTATCCAAGTTGAACTGTTCAAAGCCCTAAAAGATGATGGAATCAAATTATTGAATTCTATATGGCAGCAGATTTGGAAAACCCAACAATGGACACAGGATTGGAAAAGATCAGTACTGTATATGTTCCAATCCCCAAAAGGGTAATGCCAAAGAATGTTCAAATTATCGAACAATTGTGCTCATCCCACACTGTAGCAAGGTAATGCTCAAGATAATACAGGATAGACCGGAGCAGCACGTGGAGAGAGAATTACCAGAAGTGCAGGCGGGGTTCAGAAGAGGCAGGGGGACTAGAGACCACATCGCCAACATAAGATGGATCATGGAAAAAACAAAGGAATATCAGAAACAAGTCTACTTCTGTTTCATTGATTGCACTAAGGTCTTTGACTGTGTGGACCACAGCAAAATGTGGCAAGTAATTAAAGAGATGGGAATACCAGAACTCCTTATATGCCTCATGAGAAATCTGTACATGAATCAAGAAACAACAGATAGGACAGAATATGCAAGGACAGAGTGGTTTGGAATAGGAAAAGGAGTAAGACAAGGCTGCATTTTGTCACCCTGCTTATTCAACTTATACATAGAGCACATAATGCACAATGCAGGGATGGAGGAATCACAATTTGGGATCAAAATTGCTGGGAGAAACATCAACAATTTGAGATATGTAGATGATACCACCCTAATGGCAGAAAGAGAGGAGGACTTTAAAAAGCTCCTGATTAGGCTGAAAGAAGAAAGTGCAAAATCTGACTTGAGACTCAATATAAAGATCATGGCAACAGGCCCTATCAGTCCCTGGAAAATAGATGGGGAAGAAGTAGAAGCAGTGACAGATTTTACTTTCTTGGGATCAAAGCTCACTACAGTTAGTGACTGCAGCCATGAAATAAAACGGTGACTGATGAAAAGTAGAGACATCACATTGCAAACAAAAATTCGTATAGTCAAAGCAATGGTATTTCCAGTGTCAATGTATGGTTGTGAGAGCTGGACCATAAGGAAAGCTGAGCGCAGAAGAATAGATGCCTTTGAGATGTGGTGTCGGAGGAGAGTTTTGATAATCCCCTGGACAGTGAGGATAACAAATAGGTCAATCTTAGAAGAAATCAAACCTGACTGCTCCTTAGAAGGTCAAATAGTAAAGATGAAACTAAAGTAATTTGGACATCAAATGAGAAGAGAGGATTCGCTTGAGAAAGCCTTGATGCTGGGAGGGCAAAAGAAGAAGGGGGTGGCCCAAAATGAGATGGCTAGATGGTATTGTAGACACAATGGGCACAGAGCTGAGCAAGTTGAGGGGGATGGTGGAGGACAGAAGTGCCTGGCGGACAGTGGTCCATGGGGTCGCAAAGGGTCGGAATCGACTGTGTGACTGAACAACAACAATGTGCCTTGTGAGAAAGTGTTGTAACAGCAAATGTTATATCCCATAGCAATTAGATTCTCAGGATTAAGTCAGCTCCATTGTTTTATGGTCACAAAATGCTTTCAATTCAAGGTGAGAAATTCACCATGCACCATAATTTTCCTGAACCCACCCACCCTTTTATGTCTTACTTCCACTGCTCAGCACTGCAGAGGAATCCATTGCAATTATTTTCTGCATCTCCGTTTTGCTGTGATTTTTTTCTGTGTTCTCTAAGAAAAGAGCACCCGCCATTCAGGACACTTGAAAGCCCTGACAATGTGAGAAGAGACTGCTATCTTTGGTGACATCCGCTTGTTGTGTTGACATTTCAGGGGCTTTTTTCTCAGCATGTAGAGAAGAGTCAGTGCCACCAATTATTTATTCCTTATAGCATCGCTTTGAGGTCAGATGGATCAAGGTCAGTCACTGAGCATCCTGGCTGAGTGGGGAGCTTGAACCCAGTCAAACAGTGTAACTACTGTACCAACCTATCATGCATTTACTAAATTCTCAGGAGAAACAAGCAAACTGGAAAGGTCTTTTGCTACCAGTCAACCCACTTAAGATTTGAGTTGGGCACCAAGTGTTAGTTTCCCCAAAAGTACCAATGTGAGAATAAGAGAAGCTAATTCAGTACAAAAATGCAATACTAGCTTGTAGTGTTATGACTGAAATTCCTTGCCTTCTGCTCTTCTGATCCCAAAACTAGCTGAAAATCTCAGCCCACTAGAGTAACTTTTCAGAGTGCTTGGGATGGTGAAGTGGAAAGATCGGACCATTTCCTTCATGCTTACATTGAAATTACTACTCTGCCAGTGGAAGAACTAGAGTAATGTTTTAATTTAATAATGGAAAAAATAATAGATTTCCAAGTGATCATCTAATCCAGGAGTTCTCAACCTTTTAAAGGCGGGGGCCGGGTCACACTCCCTCAGACAGCTTCAGGGGCTGGATGGCCATTTTGCCCTTTCTCCACCACATGGCACTTCCTGGTATGTGTGTGTGTGGGGGGGTCACAGGAAATGGTGCCATGGGCCACATTCAGCCCACAGGCCACACTTTGAGAATCCCTGATTTAATCCATACTTATTACAATTTGTTATAGAGCAAAAGGACTTCAAAACTAAGGCATACTGACACACACACAAAACAGCCAAAGCAACTGTTAATTCTTAGTAAGAGAAAAACCTTGTCTTAGTTTGCTCTCAAAATCAGTTCCGGAAATATTGCCTGCAATGTTAATTTTATTGTGTGCAGATAACGCAGAATCAGATGTATATGGAAGATATGCTTTTGAAAGTGTTCCATTTTCCCATATCTCTATTTGTGGCACACAATAAAATTATCAATGAAGCATCCTAATTGGATCCTTAAGCAAAGGGATGCTGCCTGATGATTCATGTTATGTTTGTGGGAGGCAACTTTGGAACTTACAGAGCAGGAATGAGAGCCAGATGTTTTCTGGGAACCTGGCTGGACCATAGGCTGTGTGTATTTCCTAACATAGACAGCCATATGGAAGAAAAGGTTGGAAACATCCCATTACAAGTCATATATCACCCATTTGACAGCAAAGATTTCAGCTTGTTTTTATTTAAATAATGAAAGCAGCTGTTCAGCTGTCCAGCTGTATTAAATTTAACCTTAGCAACAAAAAAAATGGATGTAGTAATTTATGCAATAGTAGCTATGCAATTTGGTGGGTGTATTAAAAAAGTGTTAAGAGGACCCCACATTTACTCTAGCCCTATAAAGTATATTTAAATGATTGTGAGTGGCTATGTCTGTTGCCAGGTAACTCAGTAAACCAATAGTAACCATATTCATACCAGAGCACACCATTTTGATATGATCATTTTAGGTAAGATAAATAATGATATGATTGAGTATTTGATTTTTTAAAAAAAGAAAGCAGGACTCACTGGGAATTTTCTGTGGTTTTCAATAACCAGTAGCAAATTGACATATTCAGTTCCCCCATATCTTTTTAATCTAGTGCTCTTATTCAACCAGCGCCACCATTTTAAATTATTGTCTCATTTTTCTCTTTGTCTCCTGTTTTTGTTTTGTTTTTTACCCCTTGCTTATGCAGGGGTTGATTTTATGTGTGATTCTATTATCTTTTCCCACATGTTTTTCATTTTCATTGTAAGGGCAACTTTTATCCTTATTGGCACTGTGCTTATATGTTGATTTTCAAAGTTTTGTGTTGCGATTGCTGATTGAGAAGGTTGGGACATGTTTCTCTTGTAAACATCATTTTTATGGGGAACCGTGAGCCATATTGCCCTTCCTAGTCAGAATCTTTTCTTAGAAGTTTGGCCTTGAAAGCAGTAGGGAAGTCGCTGATCTCATACTTGTCTCTACTACTTCCAGCTGCTAAATTCACTAAATGAGCAGCCTCTTTAATAAGATATATTCTAAGCTATGAAAAGTTTTTTTAAAAAAAATCCTCAGTTTAGATGAGTACTGCAGATAAAACCTTGAAGCTTCAGTTTTTCACTCTTCAGTGTGCAGCACCTTCCTCAAATATGCTAGAGGAAATATCAGATCTTTCAGGACGTTTTAACAGACGTAAATGACATTGGACATCCTGGTGTCTCAGTCATGAAAAAAACATACCATTCAGTTGTGCACTTAATAAAATTCTCCAAATACATGAGGCCTTTTTTTAAAGGTTGCATACTTGCCTTACGTCTGCAGAAGCAGACAGTGCTGGCTCTTCGGCTATGAAACAGAGATGAGCACTGAACCCTAGAGTCGGATACAACTGGCTTTTGAACAAAGGTGACCTTTACTTTTACCTACTTGTCATATAGCCTCCCCTGCAAATACTTTCATCTTGCTAGCCATCTTTAATGCTAATCAGAATTTGGGGAAAGAAGCATAAAATAGTTTACTATATAACGCATTTGGCTGTTGTTATCTGTGAGACATTCTCCTCTCAAATCTTGAGGGCACCCTGGAAGTCATCTTCAAAACAATAGGAAGAGTAGAAGTAAAAAAAATTAAAAGCAGGGTAGCTACACAGGGTATTAACATAACATATTTTGGACTTTAGTAGAGATGTGTTGTAGTCTAAATATATACATGTGGATACCTGTAGAGTGCTTTATACTAATGCCTCTTACAGCAAGCATTGCAGAATAAAAAAGAAAGAAAAATGGGGAAAACAGGGATGAAAGGAAACTGTTATGGCTATCAGTTATACTGTTATCTATAAAACTAGGGAGCTGGAAAGAGTTTTATCTGCTGTATCATCTCATTTATCAGTTTTGCCACATTTGAGATAAGTACTGAATGTATGCTTACTTTCATTGCTAGAGTAAGTCATATGTTTTATTAGTATAGTGCTCACAAGTCTGCCTTGGCTGAGTATTTTGATAAGCCAATGTTTTATTTTAAAATAATGCTTAAGAACTTGATATTTCTGAGGATTGAAAGATGTGATAATAAACAGACATGCCAGCCAGTACAAGTAAGCATTCCACTAGTCATCCTAAATGTGAACTATTTAAGATTACCCTCTGTGCGCTCTTGGGGAATCATTAAAAATATTTTTGTGCTCTTAAGGAAATAAAAAGATTCAAAAACAAACACCTTATTTTTTTTACTTTCTTGTAACTTAACACTTTTGCAAACCATACACAATGGCAGTTGAGATTTAAAATATAAGAACTGTTTTTTTTGGGGGGGGGGGGGTTAATTCAGGGGAAATAAATTTCCGAGAGAGAGAGAGAGAGAGAGAGAGAGAGAGAGAGAATATTTTTGTGAAGCTTTGTGGAGAAAGTGCATTTGCCCTCATAATGGTGTATGTCTAAGTCATTTCAATACATAAACTCATAATAAGCAAACACTTAATAATGGTAATTGTATGTTGGCAAGTTCTGAGTTAAGGAAACTCTTCTTGGGACTTTGAAGGCATGAAATATTTGGAAGTGGTTTACCATTCCTTTCTTCTGGGAGCTCTCCAAAAGTGTGGTATCTTTAAGACTAACAAATTAATCTCGGCATGAGTTTTCATGGATTACAGTCCACTGCTTCAAATACATTTGTTTTTTAATTTGTGAAGGCTGTCACGGAAATAATTGTACAGTGGACCCTCACTTAACAAATTAAATGCTTCTCCAGGACTGTTTGTACTACGAAAAATTTGTAAAGTGAATTTCCAGTAAGAATGCATTGGATGCAATTTTCCATAGAAATGCATTGAAAACCAAAATTTGTTAACTGAAACACAGTTTTCCATAGGAATGCATTGAAACCCAATTAATCTGTTCTAGAATTTTTTTAACCAAGCCACTATTTTCTATGGGTTTCCTTTTGTTGTGCCAATTTTGTGTTAAGCGAGGTGCTTGTTAACCAAGAGTCCACTATATTAGTTTTAAAGGTGGCACAATACTTTAAAACAATGCATTTGTTTCCTGTATTTGATTTGTTTCTTTTCAGGGTGTGATTTTGTTGATAAAGACTAACACAACTACTTCTCTGAAAACTAGTTTATTGTGTGGGGGTGTTTTTTAATTATACTTTGGTGAGAAGGTAGTGTTCCATGCACTTTGATGTCTAGGCATACCTGCCACATGTCCACGGAAATGTCTGCAATGCAGACAGCACTGGCTGTTTGGCGATAAACAGAGATGAGCACTGAACCCTAGAGTCGGATATGACTCTAGGGTGAGAAAGGGTGACCTTTACATGTCACTAGTCTGTTCTCAGCTGAAAATGAAACTATTTCATATGTACACTGTCACTGATAACAGATTCTAGAGTAGGGTCTCCATGAGTTCTGCCTCAAATTCATTTTTGTAAATGTGCAGTAAAATAGAAATGACATAAAAGAGGATTGCCTTTTTTGTAAACCTATCCATCCATAAACAATCTTCTTTTTTGTGGTTTGGCAGAGGTGAAAGATGCACCAAGACATTCATACATTCTGAATGCAGGTAGAGCAATTTTTAAGTTTTGCTCATTTTGAATTGCTTTTATTTCACAACTTGAAGAAATATTGCCAAATAATTTGCTGTCAGAAAGATGCACTGTCTCAGCAGGTCAAGAGTTTGTTAACCAACACAAGAACATCAGATCAAAACCTTTCTAGCTTAATATATTGTTTTTTGTCAAATATGAAAGTCTTTGTTCAGGATTAAAAAAGAGAGAGAAGAATTTATGAAAAATGATAGGTAAATACTGATGTAAGTACTGTATTTTCTGGCATATAAGACTCACTTCTCCCCTTAAAATACACTGGAAAAATGGAGTGCATCTTGTACTGTATATAGTAATCTATAGTCAGTGATGGCATGTTGCCGGTTCCAACCGGTTCCCCAGAACCGGTAGAAACAATCCTGGAGGGTTCTCTGGGAGGGTAGTCCTTTTTTTGAAGTGTCTGGTTCGGATGCCTCACTGACAGAAAAACAAATTTTTAAAATTGGAGCCACAATGGCTCCAATTTAGTGCGCATGTGCAGAAATCAATCTGACATGTGCACGCTGCAATTGCGAATTGCACATGCGTCAGATTGAATTTCTGTGCATGCGCGCTAAGATGCAGCCATTTACTGCCTATTTTAGCCAGAGCTGGACCTTTTCAGAGCGGCGGCAGCTCTGGCAGCAGCGGCCTTGCCAGGCGGCACCAGCCTTTAGAGGAGGAGGAGGCCTACTCGTTTCCCCCAAGGGGGCAAACTCACCTCGCTGGTGCTGGCCAACGAGGAGGCAGCACTTGGGGTGGCCGAGCGCTGGAGGGTGACTAGCGCCATGGCCGCAGTGGCAGTGGCCTCAGGAGCGCCAGTGCTGCCTCCTCCGCCCTGAGGCTTCTGCCTCCATCCTCAGCTGCCTCCCGCCAGGCCACCGCCTCCTCCAGCCTCCTCCTGGAGGCCACAGTCGGGGGCGGCATACCTTGCCGGGCAGCCCCGGGCCATGAGGGCTTGTTGGCCCCAAGGGTAAGCAAGGGTTTTGTGTTTGGGATGGGTGGGTGGTTTATTTGTGTTTTGGGTGGGTGGTTGTATTTTTATTTAATTTTTATTTATTTATTTATTTTATTTAAGTTATTTACAGGTTTGTGTTGTGGTTGTTTGGTTGGGTGGGTGGGTTGAGAGGTGTGTGTGTTTATTTTTATTTTATTTTATTTATTTTAATTTTTAAAAAAATATATTTTTATTTTTTGGCTCCGCCCACAATGTCATGATGTTGGCTCCGCCCATGACATCATGACATTAGCTCTGCCCCACTGTGATGACGTTACGGTGGAGTAGAAATTTTTTTTTTGACATCCAATCACTGCCTATAGTGGCCTGTTTTGGTAATAATTGGGTGTTGCTTACACTCCGATGCATCTTATACACTGGCAAATACAGTATATCATGATGACCGTCCCTATCTGGTGTCTCCTGTTTCTAGGTCAGGTGAAATGAACTGCAGAATGAACTCACCAAAAGGTGCCTTAATTTTGGTAGTTTCACGTCTGTCTTAGACACAGAAGAAGAAACTCAACAAAAACTTCTAGACATGTAGCAAATTATGGGAACATTTGTTTCAAGGTTACTGAAAATACATAATCTTTCTACATATAAAAGACCTGTGCATTTTACATGTGTTCACTTTCTTATGGCTTTCTTGTGATGAAAGAGATTGTGCAGGAAAAGCAAAAAATAAAATAAAATGGTGGGACAGATATAAAAATTTTAATTGCAAAAAGCACTTTCTGCTGGTGACCTCCCTATCCTTTCACAGCTATTAAGTGGCACAACAGGATTTTAGCCTCTGGCTTGTTGATATTGTTATACTTACATGTACAGTATATAGATACTGATACTGTATATCTGAAATGCCCATTGTATATATATTGTCCATACAGTTGTTATGATTTGTCTATTACAGGGGTTGGCAACCTTTTAAAGATGGCAGCCAGGTCACGCTCCCTCAGACAGTTGAGGGGGCCGGACTGGTGGGGCCCTCCCGCTGCAAACACTGCCATAACCATGTTCACAGCTACCATAAATGTGGCAATGGTTGGAGCCAGGGCGGGGCCTGGATGATTTGGGTTGTAGGTTGCCATCTCCTGGTATATTAGGTTTTTGTTTATTTTAATTAATCCTTGATAAAATTCAATATTGCACTTTTAATTGGTATCTAATGTGTCAGATCCCAACTAATGCTTTGCATGTGTCCTCAATATGTGTCCAAACCATTAGTTTGTATCTGTCTGTCTGTATCTCCCACCCTGATGGCCCATAGGCCACTTGAGAAATTTCCAAAGAATACTTTGGATTCCTTACTGAATCCAGAATAGGCTTGGAAATAGCACTTTGATTTTAATGGGCTAAGTTTAAATTTGCTTTCTTTTTGTTCACATGACACAAAAAGAGCATCAGTCCCTTGTTTACCGCAAACTAACATCTCCAATTAACTTTATTAGTTAGCACTGCGACCTCAGTATATGTGTGTGCATGTTTTTACCTAAACATTTTTACTGTCTATTTGTGTATTTTACTGCAAAGATTTTCTAACAGATTTTATAATATGTTTTATGTAGGGTTTTTAATTGTATGCTGGGTCTTTTGTGTAAGGTGAAATGCAGTTGCATTGTGAGCAGCCCAGAGTCACTTCGGTGAGTGGGCGGCCATACAAATTTAAATAATAAATAAATAAATAAAGGAAGGAAGAGACATTCACAAAGGTGTAAGAGAAGACTGACAGTATACAGGAGCTTCTACTTTTTAGGCTACTTTCAAGTATATTTTTGTGGTTGAATTTTGTATAAAATTTCTCTGAAAGTATAATCTTAAGGAAAATCTCCTGATTTTCAGCTCTACTGTGCTGCATGGCTATAGTGGTCAAAGCAACCACCTACCTACCACTTGTTTCAGCTTCATGGAATATTCATACAGTTTAAGTAAAAACCTATTGGGTTGTATTGTCCCAAGAATCATTCAGTTGAAGGAATGATTTTAATTTTTTTGCATTTGGAGCAAGCCAACTGTGCCTGGCGTGCAGTGGTCCATGGGGTTGCTTAGGGTTGGACTCAACTATGTGACTGAACAACAACAAAACTGCTAACTTGAAGTGTAGGATTAAGCTGGGATGATT
This sequence comes from Furcifer pardalis, assembly GCA_030440675.1. Classification (NCBI taxonomy): domain Eukaryota; kingdom Metazoa; phylum Chordata; class Lepidosauria; order Squamata; family Chamaeleonidae; genus Furcifer; species Furcifer pardalis. Next base: position 80,514,367 of record CP126897.1, read on the forward strand.
AGCACAGCCTCTAACTATGCACAGCTATCTCTACAGGAACTTCAAATAAAGCCAGGTGCATAGTTTGCACTTTATGCAAAATAATTGATTTTACATATGGTTTCAAACCACTTGTTAGTTTGTTTGTTTTTTTAATTATTGTGACACTGTGTGATACATGATGAATCAGTATGGCAGGGATTGGCGTCAGTGTGGTAGACAGAGAGATTCTTATGTATGGAACAGTTTCTGCAATGGGGTTTAAGCAGCCATCATATACTTATTGGTGTGAACTGAGTCTGATTTCATAACCAAAGGCTTTAGACTGATCATAAAACTTCTCCATGAGATGGAGGATGTTTGTGCATACTTTCACCTTTTAAAAAGAAAAACAGCTTTAAGTGCCCGGAAAAAAATGCTTTTCACATTTTTTCAGTGTTTATGCAACCATTACCTGTGTTTTTAAGGCTTATTTAAACCAGCTGGATGCCTGCTCTTTCCTTCCCCCTTTATTGGAACTCTTGCCAGAACAGGTAGTCAAAACGGAAAGTATAAGGGGGAAAATCCGGCATCTGCATGCTCATTCTCTCGCTCTTTCTTGCTCTCTCTCTCTCAGGAAAACATCTGTAGCTTCCATAGGAAGCACTTATTTTTCCCATCAGCCAAGTCCTTGCATACCCTTGGGTCTACTTTTGGCACAGATCATCAAGTAGGATGCAGTTTATGGCTTAGAACTTATGAGAGAAAGCATTCGGGCAGTCCCTTTCCCTGGCAGACCAATTCCCCAAGCTGCAGGCCACATGTGATCATATGACCTCTTGTTAGCACACCATGGGAGAGGTTAACAATTGTTATGACTTTAGGCGGCCCTCTGACATAGAAGCAAACCAAAGATATGCTTTGCCAGGAAATTTATTTATTTATTTATGCATATACATAACAGGCACACGTGAGCACACACATGCACATACCCAACACCTGCAGCAGACATGTGTAACTCCCAAAATTAGGCAAACATAATTTGTAGTAATAGTTAGATCATTTCAAAATGGGGGCCAAAGGCTGGAATTTTATCCTGAGAACAAGAATGGATTAGCATACCAACTTTTTTAACTCTTCTCTCTTTTTTTATTTGCATATAATATTTATCTCCCTGAAACTTCCCAGAAAAAAGGAATTTGCAGAAAATTGCTCTACCCAGCAGAGTATGATTGGTATTGATAAGGTCACAATAGAACAGTTGCAGAGAATAGCATTACTAGGTACCAGCTACAACTCACTGACTCTTCAGTCCAAGGCTAGAACCTAAACAGTGGGGCCCGAACATCTTATGAACCATTGTATACCTTTAATGATCATGAATATCATCATGTCAATTCTGACTTGTGTCAATGTCTTTCCACAGTTTTCTAGGTAGAGAATACACAGAAATGGTTTACCATTCCCTTCTTCAGGGGGTGCTTTGAGACTGTGCAGCTTTCCCAAGGCTATATAGTCTGGCTCTCTCTAGAGGCCCAATGGGGAATCAAACTCCCAATATCTGATTCTACAATTATATATTAAAGTCACTTTAGTGATTTAACAATGAAATGAAGTCCGATTTACGATTTAACCATTTAAGAAATAGCCATGGCATGAAATAATTGAAATATATATACCAAATGCTTAAATTTTCAAACTAGCAAATTTAACTTTAAAAGTTCTGTAGTAGGTTATACACTTTTTTATGATGTTGCCTTCCCCTGCTTTTGTTAACACTAAAGACATCTTTTTGTTATTTGAATTACACTAAATTTTGAAATCACACCTGTTTGATTGAAAAGCTTTATCATGTTAGACCATTTATTTTTCAAAAAAATTAAAAGCATCTCCTTTGTTATTAATGGTCATATAATGAAAGAGTTATATTTTATCCATTAAGAGCTGTACTTTAGTGTTAGGAAGGTCATCTTTTCCAAAGCCAGCAGAGGGCAGCATTTAACATTGCTGGAGAAATCTTGCTGTTGTTGAGTTTTCTTCCTTAAATATGGGTTTTGTATACTGTTGAAAGAATCTAAACTAGAGTGGGTTTTATATATATGCTATGTGATAAATTCCCCTCTACATTAAGCAAAGTTTATTGTCTGCCTTTATAGTTTGGTTTTGAACAAGTTAGAAGAACCACCCACTCTAGTATAAATTCATTCCACATTGGGCATAGGTGCATATTCTATAGATCAGGAGTGGCCAACCCCCCAGCCCATGGGCCTAATCCAGCCCATGCATATGATTAATCTGGCCCACGGTGGCCACTCAGGGACCTCTAGACCCACCCCCCACTGCTGGAAGTCACAATACGTCACTATGTCAGTGGCAGGAATCGTTACTTTTTTCTGGCTTTTTGGACAGAATCTGTCACTTTGCAGGGAGGTGGGAGGCTTTTCGGAGCAATTTCACTTCAGTTTGGGATTTTTCTGCCACTTCCCCGCTGCACTTCGCCAGCTGGAATGTGACCATGAGCAATGTCCAGTGCCGGGCGGATCTTACGTCAGCACCTGGGATGACTGCATGGAACCAGGAAATAACTCATGGTGCCGCTCTAGCTGCCAAAGTGCAGTAGAGAAGGCTTGGAAAATACCCCAAAACCGGAGCAATCATGCTCTAAAAAGGCTCCCACTACCCTGGGGAGCAGTGAAGCCTGTCCAAAATCCCCCCAAAATGTGGTATTCCCATCACTGCCACCAAAAATGTAAGTAGTGGGTGCAGCAACACTTCTGATTCCTGATGGGAAGTGTGGGGGGCAGGTCCGGCCCCTGGCGGAAAAATGTTGGGAACCACTGCTTATGGATATTTACAAACTATCCATTTTACTTATAACTTGGTAGGTGTTTTTGCATTCATGGATATAATGTATCTCCACTCTGGTTCACCTTCTTCACTGATGACAGGATGATAGCCTTTTATCCAAATTCTTCAATATGATTGCACAGCTTTTATTGACTAGGAAATGCCAGTAGCGTCACTGGATTTGACAGTCTTGTCAAAAATAATGCTTTCACACTTTCCAAAACTGATTGGGAGAAGAAACATGCTTGTCCTTGAGAATTCACACATTTGTAAGCTTACAGTGGGGTGGGGAGGTTGAGCACAAGTCTCTGACACTGTGAGCATATTTATACTTGAGCAGTCAAAATGTGTGCTGTTGGAGAAAAATACAAGGCTTCTCACTTTGAGCAATGGGTGGAAATGTATAAAATAAATAAATAAATGTATACCATTGGTAAAATACATAAATAAATGTCTACAAATAAATAAAGACTTGCATTTGGGAAAATACACAGAAAATATGTCTTAATAGCAATTAGGAACAAAAAGATGATGTTTTGCAGCTGAAACGTACGGAAACACAAGCAAATGAAGACAGATATTTTCACATCCCTCTTCCTGACAAAGATAACGTACACCTGCACAGAGCTTTGGTAGCAGACATCTGTGTTTTTCCATTTTTAAAATTTATTTATTTATTCATTTATTTGAATTTATATACCACCCTCCTCGCTGGGGCGACCATCCAAGAGGTCTTGTGTTCAGCGGGATATTTCCCCATTGACTGAAATGTGCTTCTTCTGAGCTTTCTGCATATTTTTCTCTGCTTTGTTTTCATATGTTTGGATGGCCCTCTTGCCTTCCATTCCTCCGGATAGTCTGGGGTACCAGTTGAAGTACAACAACCATCTTTACTAGGAGAGGACCAACATGATTAACCAACAAAGAAACTGCCATCAGTTGTACTAAGGGATACGTCCTTTAGTCCAACACTGGTAGGGTAACTGAGCCTGTGTTCACACGAAGGACACCAGTTCCCTCACTCTGCCCTCCAAGTCAGGTAGCGGGTACAGATTACCTCACTGTGCCCTAGTCCATCTCTCTTGGCCAGTCCTTACAACAGAGTTACACCCTGCCATACTGGGGAGATCCCTCAGATGTCTTTCAATTTGAGGAGTGTGGGGCTGCCTGCCATGTCCAGTTCTTCCCAGCAGTGTTATTTACTTGCCCACTATACAGTGGCTTGACTGCCTTTGTCTCTTGTATCTCCCACTCAGCCTCCTTCACGGAAACCTGGAGCTGAACCCAGACACCACTTCATGGGTCCTCTTTAATTTTAATTTTTAATTTAATTTTAATTTCCACTTTGTATAGCTGCCCAACTCTAAATGATTCAGGGTGGCTCACAGCATTAAAAAAATACATTAATACAAAAAACATTAAAACCACACCCATAAAACCCAATTTAAAGTACTACAAAAATTAAAAGACTGAGGATTAAAATAGGGAGCATTGTTGCTGTTATTTTATCAGTCAGCAGGCGGGGGATACCACTTCACCGGTGCCCCACACCTGCTTCACCAGCCAGGTTTTTAGTTTTTTCCTGAAGAGCAGCAACTCTGTCTGGAGTTGGAGCTCAATTGGCAGGAGGTTCCATAGGGCCGGAGCAGACAGAGAAGGTCCTCCTTCTGGTGCTAGAGAGGCGAGCCTTTCTAGCAGATGGCACAGTAAGAGAACCTCTCTGGTCCACTCTGGTGGGATGGACAGATGTCCTTGGGGTGATGCGGTCTCTTAAGTATCCTGGCCCACTACCATGTAGGGCTTTAAAGGTAATCACCAGCACCTTGTATTGCACCCAGAGGCACACTGGCAACCAGTGCAGCTCATGAAGCAGTGGTGAGGCATGGGCATACTGCCCGCAACCCATCACAACCCAAACAGCTACATTTTGGACCAGTTGCAGCCTCCGACTGGTCATCAAGGGCAGCCCCATGTAGAGTGCATTTCAATAGTCAGTCTGAAGGTGACCAGAGTGTGTGGTCCAGGAGCGGATGTAACTGGCAGATCACACAAAGTTGTGCAAAAGCCCTCCTGGCCACTACTGCCACCTGCTCTTTGAGCAGGAGTTGTGAGTCCAGGAGGACCCCCAGATTATGCACTGGGTCTGTTTTGGGCAAAATAGCCCCATCCAGAACCAAAGATGGTAGCTCCTGGGATAAGGCGGGGGCCCTGACCCACAGCCACTCAGTCTTGCTAGGATTCAGTTGTAGCCCATTGTCCCCCATCCAGACCCCGACAGCCTCCAGACACCTGCATAGGACTCTGACTGCATCACTTGGATCATCCCTGGCCGAGATGTACAGCTGAGTATCTTCAGCATACTGATGATACCTCACCCCATGGGAACGGATGATCTCGCCCAACAGCTTCATGTAGATGTTAAATAGGAAAGGTGAGAGTACCGAGCCCTGAGGCACCCCATATTGTAAAGGCCTAAGGCTGGACATCTCATCCTTCAACCACACTGACTGGGTCTGGCCCCTCAGAAATGAGGAAAACCAACATCACACAGTGCCCTGGATCCCCAATCCACAGAGCCGTTCCAGAAGGATACTGTGGTCAACGGTATCAAAGACTGCTAAGAGGTCAAGAAGAGCAAGTATGGACAGATTACCTATGTCCCACTCCTGCCAGAGATCATCCAATAGCATGACCAATGCAATTTCAGTACCATATCCGGTCCTGAATCCTGACTGAAAAGCGTCCAGATAATCCACTTCATCCAGGACTTCCTATAACTGCTGCACCACTGCTTTCTACATGACCTTCCCTAAAAAGGGGAGGTTGGATACAGGCTGATAGTTGGCCAGTATCATAGGGTCAAGTGATGGCTTCTTCAGGGAGTGCACCAAAGCATGTTTCAAAGGTGCAGGGAACACCCCTTCCCACAAGGAAGCATTAACCATCACTGTGACCCAACTACTGTCACCCCCTTGGCCGCTTTAACCAGCCAGGCAGGACATTTGTAGACAGAATTCCAAACTGAGAGTAGTGGCAGATCATTCTCAGACTTTTCTTCTACCTCCTGGTACACCAATACCAGAGGCTTTCCTGGCACTAACCTAGTTCCTTCACAACCTCCTCCTCCTCTGCTCCTTCCTTTGGGGCTTCTTTTATCTTTCCCAGTTCAAACAGATATTGCTACCCCACCCCTGTGTCCTCTGGTACCAGCACTTCCCAGATTTTGGAACTTGCTCTGATGGCTGGAAGAGCCCCAGCCACCTCACTGTCCATTCATGGGACCTCCAGTCAATTAGTTTCAGGATCTGTGGCAGCTGCAGGTCTCCATCAGCTAGGAGAGCAGTTCTGATTAGACCCACATCCTGCTGCAGCTGCTGAAGCCCTGATGAGCTCTACCTCAGAGCCCTGTGGGAAAAGTTATATAAGAACCTGCTCCTCCCTCTAGAAGCTGCCTTGGCAACAAAGGCTCCTGGATTTGTTGTGGTGCTTAGTGTGGATCTCCTGCTCTTGCTTCAGTCTTAAAGGAACTGTGCTTCAGTTGCTTCTTTGGTTGTCTGACTCCTGGCTTGCTTTGGGACCTGTTACTCTTGCTCCAACGCTAAAGGTACCTTACTAGACTTGCTTCCTTGGGCGTTTGAGTCCCAATTTACTGTGCCTGTTTTTAGAGATATGAATATTTATCAGACTTGATTTTGTTGTAAGTCTCAAAATCCCATCTGCGTGTTTTCATGTCCGTTTTTCATATCAGGTTCAGTTTTTCAGAAATCTACGCACATTTTACTTATGTGATTTCTTACCGTGTCCATTTTACTTGTGTATGTCTCTTATCTAACAAGCATTTCTTCTGTCTTTTGAAAGAGATTTGTGTCTCCCCCCCAAAAAAACATGCACATTTCAATTTTTCACATTTTAAAATATGCACATTGTTATTGGCATTTTTTTTCTTTGAAAAGTCCTGCTAGGCTTGCAAATGCAGATTGTTCAGATGAGATGTGTTTCTTCTCACACTGAATCTTGAGAGGTGAGAAGTGGCTGCTTTCAGCATGACTGTTGCATCCAGTGAAAAACTTTTTCATCGCTAGTGGTTCTGAAGGCAACCTGGGTGTTTTCACATGGGAGGCCACACCCCATTCTACAGGACTGGCTTGCTTTAAACTTTAGAGGAAGACAATCCAAACATTTTTCACTCTTTTCTGTGAATTTATTGGTAACAAGAACATTCCTTTATCTCTTTCCAACATAACAGGATGCATATAACACTGCTTTGTGAAGTACTGTGGTTAAAGTGAACTATAAAGTAATCTGAGAATATATGAAAGCACAGTTTAGGACATATTTTGTTACATGATAAGTGCTAATAAGCAAAAACAGACTATTATGCACTTCAGGTATTATCTATGAAGACCTGCAGGTGTTATCATCCATGGGAATATTAAAGCTATCTGTAAATGATATGTTATGGCATGCAGTGGCCCCATACCATGTACAGATGTGCATGCATAGAGCTCCCTATACTATATAGCAGTGCAGAAAATTGATCCCAGAATAATGTTCTCCAGTTTGGTAAAATGAAAGGCCTAAACTTATCCTGACACTCTCAGAACACTTTGCCCAGGCAGAGTGGATAGGCTCCATTCTGACATGGGCCTGGGAATGCAAGGGGGAGATGCAGGGTGCTTTTGATGGCTTATGGTTGGCCAGCATGGATTAGAGGGGTAAGAGTGGGCACCCTGGTGCCTCTTTAAAGAGCTGTTTACCAAGATGTCATCTTTACTGCCCTTTTCACTCTCCATCCATGTGTTATTACAGTTGTATTGATTGCACATCTCTACTTACTTTTTGTTTTATTTTGATCCTTATGAATGTTGTGCCTTTTTTTCCTGTCAAGTATTTGTTGTCACAAGTTTGGAAGCAGTTCCAGGCATTAGGATTTTTCATTGAAGGAGGAGAAATGTTAGAGAAATGTTCCTGGCTAATGGTTCATGATTTCTGTGCTTATATTTGAGACAGTTGAGGAATGTGTCCATACAAATCTTGTATTTCTTATTGTACATTAAGCTGTGGACAGCCTCCCTCAGCTTCCCACAGTCTGATTAAAGCCCAGGGGAAGATATAATAAGATCACCTACGGGGATTTTACTGTTCAGGAAACTTGAGGAGCCAAAGAATTATGAAGAGGCATGCAACCAAAAGAAAGAGAAATGGAGCAGCCATGGCTATCTTGTAGTGTTACAGTGTAATGCCAAAAGAAACCCTAAACCATGGGTTCCCAACCTTTTCAAGCCGAGGGCCAGGTCACGCTCCCTCAGACAGTTTCAGGGGCCAGATGGCCATTTTGTCCTACTTGCATGATGGGGGTGGCCTGTACATTAAAAAGGAACCACACATGGCACTTCCGGGGGTGGTGAACGGGGTGGGTGGGCCACATGAAATGGCACTGCAGGCCACATCTGGCCCATGGGCCATAGTTTGGGAACCCCCGCTCTAAACATTGCTAATTATGAGCTTCACCTTTACCATCCCCACTCAGCCATGGAAAATCAGTAGAGGAGAAGTAGAACCAACAAAACCACTCCTCAGGTAGCTCACTTACCTTGAAAGCCCTATTAAGTTTGCTGTAAGTTGATTACAGCAAATAATGTACACACATACTGACTATAAAGACATACATACTGACTGAACAGAATTTGTATTATCACATGGAATTCCTACAGATTGATGCTGATTATGCTTTGCACATAGAACATATATTTTCACTGTCCACAATGCCTGCTCATAGATGAGAAATCTGCCACTAATTTGTAATGAATGTCTGAGGAGGGCTAATATGTGAGGAAGACAGAAAATGGTGAGTTGTCTCCAGTCCTGGCTCTTGTATGGGAAGACACCTTGAAGAAAATTTCTTGCACTGATTAGCCATTGGTCCATGTAGGATTGTTGACTTGAACTCGCAACGGTTCTTCAACTCTCCAGGCAGGAGTGTTCCCTAGAACCTTCAGCATATAAGATACAATATCTAGCAAGTGGTGGGTCCTCCTTTAACTAGATCTTTAAGACAGATTCCCCACACACACACACTGCAAACTGCTATTCCTGAATGCCATAGAGGAGGAGGAGCAATCACTGGTGTTTATAGATTTAAATAAATCATTGGCAACATGATTCCTGAATTTTTCCGAACCACTGAAGGGTAGATTTCTTTAATGGATCAAAAGTATGTATGCATGTTGCTATAATGAAAAATGCTGTATGCCAGTTCAATAGGATTTATTGCTGACTACTGTTTCAGCAGTAGGTCAGCTCTCATTGTTTATACAATTAGGGATATGTCAAACTTAGTTTCTCACTGACATTCAGCCTAATTCTGTTGAAAAGTTAGGAAAACACCATTATTCATTAGCTTAGACAGTATTTTCAGTTCTTCCAATCATGGTAGGCTCTCTTTCATGCACATAACCCTATCAAATGCAGGTTGGAGTAAAGATTTCTCACATCACTGGGTTGTTTGAACGCTAGTCAAATGAGGTGAACGTTAAGAAACAACAACCAGAAATGCCTCTGAGGGCAGGAGATAAATAGAATGATGGCATTAAAAACCTCCAAATTTCTTTCATTCTAGCACAGAGGTTGCCAACCGTTTCCAATTGGGGGCCAGGTCATACTCCCTCAGACAGTTGAAGGGGTCAGACTGGTGGTCCCCCACCATTTATGTTGCCGTAAATGACAGCCATGGACTCATCTACAACTGTCATAAATGTGTTTGTGTCAGCTACGGACTCATTTATGGTGGCAGCGGCAATAGTGGCTGGAATGGGGCAGGGGCCAGATTATTTGGTACCACAAGCTAGATCTGGCCCATAGGCCATAGATTGCCTACCCCTGTTCTAGCACAACAGCAGAGCAGCACCTTGAAAGAGGAAATGTTACATACCCACAGATTTCATTATCGTTTTTGTACCCTTTAGCACAAGATCCTGCTGGTTAATTTAAGCCCCCTCACCCTTTTAATTTATTAATTTGGAAACCTTTTAGTTTCAATTTGGTATTACTTTTTTGATCTTTTAAAATCTTTTACATTTTTAAACCTGAATTGTTTGTATGTGATGTCAAACCGCCCTGAGTCACCTCAGTGAGGAGGGTGGTGTAGAAATTTGAATAATAAATAAATATAAAGCACTCAGGGCAGGGTGCAACCAAAACAATTCAGAACAATGGCTCAAATCCTTTCCCATAATTGCACAGCAGAAGGGAAATTGTATAACTCACAATGGCAGATTGCCTCTAATTAACAGATCTCGCTTAGATTCCTGGTCATGTGTCACTGGTGTACAATGAGGAGTCCTGAGAGGAAATTGTCAAACTAGCAGCAATTTGACACTGCAAGTTATAGAATCGTAGAATAACTGATTTGGAAGGAACCTATGAGGTCATCAAGCTTAACTCTGTTCAATGCCAGAATCCAGATCAAAGCAGATATGACATATAGATGTCAAATTTTCTCTTGATTGCCTCCAGCATTAGAGTACTCACCACATCCTGGGGTAATTGGTTCCATCATCATACTGTTAAGAAGGTTTCCTGATGTTGATCCTACATCTGGCTTTCTGTAGTTTTGGCCCATTATTATGCACAATTGAGAACAGAAGCTGCCCTGTCCTCCTAACACCATCCCTGCAATTCTTTGCTATATGTCTACATTCTTCCTTTGTAGTCTGTCCTTCCTTCTGCTTCCCATACAAGTCCTTTTTTGTTTATGGACACCAGACATTGGTCGTGAGTTTGTTTGTTTGTTTTTGCTTTCTTCCATCTTTATTTCTCGTTGAAATTGTTTGGATTTGTGCCTTTAGAATTTCATTTGTTAGAAACTCCCACCCTTCTTAGACTCCTTTTTCCTGATAGAATCTGCTGCCATGGAACTTTACCTATTGTTCTCAGTTTATTAAAATTGGCTTTCCTAAAGTTCAGTGTATACATGCAGATATACTGTTTTTATTTCCTTTGAAATCAAGAACCCAAATAGAACATGGTCACTTCTTCCACCAAACTGTCTCTATCGGTTAGACTCAAGTCAAGGATAACTAATCCTCTCTTCCTCCACTTTTTGTAGAAGCAAACTATCAGCCACACAAGCCAGAAATTTCTTGGAAGGGCCATATTTGGTAGAATTTGTCTCCCAACATATCAGAATAATTGGAATTCCCCATTACTACTGTATCATGTATCTTTGGCATTCCTGCAGTTTGTGTTTCAAAGGTCCCATCAACATCTTCTTGATTGGGCGGTTGGTAATAGATTCCAACTACCATGTTACTTTCCCCCCCCCCCATCATATTAATCCAGATGTTCTCAATGGGACAAATGAGCTCATCTTCCTGTAGTTCTATGCAGGGATATGTGTTTTTGACATGTAGTGCAACTTCTCCTCCCTGTATACCCTTTCTGTTCTTTTTGAACAGTTCATACTCTTCAATAGCTTTGTCCCAGGCATGGGAATCATCCCACGAAGTTTCTGCTAAGTGATATGTGACCTCCTGAACTAAGATTTTCAGTCCTTCTTGCTTGTTTCCCATATTCTTTGCATTCATTACAGACACCAGAGATTGTGTGATTTGTGGCCTGTTTTCCTTTCTATTTTTTTGTGAAGATTAGTAATGTTGCTTCTCATTACACATACTGTTTCCAGTGGTAGGCTCCAAAAAAAATTACTACCACACTGTGGGTGTGGTATGGTGGGCATGGCCAGGGGGAAAACCCTGCATTGCACCTGAATTAGGACTACTTTATATCAAAACTTGGATGGGCGGGGCCAGCCAGAATTTCTGCTACCAGTGCTGGCTAACTGGTGCAAACCTGCTGATGCCTACCACTGTCTGTTTCTCCCACTTATTATACATAAACCTTAATGTTTCTTTACCTCTCATTCTACATATACTGTACCTCCCCCTTCCAATTCAGTTTAAAATTCTGATGAAGTTTTTCATTCTGTGTCCAAACACTGTCTTCCTAGTTCTTGTGAGGTGCAACCTATTCCTTGCCAACAGTCCATCTTTCAGGAAACATAGCCTATGAGCCCAAAATCCAGATCCTTCACATCAGCACCACTTTTGTACCCAGTCATTCACCCAGAGTATTTTCCTTTCCATTGCTAATCCTCTTCCAGTCACTATTATGATTGATGAGAAGACTATCTGGGCCCCAAAGTCATTAAGCTTCCTTCCCTGGGCTTCAAAGTCTGATGTTATTTCTTCGTAGTTTCTCTTTACTGTGTCATTTCCCCCCATGTGGATGAGAAGAAAGGGACATGACCTTGTGACTTTTATGAGTTATGGCAATCCTTCCCTCACTTCTCTAATCCATCCTCCAGAGCAGGGATTCCCAAACTTTTCACACTGCAGTTTGGACCACACTCCCCAGACATCTGAGCAGGCCAGTCATGTGGTTCCTCTCACTATAAATGTTGCTGCAAAATGCGTCTGCAGCTGTCATAAACAAGTTTATGACAGCTGCAGGTGCATTTATGGTAGCGTTTACAGGAGGTGCATTTACGTATGCATGGGCACATTTTATGGCTCTCATAAACATGTCTACTTCTGGGAATGGTGAGCGTGGCGGCAGACCACATGAAATTGTGCCGCAGGCTGTAGTTTGGCCACCCCTACTCCAGAAAAATGGCATAACCGCTGGTTCCCAAAGATCTTCCCAAGTAGGACAAATACTGAAGATGAAGCTCAAGTAAGTACTTTGGCTACCAAATGTGATGAGAGGACTCACTGTAGAAGGTCCTGATGTAGGAAAGATCAAAGGCAAAAGATGAAAGGGACAACAGAGCATAAGATGGCTAGATGACATCATTGATGTGGTGAGTGTGGATCTGGCTGGACTGTGGAGGATGGCAGATGACAGAGGAGCCTAGTGTGTGGTGGTCCATGGGGTCACAAAGGGTCATACTCAACTGTGCGACTGAACATTGGCAGCGGCAGCAGTAACAAATGCTATGTATTATGTTAGTCATTAGCACAGGTAATGGAGAGTATTTGGCTTAGCTTCTGTAAAACTCTGGGAGCCAAAATCAGCCCTTTAAACCAAGCATGAAAAATCAGTGCAGAGCCAGAATATGATGGGTCTAGTGCACTCCCACAGGTGACTTCTTTCTAGGGAAGTTGCTGCTGCATTCAGTTTAAGTGGCTGCTACCAGCTAACATTCAAGGGCAGCCTTGAAATTTGCTAAACCAGGGATGACGGATTATTACATGCATTCCCATACTCTTCCAATTTCCCCAGGCTCTGCAGTTGAGATGCTTCAAGATTGTCATGTCATACCATATTAAAGCTAGAATCCATTTTATAAACTAGACAGCAAGTCTTATTGTGTTCTGTGATAGTGACAGATAACTAGAACGTTGCTTTTGTCCTCAATATTGGGGGCAGGGTGGACTGGATTGTGCATCACTTTGATTCTGTTATACTTTTATCACTGCTGTGTGTTTTTTAAAAGAAATGTTATTAATGAAAATGAGAGACTACTGTGAAGTATATTTTCTCATTCTATAATTTCATATACTTCCTCTTTACATATTTGGTACATTTTCAAACACAGAAAATGGCCTTTTTATTTTAAAAAAATTAAGGAAAGAAATTGCATCATTCTATTGATTATAAAAACCCTGCCATGCATACTTTTAAAGGGTTTCCATTCTATATTATAATAACTTTAGCAATGTCAGCTGAGCTTTCCTGAAGTTTAATGACCCACCGTTATGCCTTGGGGCCACCCCACCCCCTCATTACCCTGTAACAACTGTATCATTGAAATGTTCTTTCTCAAATTAAAGTCTATGTTTTGAAACCTTTTATATTTAATGCATCTTTCACAAATGTAAGTGTAATTTTAAGTAATGGTTGTAAAATCATGTGTAGCTGCAGCAACATAAAAAGCGCTAAGCAATATGAAAAAAGAACCTTGTTTTTCCATTTTGCCTTATTGCAAATTTAGAAAAAGATAAGCAGAAACAAATAGTATACACTGTTGAAAGCATTTACTCTCCCCCTGAATGAGATGATTTGGAAATCAAGCCCACTTCTGCTTTTCAGGAAGATTAGGAACTGAACTAGGTTCCAAAATGCTTCCCAAAGCCAGCAAATTCTTCCTCAGGGTTTGAAAATATAATTTCCCCAGGCTCTGTCATACCATGCCATTTATTTTCTTTGCTATCAATTTTGTAAGCTGCTTTGGGTTCACTTGAGGAGGTATTAAAATACATATTTTAAATAAACAGACATGTCCACTGGCCATGCTCATAAACTGGGTGAAGCAATTTGGAAAGTTGTAAAACAAAAAATGTAGTTTTTCCATACTTTAACTTCCTTTTACCTCAGCACAGTGTGTCTTCCTAAGTTTGGTGTGTCATTGTTGTCACACTCTACTCAACGACGAAGGAAAGTAACCCTTACTTGCTTTTGCTTTGTTCAGATCTTGCTGACCAATATGTCTTCTAGCTCTGCTACTCTTCTGAGGAAATTTTTTAAAAGAAATATCAGAAAAAGAAAAGAAAAAACACTGCAGCACCTTAAAGACTAACTGCTATATTTTCAATGCAAGCTTTCATGGATCAAGTCCACTTCATCAGACATAGGAGTGAGATGCCTGCCAAAGCATGAATTTATATACACCAGATACAGGGGCACAGAGTGATTAAACAGAATGACAGATAAGCATGCAAATCAGTACAGCTTCCTACAGATGATCTCTGGGTGTTATTCAGATTAGCTCAAAATGTCCCCTTTTCAATTTTAAACTGTGGGGAGATACAAAAAAAATTTGACATTGACCATTTGCTGATGAGTTTTACCTCTGTGTTTCTGTGTTAGCACACCCTTTGTTCTGTGAGACATGTTGTGAAAGAGAATTTTACAGGAAAGTTTGTGAAGGGGCTATTTTTAAAGAAAGTGCATTTGGGGCAAGAGTATTGTTGAGCCAAAAAGACTTATGTCTTGAATTAAGCATAGTAGGCTGCGAATGTGCAGTGCAATTTTATGCATGTCTGCTCAGAGGTAAGACCTGCTGAGTTGCAAGAGACTTCCTTTCAGGTAAGCACTTGTCTAATTGCAGCCTCAATTGAGAGTATAGTATTATTTACTCAACTGTAATTCTAGAAATGGCTACTCTGAAGTTATGTCCCATTGGGTTCTGTGAGATTTGTTGTGGGTAAGTATTAATACTGTTGTAGCCTGTATTGGGTCAGTGGTTTTGTCTCATTCATTTGCTTCGATTTGGTGATATTATTTAGTGTATTTATTTGCTATTAGCATCTACATATTGGGATACCCAGTGTGGTGTAGCGCAAGGATTCTCAACCTGTGGCCCGTGAGCTAGATGCAGCCCATGGCACCATTTCATGTGGAAACACCCCCACACACACACTGCCTCCACCACATCAGGAAGTGCCATGTGGTGGAGGAAGGGCAAAATGGCCATCCAGCCCGCAAAGCTGCCTGTGGAAGCATGTCCTGGTGCCTGACTTTAAAAAGTTGAGAACTCCTGGTGTAGATGATAGAGTGACAGAAAATGACTCAGGAGAACTGATTTTGAATTTCTACTCATCCATGGAAGCTCACTGGTGTGTGTGGAACTCTTAAAACCACTCCATAAATGTTTCACTTACCTTGAAAGCTTCATTAAATTGCTATAAGTTGGTTCCAACTTGATGGCACATAACAGCAATAGCAACCTATACATTAAACAAATCTTCCAGTTGCACAGGACTCAGTCCTACCCCAGATATACAGTATGTGCATTGTAGAATTTACCAAAGAGGACTGTAGCAAGCAGCAGTCCGCAAAAGTATATGCCAAATAAAGCATCTTCATCTTTAAGGTGCTCTAAATTTCTTTGGCTCATCAGCCATGTGAATAGATGAAAATAGGCCACCATGGAAAATTGCACCTAGTTATGAAATAAAAGGTTGGATTCCTCACTGCCACAGTCACATAACAGCATGCAAAAAGAAAATCAACGTTCTGATTTAATCTTTATGGTAACTGAATTTGTTGTAATTTTCTCTCTTTCTCTCTCCCTGTCTTGTATGCTACAGGTGTTATTTTCTCTGTGTGTTATTTTTTGGGGAATACAGATGATGAAGCAACTCACCTCAAGCAAAGTCAAACATCGCTGAATAGAAGTCTGAAGAAGAAAAGAGAGAACATGTCTTTATTTTAACAACAGATGAAGTATATTCCAGTCACAAATCTGGCATGAATTTTAATGGACTTGTCTGGTTTCCTTTGTATGGCTCACTACATTTACTTTCTAAAATCAGCTTTATCTAGAGGTTAGCATTATGAATGCCTGCAAATCAGAATGACTATGTATCAGTTCCAGTATCTGTTGCAATATATCATTGTATATCACTTGCTGTAGAACATGTGACATTTATGTTCATGTCCTACTGAAGGATTCCCCATGGGCAAATTTGGCTAAAGCATGGAGAGAGTCAGTAGCCTTTTAGTTTGAGGAAGTATATCTCCTAATTTTCTTAATATTTTGTTAAATTGACATTCGGATGATTTTATTGTGTATTCCAGGAATTCTGGGGATATTTTTAGCGATACTACAGTGGTAATTTTTTCCATCAGTTTCACTCATGTGTAATCCTACATGTTAAACTTTTTGATGAAACCAATGAAGAGCTTGATTGGAAATCAACTTTCTGGTTCTTTCTTTTCAAACACTGATACAGTCAAGGCAAGCTTTCTTTCAATTATATGGCTAGGCACGTTCCACTGCAATATATATGAATAAATAGGAGTAAGATTTGCTACCAAATCCCATTTAAATCTGCAAATGTAATTGGATTTCACTATCAACATTTATAGCAAATATCTAGAAAGGGTGTTCTGAACTGCCACCTAAACACCATTTGCCAGCACAAATGTGTGCTTGGAGCACTATCTACACATCCACTCCAGAAGTCTGGGGAATTACAACACAAGCCCTAAAAAGCAGTCTGTGAAATTCACTGGCACCCCTTCTCTCTGTGCCTAGAACTAATCTGCTAGTTGTTTCCAATTCTACTGGAACTTCTGGAACATGTCCAGCATGCCTCTGCAGTTCTTTTAAAAGCAGAAATTCATTTTTCTTTTTTCAATGGAAGCTTGCTTTTAAAGGATTGCAGTGGCTTACTGATTAAGAGGCTGGATTTGACGATGCAAGACGTCCCCTCTTTGCCCCAGCTCCTGTCAACCTAGCAGTTCAAAAGCAAGAAATTGCAAGGCAATAAATAGGTACCACATTGATGGGAAAGGTAACAGCATTCTATATGTTCTGGTGTCTAGTCATACCTGCCACATGACCTCAGAAACGTCTGCAGACATAGCATAGACTGACTCTTTGGCTGTAAACCAAGATGAGCACCACCCCCTAGAGTTGGGTACAACTAGCTTTCAAGCAAGGGTGACCTTTTGCTTTTAAAACTGAAAGCACCCATTCAATTGGTTCTAGTTTCATTTGGTGTATGGGCAACCCTGGTGATTGGGGGAAAGGGGAAGAGATTCTGAGACCTGGCATCCATCCAAAGGTAAATTTCACACATTCATCTTCTCTCTTTTTTTACAGTTTAGCTGTATTTACATACACAAAACTAGGAGATCAGCAGTGGCAATATAAAATGAGATTGTACTTTATTCATCTTCAGTGTGCACAGCTGTCCACAAACCACAGAATTCATACTGAATCTCTAACACTTCTGTACCTTTGGCATCATCTTCACAGGAAATACTGGGGAACACATCATGATTTGACAGTGTTGTCTTTAGTTGGCACTTTGGCTATTTCTAGAGGTGTGAATAAGAAAGTGCCTGCAGTCTTGAGCATACATCATCCTTGAAGGAAGCACAAGGCTCAAGTGTAAAAGCAAAAGCCAAAGGAAGCCATTTCTTTCACATTACCAATGGAACGCTTGGCTCAACTTACAGTTGTCTAGACTCAGGAGGGAGGTGTTGGCAAAACTACCAGCCAATAATAGGCCTTGGGATGTTAATTTATGACTTGGAACAATTTTATTGATTGATTGATTATATTTATACCCCACCCACCTAGGAGATATTCCTACTCTGGGCAGCTAACAACAGAAAATGTACACATTAAAAGCAGTCACACATTTCTAAAAATAATACACCAGGAACAGAAAACCTATTGGCGACGGAGAGAGATTTAAAAAACCCCAACACACAGCTGTTGACCATATATCCTTAAAACCCTCTTTAAAAAGAAATGACTTTTAACTGTTTTTTAAATATAAACAGTGATGGAACCTGGCGCAACTCAACTGGAAGAGAGTTCCACAACCTTAGTAAGAAGTGATTGATAATTACTCACCCATTCCCAGGCCAATGGCTGATTCTGAGACTGTTCATCTGATATTCTTCACTGGTGAAGAGATTTATATTGCACTGAGGTAGAAGCAGGAGAGCGACTATTCTGTCTTTTGGTGTCTTCAACCCACAGTTGTACCTTATTTTCAATGGGGAAGTGTGCTTGTTTTGGCATTCGCAATAGCCATTACACATATACAGCCCCACAGCACTTAGTGCACTCTCTGGGTAATTTACAGGTAATTGGCATTTTACCCCCAGCATGCAGAGTGCTCATTTTACTGACCTTGGTGGGATGGAAGGCTGAGTCAACTATGTTCTCCTCAGGAACAATCACAACATTTTGGCTATATCTTGTAAGCAGTTTGCACCATCATAAGTGAAGTGCTGTAAATTACAGTGGAGAATTGCTGTTAAGTTATGGGTCAATTCTTGTATTCCTTCTCCCATGTTAAGTTTCATGACTAGTGTGCAACGAGGAATAAAAACAATAGCTCACTAATTAGGGTCAACTCACAGCTATGATTTACACCAGGCATTCTCAACCTGTGTTATCTGGACGCAATAAAATTAACATTGCAGGCAATATTTCCGGAACTGATTTTGAGAGCAAACTAAGACAAGGTTTATCTCTTGCTAAGAATTAACGATTGCTTTGGCTGTTTTTTGTGTGTGTCAGTATGTCTTAGTTTTGAAATATTTTGGCTCTGTAACAGTTTGAAATAACTATGGATTAAATCAGGGATTCTCAACCTGCGGTCCACGGCACCATTTCATGTGACACCCCCCCCCCACTGCCTCCTCCACACCAGGAAGTGCCATGTGGTGGAGGAAGGGCAAAATGGCCATCCAGCCCCCAAAGCTGTCTGAAGGAGCGTGACCTGGCACCCAGCTTAAAAATGTTGAAAACTCCTGATTTATACCATTGCATATATGACAATGTAAATAGCCAGTATGGCAGGAGGACTGGTCTAAAGGCTCAGTCAGAATATGTCTCCTGAATAATCAATTCATTCTTATTTTAATATTTATACTGAATGTGGATATATCTAGAATTTAGCCATAGATAAGCATGGCTGGGAGAAATAATACAGGTGTTAAATTTGATGGAAAGAGCAATCATAATATAATACTGAGCCAGCCTGAAGGTTGTGACTGCATATATTTTTCAGGTCACTGAACTGAAGAGCAAAAGCTGCCGACCCCAAAATTTTAGACAGACAGCCCTCCCTGCTCTGTTTGTAAGTCAGCAGCCTATATGTCTAAACGAATATAAAGTACCTGGGATGCAGATTGCATGAATTATAGAGAAATAAATTGCCATTTAAAAGAAACCTACAAAATAAATTTTACCTACTAAATGCAGATTTAGTAGATAAAATGCAGGTATCCATATAGACAGAGGACTATAAGCAAACTGTTTATGAAAAAGTAAGCTGGTAGCTGAGGTGACTAGTCTATATTTGACTTTAATTTACTTATATATCCATACGGTCTCATTTCCACATTAATCTGTAAAATAAATATTAAAATCCACAAGAAAAAGTATACTTAACTTTCTATACTTAAATAAGTATTTGTCTTGATATATTTTCTAAAGGCATGGCTTGTGTATTTTCTCTCAAAATATAATTTTGAACATGCCTCTTACAATATGCCCTTTAAACACATTTTAGTGCAGATTTGAGCTGAAAACTGTCACAGCTTTCAGAGATACAGTCTGTTGGATACGTACATTCTGATCTGTGGATTGGACTGCATCCAGTGTTACTCCAAACTGCCACAGACCCACTTAAATGAATAGGACTTAACAGTCAAAACTCATTAGTCACAACTAAGAAGCACTTGCCAAAGATATCATCACACAACTTAAATCCACTGATTTCAGTGGGTCTACTAGGACTAACAGTGGACTTTGACCTTTAGGCCAGTAGGTAAAGATCAGATTGGTTTAAATCAGAATTGACAAGAGAAAATTCCTTGGAGTCTGGATTGGCGGCGACATGACATCATAGTTTAGAGTTGCCACATCCAGAGTCAGAATAGCCATGATGATGTGTGCTCTCAGAGGAATGGCTCCTCAAGCAGCTTGGTTTGGGGGTCACAGTAGATCATAAATATAGCATATGTTTTGAATCAGTGCTCCTTCAAGCCATAAAAGATGCCTTTTTTGTCATAGCACATTTTCCCCTCCTTTCTCTTGCATTTCTCTATATTCTTGGGAGACAAGCTATGAGAAACCTGGGGATTATAGTGAAAAGTAGAGACATCACCTTGCAAACAAAAATTCACATAGTCAAAGCAATGAGACTCAACATCAAGAAAACCAAGATAATGGCAACAGGCCTTATTACTCCCTGGAAAATAGATGGGGAAGAAGTAGAAACAGTGACAGACTTTACTTTTCTAGAATCAAAGATCACTGCAGCTGGTTATTGCAGTCATGAAATAAAAAGGAGACTGATTCTTGGGAGGCAAGCAATGAGGAATTTGGGGAACATATTTAAAAGTAGAGACATCACCTACAAACAAAAATTTGTATAGTCAAGGCAATGGTATTCCAGGTGATAATGCATGGTTGTAATAACTGGACCATTAGGGAAGCTGAGGGCAGCAGAATAGATGCCTATGAGATGTAGTGTTGGAGGATAGTTTTGAGGATACCCTGGACAGCGAGGAGAACAGATAGGTCAATTTTAGAAGAAATAAATCCTGACTGCTCATTGGAAGGACAAATAGTGAAGATGAAGCTAAAGTACTTTGGACATCAAATGAGAATAGAGGATTCACTTGAGAAAGCCTTGATGCTGGGAAGGTGAAAATGAGAAAATGAGATGGCTAGATGGTATTGTTGATGCAATGGGCACAGCTGGGTGGGTTGAGAAGGATGGTGGAGGATAGAGGTGCCTGGCGGGCAATGGTCCATGGGGTTGCAAAGGGAAGTTACTGTGCGACTGAACAACAAATATTTTGTCTTCTGATTGGACATGGGAAGGTAAGTATAAATTATTAAGCTATTTTTCTTTTTAAAAATACAGATGACAGAGTTATAATTGAACATAAGCAGAGCTAACAGATTAGAAATAAGACTGATCCATCCACACCTCCATGATACACACAGATTATTAATTTCACATGAATCTATCCTTTGTGCTTCATAATTTCAGCATCAAATCTCACATTTTCACATTTTTTCTAATTTAATCTTGTTTGCTTTTTTGTTTACATTGTTCTTTCAGCTGTACAGTCATACCTCGCAGAACGAATTAAATTCGTTCTGCGAGGCTGCTCGCTATGCGATTTTTTCGCTCTGCTAGTCAGACTCGCATAACAAATTTTTTGCTATGAGAGTCGGACTTTTCCCTACGGAAAAACTTGCATAATGAGCATTTCAAGGGGGAAAACTTGCATAGTGAAAAAATTTCCCACAATCAGAAAAATATACAGTCAAACCTCACATAAAGAGCACATCGCTTAAAGAGTAACTCACTTAAAGAGCAGAATTTTCTCTGAATGTTTGCTTCGCTTAACAACTAAAATCAACAAATAACTTGCTTAACAAATAAATCGGGGTTCACAATCCCCACACACACACACACAATTGGTCATTTACAATGGTGTTTCGCTTAAAGAGCAAACTCGCTTAAAGAGCAATCCTGTGGAACGCATTATGCTTTTTAAGCGAGGTACAACTGTATTGAGTGTAAACAGAAGGGCCACTTAAGTGTGAAATAAAATAAATTGCATGAAGGATGTGAACCTTTTAAGCAGGAACCAGGCTACTCCGAATTCCTTCATCTGGACAGGTCCTTCGACCTGAATCCATTTGAATTCTGCTGAAGGTACAGCTGTGTAAGGATGTTCGAGCCACAGAAATCTATAAACATAGCTGGTTAAAATAAGGTCTGTTTAAGAATATTTAATTACAGGGATGTTGCTAACCATTAATGTGCACAGCAATACAATGTTCAAAAATATTCAGTATCTGAAAAATAGAAGCAGGTAAGGTCAATTTTGGTTGACTACTTGGTGAAAGAGGATGTCAGAAGTCCTGAGGCCATGCTTGATAGACAGAAGCACTAACACAGCAATAATGTTCCTCTGATCTCCTGTCTGGCCAGAAAACCAATTAGGATATCAATGTCAAAAGCTGTCGGCAAACAAAAAGACAAACGGAGAGGGAAAGGTATTCTCAGCATGTTACTGAAACTTTTTAATACACAAGACAAAAAAGACCACTTATCATCCAAAGTGGAAAGCAATAGTAGGAGATTAACATAATCTCAGGGGGAGGGGAGGCATGGCAGCAGAGGGGGGCACCCTTTTTTTGGACACTGAGTGGGGAAAGGAGAGGGGGTGGGGGAGAAGGAACCTTGTCAAAGGTGGAGGACAAAAGAAGGGGTGGCAGAAAACGAGATGCCTAGATGGTACTGTAGATGCAGTGTGTACAGAGCTGGACGGGTTAAGGAAGATGGTGGAGCACAGAGGTGCCTGGCAGGTCGCAAAGGGTAAGAATCAACTGTGTGACTGAACAACAAAACCGTGTCTTGTTTATGGGATTGTTTGATTCCTGAAGGTGTGAGAGAGAGGAGGAACAATCAATTAAAATGCTGCTTCACTAGTTCATGCAGCCATTTCCACAGTTAGACCTCAGTGTTAATGGCCTTAGAAAACAAGGAAGACTATGGGGGAGGGGAGAGCACTGGAACACAGGTACGTGAACAGAATATACAGCTGGTGTGCAACTGTTGTCAAATAAATGTGAAAGTCCAAGCCAAACATAGGCGGAGGAGACAAAGTTTTGGAAAAGACACAAAAGAGACTGTCTGTGCCGTGTGGGAGGAACAGCTGCAGTGTGTACAACAAGACCACCAGTAATGCCTTTAGAGAGAACGGGGTGTGAACAATAAATGTGGGAGTAAGACAGCTACAGGAAGATGTGATTGGGGGCAGACTTGGGAAGGAGCCAAGTGTATAAAATAAACTTTACAGGATGGAGACAGATCTCCAGTGGACAGCCATCAGGGTATTGGGTGATTAGGGATGCTGTTGTTTTTCAAATTCCACCTCAGATCATTTTAGGAGACAGCTTTGAGCTACAAATGATCAGAGAAAGAAAACAGTGTATTGCAAAATGGTGCTCTTGATATATCAGGTGTAGCCACAATGTAGACCTCTGTATTAAAATCACCTGGTAGGTTCCCCCCTGTTATAGCAGAAGGAATGTGAAGTGAGAAAATGCACATAGTACATGAAGACTCCTAATCAGATCTTCAGAGAGCTAATGTGAAATTGAGAACAAGAGGACAGTTGTAAACCCCAACCCTGCCTTTCACTACTTCCATGAAGACTCTCCACATTCATGTAAAGAATCTCCACATATAACAGAAGTCTTTCTCTGGATAATGCCTCTCTTTGTGAGGCAGAAGACATAGGTATAACTCTCTCAATTCACACTTTCAGATTAGCCTCTTTCACAAAATGCCTGAATTGTCTGCTACTCGTGTCCGAGTATACATTTCCCCCTGAAAATCATTTTCAGGAAAAATGCCATTGGTGTGGATTTGTTTAAGCTGGATCCCAGCTTGCCATGAAGCGACCAAAAAACTATGAACACAGAGCCATCTCCTGTGGCACGTATGAAATGAGACATGCAGGATTTGACACTGGGACTGCAATGAACTGCCACAGCCTTGAGGATATTGACAAGGTGCATCTTCACAGTCAGTCCATCTGGCATGGCCTCTTCCACCTCCATGACAATTGGGAATCAGAATAGTGTACTGTTTCCTCCTCTGGTCATTTTGCTCTTGGGGCCCCATAGGCTGGTTTCTAGTGGCATTTTCTCCACTGATGGTGACCATCACCCCACCTAAAGGGGCACATCTGCCCATAGCCATTGGCCCCTTTAGGGAGTCAGGTTATTTACAACTGCCCAACATGGTGGTGAGTCGTTGGCTGTACAGTCTATTCCATTACCATAGAGGGATGTCCGGCCAGACACAGTTCCTGAACACAATGTAAGTATTGTTCCTGTGTTTTGTCTAGAATTTCATTTCCATGTTTCTTTTTCGAACAAGTGATACTCATGATCTGACCTGACCGTGGAGAAAGGACTGGATACAGAAACAGCCTCCCCTAAGTCAAAAGCAACTGAGGGAAAAACTATTCATTATTAGCACTTTATAACACACTGCCATTTAAACTATTGTCAGCTGTGGAATATAGTGTTCTAACTAGGCAGTTTTGCCCATCTCTTGCCAATGATGTTAGGCTGGGGCTAAAACTCACCAAAGCGTCCTCCATTGGATCCCTTGGATAAGGTGAAAGAAGAGAGCACATGTCATGGTCCACCTAGCCAGCAGGTGATTTGATATTCAAGTTCTCAGGTCCATTTGCATGTGCAGAATGTTTTTGAGGAGACGTCTACCAGTGTGTGGACTCCTCGCTGAATAATGACTCCAAGGTATCTAAGGTAAAGTGGAAAATAGGCTTCTGAGTTTCCTTGGGTGGTCTATTTTGTGTAGGACTCCTATAAGTTCAATGCAGATCATCCTTCAAGAATGCTGACAAACGGTCATCTTGTTTTTTATTTTACCACAGCCCATGTCAAAGGAGCTGTCTCTCTTGTAGTTAAAAGAGCAAGGTTTGAAAGGTAGAACTGTTTCTGGGTGAGCTGATTGTGGAAGCAGGCATAAGGGGAATTTGAACAAAAAGGTTGAAACCAAGCTAACATTCACGTCTCCATGTAATGGCAATTCAAAGACAATGGAGGAAAACTCATTGTTTGGGGACGAGGCAGATGACAAATAGTGTCTGGTAACTGCAGCAATTGCCACCATATCTGCTAAGGCTCATAGACCTACATGGCCTTATTTACAATATAAGAGAACAGTTGGGAAATTGTTCATAAATAGTCTGCAGTGGCTTTGATAGATTAGAAAAAATGACATGTCTTGTTTTATACAAGCAAAAAAGAGTACTGGCATTGCAAAGCCACTGCTGGATAAATTCTTGGTGTAAACAACTTTGCCAGAATGTGGAATTTATGCAAAAAGTTTCTTGGAAATGGTCACTTTCTGAGAATATCTAAACTATAAAAATAAATTTTGATGATATTTCAAGTGAACACCCTAACTATGCCTTTTCTACATAGGAAAAGTCCGCAGTTTGACCAGGTAGTTTTAGCTGCTTTAGAATCTCACACGCAGAGCATGTTCTTTAAAGAAATTATTGGAATATAGCCATATACTGTGGCCTGCTCCTCATTGTCACAACACGTTTAAGAAGAATTATGGTTTAAGGCCCAGGGAATAATTCTAAATAACGAGTACATGTTGGAAAATCTCCATGTGTTTTCAGAAGAGTGATTGAATTGGAAAGTGACACAAGCTATTGACTAAGCCGTTTGCCATAAATGTATCAAATTCTGAGTTCAACAATGCAGATTTAGGAAGTCTCACCTTCACAATATTCAACAACTGCAACTACCAATTTATAATGGCTCTGGGGCTCCCAATTAAGGGGCAAGATGTGTTAATACAATTATTTTCCATCATCCTAACTGCACTCACGTATGCTATAGCATCAATTTCAAACATCATGTTATGGTCATTAAAAGGGGGCTTTGAGTAATTGAAGTAAACAGTACAATTCAGTCAAACAACAACGATGAACCAGGCATGGTTCAGCACATCTAGACAGACTCCTAGTAGAACTGGGACAAAATAGTTCATGTAAATATTAGTGGGTGCAGTAAGAGTGCAAATGTGTCAAAAGTAGGTGAGAGCTCTGAATGGAATTTATAGACAAAATGCAGTTTGAGAAGCAGGCCAAAAACAAAAGATCCAGCCAAAACAGAGCAGAGATTTGGAGAGGGAGAAAGAAGGAAAAGAACTGAATGTTTTTCAGTTCAGCAACAAGGTGATATTCTCAGAACTGGAGAATTTTGTTGTTACTTAACTCTTTCCAGGAAAGACTAGTCTTCAACACAGCACAAATATTCTGTCATTCTCCAATCATATGCCCTCTGAAAGGAATGTGTCACCCTTAGCTCATTCCATGGTTTCTTTCATCACATGAAACCAGCAATCTGAAGTTCTTTCTACATTTCTGCCAGCAGTTTTTTTCTACATTGGCGTCCTGTATCAGATTGCTACCCCCTGAACCAGGTGCAAGAAGCTGAACCCTTAGATAAAAGTAGGTTTGTTCCAAAGTCTTTCTTAGTCTGTAAGGGTAGGTGAGTTAAGACACAAACTCTCCTTGACTCTACCAGCGGAAGCACTTGTCTTCAGTGGAGGACCCCTCAAAAGCAGGTGCTTCCTTGAGAATAAGAGATTTCTTTCAGAGAAAACTCTTCCTAGCAGCAGTTCAAATGCCTGCAGCTGAATTCTGGGTATGACTTTAGCAGATGAGCAACATAAACCAAAGGACTGAAAGAATATTGGGAGTAAGTTTTCTTATGAGTTCTATATTTTTCCTTTACTATTTCTGGTATCCTGAGCTTTGCCATGAATCTTCTGCTGTGTATGAACTTGATTTGTCTTGACTGTATGTCTTAGACACCTCTTGCCTGTTTTCTGTTAGAGCTGAACTAGTATGAGCATTACTGTACTTTGACTGTGGACCTTGGCTCATGTTACTTTTTCATGCTCTCTTTGTTTCTTCTTTGTTCTCTGAATTTATCTTGCCTGTTTTAAGAAACAGAGAAACTGGGGAATATGGAAACTGGGCTCTATCTTGGAAAACCAGGGCTCTATGTGTATGCCTGTAATGGTCAATGTCTTTTTAATAATAATTGCTAGCATTACCTTATCTCCTGAGAAATCTCAAGGTCATGCCTAGCCAGTTCCCTGGCACTGTGCTAATTAGGAAATGGCATCAGCTGTGAGAGAAATGGGGAGCAGAAAGTTTTTCATCTTCATAAATATTTTAGATAACATGTAGCATGATGGGTGATTAATTTAGAAGAGACTATAATGGGAGAAGTTATAAAAAGGTTTCAGAAGTTACTGGCTTAGCTTGACTCTTGGAGATGCTATATTCAGTTGCTGTCATGCTTCACCTTGCATTGAGGATATACTCTGTGCATGCCTCAGAACCATGCCAGTTCTGTGCTAATCTGTGAGTGTTAAGTAAATAGTTTAGTTTTATTTTATTTTATTTTTGGGTCCTTTTAATTGTCTTAGATTTGCCTCAACTGTACTTTTCCTCTCTTTGCTCTTGAACTGTTTTGAAGCTTTTATCTTTCTTTTTCAAACAAAATATAGAAATTATCCAGCTAGCTGTCTGGGTTTCTGACTATGAGGGTTTTTTTAGGCAAACAAAGGAAATTGGCTGTGTGGTCCATGTTCGAGTAATAAAAAAAATGCAAAGGATGCAAGAGGAAGGTGATACTTTTATTTTGGACAACTAAAACAAAATATTGCAAGCTTTTGAAATCAAAAGATCTCTTCATCAGGCAGGCATAAAAATATTAGTGAAAGTTCATGGCACAGTCTTATTGTGCCAGGCCCTCTTCATAGGGATGCATGCTGGACAAACACTTGGACAGATCACTAGGTAAGAGTTGAAACCCACGGCCAAGGAAGATGAAGACAGGGCAGGTTGAGGACTTCGCTGCCCCTCCCCCTGAGCCCCCATCAACATATTGTGTTGTAATGCAATGTATTGTTTGTAAGCCAACCCAAGTAGCTACGGCAAGTAGACGGCAATATAAATTTGAACTAATAAATAAATAATTTGGCTACAATTGGCGCACCTAGTGTATATTACTAAATTGCAGCCCTGAAGTCTAAAGGAGAGCACATGACACTGTATTTTCTTTGTTTGGTCACAAAAGGAAGTTATTACTTCAAAGACCATGTGGAAAAAGAAGAGCCAAGCATCCAGCTTCCTAAGGGCAGGCATTAAAACGCCATTAAATTATTTATTTATTTTTGCTGTTTGTCTAGCATGCATCCCTACAAAGAGAACCTGGAACAATAAGACCATGCCATGAACTTGCATTAGTATTTTTATGCCTGCCTGATGAAGAGCTCTTCTGATTTTGAAAGCTTGCAATGTTTTTTCTATTATTTTTATTTTTAGTGGTCAAAAATAAAGGTATCACCTTCCTCTTGCATCCTTTGCATTTTTTTATTACTTGAGGGTTTCTGGTACTGAAATCTAGGACTTGCTCTTGACTCCTCACTGGGAATGTTGGTTCTTTTTTGAGTACAATGGCAATTGTACTTTGCAAGGTGGTTATACTGGTCCTGACTATGTAGCCTTAGTGATTTGGGGGTTTCCTGTAAGAACTGCCTTGTCTGGCAAGACTGGTATGTTGATAGGTGCATGTGCCAAGTTGGATCCTAATCATAACTCGCTCTCTTGTGTTCACTCGCTTCACAGTAAACAAGATAGTATGGCTTAATGGCTAGAGAAGGGCACCCTGGACTTGGGCAATCTTCACAGCCTGGTTGTGCTGACCCACCCCAGTGGGCACGGTCACCACACAGTGGTGCTACACAGAGAGTCTATTCAAGGAGGTTCCAAACAGCAAAGTCCAAAGAACAAGCTGAAGTCTGGTTATCAGTAGTTCAAGCAAGCGTCTAGTCCAAAGGATGTCCAGGGGCATCGTCAGGGTCTAGGCAGGCAATCTCAAGAGATATCCAAAGTCAAACAGGGCATCGGTCTTTGCACAGAAGAATTGTACTGATGCTTGAATGCTGGAACAAGCTTGCTTAAGAGCCTCCCAGCTAACGGGTATCAGCTGGGAGCCTTCTCTGGTAATGAGTTCTAGCTTGCTTGTGTCTCAGCTGCAGCTCCTTTCTGCACCTTTCCCTGGCTAAAGGCTGGTCACTATCAGAGTCAAACTTCTGGTCTGACAGGTCATCTACCTGGGGAAACAGAGTTGGGCCAGAAGCAGGCTGAGATTCCTGGTTCAGGACATCCTGAGGTTCAGGTGCAGTCAGAACTGGGCTGAGCATAGTTAGAGCTTCCTGATCCAGGTCGTCTTCAGAGTCTGATGAGGACTGGATCACAACAATGGTTCATTTATTTTGGGGCATTTCTATAGTACTTAATCCACCCTGAAAAAAAGGACACAAGCCTCTGCTCAAACGTTGGATGCTATTTCCAGGTGACACACACTACTGTCAGATTTCTTTTTTTGTGTCTGATATTGCACATGTCCAAAGCAATCTATATTTAGATAACACTGCTGCTTGAGTGAAGTCAATCTTATTATGACCGTTTTTGCACCTTTTTGTCAGTCTTCAATCTATCAAATACACAGCATATCAAATAAACCTCAGAATTGCCTTTTATTCCAATAGTTAATAAATTTTGCATATGAGACTAGATTTTTAAAAGTGTCTATTTTTTAATACCCATCAATAGGAGCACAATTAATACAAAATAATGGGCGCAAAAACACCAGTGATAATCCTATCACTTAGTGTTTTCTCCAAGTACCAAAACATTGCAGTGAGTCATATACATATTCAGTTCATTCCCAAGCACCTGATTAGAGACAGTAACCTTGTAAGCAAAACAGATCTGGATATTCCCAGGTATATATGGATGTGCATTTCCTCCTTTTGAACTCTTGTACTTAAAAATTAAGGTGCATTCTTTGCTCATTTGCATTTTTGCCCATTTTTTATTCTGAATTACTGAGTGCAAACAAGTCTTTCCAGGTATCTGCCTATTCTATAGTATTACTCATCTAGCTTTCTTTTTTATTTCCATACTGACATCTGTTGGAGCTTTGAAGAACATCTTTTCTTTAAACACACATAATTAATTGCTGCAGGAGTTGTAGATTCAGTGTAATAGAAGTTTCTAGCAGAGCAGTGTTACTTAAAGCTAAATTCATTAATTACTGTATATGCCATTCACACATACCCCACCCTGGAACTTAATACAAGTCTAGCATTGAATACAGGGCCTTTTATTTTGTTTTCTTTGTCCTACATGGTAATGGTTTCATGGGTCTGAACTAAATCATGCAGTACTACTTCCCAAGCCTCTGGGAGCCCAGATATAGTTTTAGTCAAATTACAGCTGGAGGGAACACTTCATTTTTCCACAGTAACGTTGTATGGAATTCAGCCGCCCAGGGCTGAAGCCAAATTTGCCTCCCCCTGATGGACGCTGGTGTCTGCTACCACTAGGGCTTCTGGAAATTGTAGTCCAAGAACATACAAAGCCCCAAAAGTGCCACCCGGGGCTGTAGCCCCCTAGCCCGCCCTAGTGATGCCATTGCTTTTCCACAATATGTAGAGCCATATTGACTTGAATCTGGTTCATCTAAGGCAGGATTCCTCAAACTTGGCTCTTAGACTTTAATGACCAGTGGTCCAAGTTGGCACTCCTGCTGGTCATGGCTTCTGGGAATTGAAGTCTGAGAACATCTGGAGAGCCTAGTTTAAGGAACCCTGATCTAAGGCAATAGAAATTGGCTACAATCCTGTTCCCTTTTATGGAGCATAACAACTCTATGGAAGAAGCACTCTACCTGAATCCTGTTATTCTGTAGCTTGCACTCAAACAAACCAGAAACCACCTACTCTTTTTATTTTCCATATTTGTAGGTATATTCTTATGGACTCAATTTATTTGACTTAGAATGGTTTTATTGGTATTCCATTTATCCCTAGTGATGAACAGTACTTTCAGTAAAGTTTTCATTTCACACTCTAGTACAGTGGTACCTCACTTAAAGAGCATAATGCACTCCACGGGATTGTTCTTTAAGCAAGTTTGCTCTTTAAGCAAAACACCATTGTAAGTGACCAATTGTGACTTCTGGCAGGGGGATTGCAAACCCTGATTTAGTTGTTAAGTGAGTTTTTGGTTGGTTTGAGTTGTAAAGTGAAGCAACCATTCAGAGAAAATTCTGCTCTTTAAGCGAGTTAGTCTCTAAGTGAGGTGCTCTTTATGCGAGATTTTACTGTACAGTGGAACCAAAGTTAACAAACTTAATGTGTTCTCCAGGAACTTTTGTACTATGCAAAATTTGTAAAGCGAATTTCCCATAGGAATGCATTGAATGCAATTTCCCATTGAATGCTTTGAAAACCACAATTTGTGACCAATACACAGTTCCCCTTAGGAATGCACTGAAAACCACTTAAACTGTTCTGAAATTTTTTTGTTAACCAAGCCACTATTTTCTATGAACTTCCTTTTGTTATGTGATTTTTGTGTTAAACAAGCCATTTGTTAAATGAGGTTCCACTGTACTGTAGGATTCTTCTTCAAAGGAGTCTGGCATCTTTTAGTTCTTCTGTATATTCTTCAGTTTACTGTTGTCATCTTCTCTTTGTTTTCATCTTGTTATATAGTGTGCTTTCCAGTTCATCATTCCTAATCTGAGAATAAATTTCCCTTTAATTTCTTGGATCTTCTGGAAGAGCTCTCTTGTGTCCCCCCCCCCCCCAATTTTTCATTATTTGTCTTAACAGTTCTCTTTGTCTCAACATGCCAGTTACTGAAAAACTGTGTTCGGTATTCTGACTCTATTTCTCTCACCTTTAACTATTGTTTTTTTCCCCTTTACAATTTTAAATATTTCTTCCTTCTAAGATTTTCAGTTTTTACTACAAGAATTTTCTCTTTGTATTCTTCTCTATTAGTAACAGAACAGATTAGTGACAGAACTGGGGTACACAGAAAGAGCCTCCTCAAAGATTATGATATTTTTGAACCACAGTCGGGCATACCCTGGGCAATGTCAACCTTGTTGTGCTGGCTAATCTTCCTCACTCTAGGCCAGGTGAAAGGAACTACAGAATAAACTCACCAAAATTATTAATTAAGTAAGTAAGTAATTTATTCATATTTATATCGCCACCCACTCATTGTGGCAACTCAGACAGTTTACAGACAATACAATCAATAATATAATAATACAATCAATCAATGTTGGAGTGGGCTTTGGGGGGGGGGGAACCTCAGCCTCCCATGTCTTCCTCTTCACCCCTGGCTGTTGGAGTGGGCTTCGGGGTGGGGGGGATTTGACTTCATTTTGGCAGTTTTAAGTCTTGCCTTGACATGGAAGAATAAAAAGTGACAGAACTATTTATATTTGCCCTTGGCTTTTCTCCAGTAGCTGATTGAGGGCTTTCAGACCTGATAATCTCATTTTCTAGCACTATCTTTTGTTTCACTTAGTGGACTAACTCATTCATATGGTTTTCAAGGTAAGAAATGTTCAGCAGTAGTTTACCATTTCCATCTTCTGTGGAGTACTAACAAAAGTTAGTTTAAGTGACAGTGCCGTTGTCTGTGAAACATCTTCCACCAGTATCCTCTTCAGCTACTGCTGCTGCTCAGTACCTGCCTTGAAGAGGGTGGATGGATCTTAGTTTGGTGTCTCAGTTGTCAACATTCCACCTTGGAGGGAATATATATCTGCTATGACTAGTAGCAACTAATCACCCTTTCTTCCATGAACGTGCTTGATCTCCTTTAAAGCCACCCAGATTGGCAGCCATCTCCACTTTTCATGTTAGCAGATTCCACAGTTTGTGTGTTGTGTGAAGAAGGACTTCCTTTTATATACACAGAAGCATGGAATTGGAAAATTCCTACTGGGCCTCATTAAGATCTCTGTTCTTACACCAAGTACCCTGTCACAGAGGAGATCAGATCTCTTATTTTTGACTAATTCAATCTCATTTTTGTATTATTCGGTTGACATGTGTCTTCCGGCATTATTCCTGCTAAAAAGCATTGCCTTTCATTAAACTAAATTAATGCTCATTGTGTGTTTTGTTCCTTCACTGGCTCCCACTTGCCAAATCTGTCGAGATTAGTGTGTAAAATAACGGCAGTCCTCAAAGTCTGAAGAATTCCCCCTATTTGTGTTCCATTTGCAAATTTAATGATCCTTCATGTAAGAGCTTTGTCTAAATCTGTATATAAATTATTAAAGAGTGTCAGAGCTAATCAGGAGCCCTGTGGGGCATCACTCCTCGATGACTCACACCATTTCATTGCTAACTCCAGTTCTTTATCCTGTTCTACTTGTTAACCGGCATCTAGCTTTTTCCAACCCACGTTTTGCAAGCAGAGGCATTAAAGCAATAAGATTTAGGGATGGGAAGGGGAGAAGTCATCTTGTAGAGTAAATATTAGGGATCTATCAGGAATTAAGCAACAGCTTAGTTTAAAGAAGCAAGCAGACCCAATCCCAGCCTCATCTTGCTTGTAACAATTCTCAGAATTCACATCTCCTGGTATATTCTACAAACATAGCTTGGGTCAGGATGCAAGTCTCAGAACTTAATACTGATATATTTGAAGCACCCGAAAGCTCCAGTAGGGATCTGTCCCAAAGCAAGGGACTTCAGTGGTTCAAGTGGTTAAGACGCTGAACTCGTTGACTGGAAGGTTGGAGTTCGATTCCTGGGTATTGCATTATGGAGTGAACTCTTGTCTCTGTCCCAGCTCCTGCCAACCTAGCAGTTCAAAAGCAAGAAATTGCAAGTAGATAAATAGGGACCACTTCAGTGGGAAGATAAACATAATTTCGTGCACTCCAGTGTTGAGACATGCCTGCCACATGTCCATGGAAACATCTGCAGACGCAGACAGTGCTGGCTCTTTAGCTATAAACAGAGATGAGCACTGAACCCTAGAGTTAGATATGACTGGATTTTGAGCAAGGGCAACCTTTACCTTTACCTAAGGTCATTTGCCTGTTTTCACGACGGTGCCATACTGCCATGACAGCTTCTGCACATGCAGATATAAGCTGAAGATACAGGCCTTGCTCTGCTGTGGAGTGAGGGTGTGAGGTATCACAATGCCATTTTAATGCAATTTTTCATAAATGTGTATTTATTTATTTATTCATGAGTTTCAGCTAGTGTACATAACTCTCCCCTCACACGCATAATGAGGGATCTCCAAGCCATCTTGGACAAGAGTGCTTTGCTTTTCAAAGCCCTTGGTGACAGACCCCTACTTGCATCATACTACTTGCATCACACAACATTAAAAACCAGACAACATTAAGACTTATGGAACCAAGTCTTAACATTATCCGAGGTACTAGTGTATCTGAAATATATATCTGAAATATGTGTAAAATGTATATGACTTTAAGGGGTCATAAGGGGTGTATGACTTTAAGGGGGGCAAGGGACTGCGGTGGCTTAGTGGCTAAAAAGGTCACCTTGATAGTTGGAAGACTGGCAAGTCGGCAGTTCGAGACCCAGGTACTGCATGATGGTTTGAGCGCCCATCTCTGTCCCAGCTCCTGCCAACCTAGCAGTTCGAAAGCAAGAAATAAAGATAAATAGGGACCACTTTGGTGGGAAAAGATCTTGGGGCCATGAAAGAAGCCTCAATCAAGCATCCCCCAAATGGAGTTTCTCCAGCAAAAATCCTTTCAACCCAGAATAATTTCTGACACAAAATTATAGTTATTACTTTAAGGGATGAAGTTTTTTTAAAAAAAATCTGTATGGAACTGGACTGAAGTAAGCTTGCTGGTGAAAGAACAGTAAACCTGAATGAAACTTGGACTTGACAGGTCTACCTGTCCAAAATCAACAGCTAATAGTTCATTTATATAACACAGATTCTCTGTTCTTGCTGTCTAATACAATGTAGACTGTGGGAGAGATTTACAACAAGTGAACTCTACAGGGAATAAGAACATTTTAGAATGTTCCACCTTAGAAATTCTGCTGCCAACAGCATTCAAGTAGAGTCAGCAATGTACTTGAAGAGAACCACACAAGTCAAAATAGTTGCCCATTTTCAAACATGATTGACATATTGTGGTTACAAGGATTTTGCCCTTGCCAATTTGATACAAGATTTTATATTAATCAGAAACTAAAAAAACAACAACACAATCCAACCATTGTAGCTACGGTGACCTCTGAAAATATGTGGAAGCTAGTGCAAGGAGTACTTGCCTGCTAACTAAACCAGAAGAACAGATGGGAGAACAGATGAATTCTACATCACACTTGTATAGAGTCAATTATGGTCATTCAGTAATGATGAAACTTCTCCACGCATCTTGTGGAGTGGTTTGGTTTTATATTAAATAATGCATTATAGTGGGACAGCTCATTTCTATGTGAGATCATTTTAGTTACTGAAGTAAACAGTCTAATTCATCAAATGGACTGGAATCTTGATTTCTGTACCATCAGTTTAGGTGTACCAAGTAGTAGTATACAACCAGATCAACTATGTCTTAGATCAGGGGTTCTCAACCTACGGCCCATGGGCTGGATCCAGCCCATGGTGCCAAATAATCTGGCCCCTGCCCTCGCTTCAGACACCACTTCTGGACTCATTTATGGCCATCATAAATGTGTTTATTATAGCCATAAAGGCGGGAAGGGGGACAACTAGTCTGGGGCCCTCAACTGTTTGAGGGAGTGTGACCGAGGTCCTGATCTGAAAAGGTTGAGAACCCCTATCTTAGATCTTCCTTCCATACTCTATGAAATTTTAGAAGACATTACTTTGCCGTCTTCCAGTTTTTCCTGGTTCATGAACAATAAGGTTCTTGGCAGTATGCTTGTGTTTTTGCGTTAACAGTGTATTCTGCTGTGCACCAACAGACTTACATTTCTAGAGAAGGGTAAATCTATTCTTTATTAAAGATTTCACTTGGCATATCACTTCATTATCCACTGGTTCAGAACTGCCCTTTTCTCTTTAGCTCCAAGCCTTATCAAAATAATTAATACTGTGAATTTTTAAAGTAACTATTTTTTGATGGATGAAAAGAATCCACATTATAGTCACAATAATCAGCAGAAAACCTTTCCAGCAGCAGATAGAATTCTTAGGGGTTGCTGTTTTTTTCAGGAATGTCTTATCTACATTCTCAGGTAGGTGGCTGCAGTTTTATATACATGTACATTACATCTTATCTTATTTTGTGGTGCTATACAGCTATCTGCATCATTTATTGGATAATGTAGTTATTCTTTTTAGCAGAGTATAAGGGTGAAAAAATCTCTTGAGTTTTGTAGCAGCTGCACATCAAAGCAGGGCAGTTTTTAGGCTGTTTATGTTTGAAGCAAGTCTCTCCCGTTTGTCTTCTTTTTAGCCTAGCTAATAAATGCAATAGGACAAAAAATATAGAGAAAGAAAAATAGCATTTACTCACAAAATTAAATTAAAAGATAACATGTGCTCAGAAGCCTTGGTAAGGTAACATTAAGTCAATAAGGAAGGCAGGAAATTCAAATAAGGTAGTTTAAAAAGAAGATAAGTAAAGATTGTCTTTCTTCCCAACAATGTGTGATGAGGAAAATGGAGACAATTACAAAAGCTTCATTTTCTTCTAGATGCAAACAACAAAAGTTCGCAGAACAAAGAAAGTTCACAAGACATGCAAATAGGGGCAAGTATCCCCTGGGCTAAAAAGACATGGGTTCTTCTAATTGTCTATTTAAAGACAAACAATGCAAATAGCTTCCTTTAGGTCAGACAAGACTTTTCTGCCCCACTGGGTTAGTATGTTAGTATTCACTTCCAGTATTTCCTGCATTCTGGAGTTGCCCCTTTGGATTCTTCTTTCCCACATAAACTAGCACTGTGCATGATAAAACTATTCTAGAAGCATGTAAAGTAGAAAAGGGTATCTTTACTTACAGTGATCATTCATACTTATAGTCAGAAGATAATCATAGCGAAAACTGAGTCTCCAGCACAGGGAAAGAACTTCTGAGATTGTTGTTTGTTTGGAGATCAGAGAAAGCAAAAATATGAAGGAGGACTGGAGTTTGCCTCAAATGCCAGAGGCAAGGAAAAAAACTTTAAGTGGCAAAAGACTATCACATTAGATTGTATAGTTCCCCCCCCCCCCGGCTGATACCCATACGAAAATGAACTGAAAAATAATTTGTAAAAGATGGTTTTTGGGTTTTTTGTTATAAGCCAAACACCAACTCATGGCAAGCTAATGGCAGAAACACAAGAAATTGAAGAGTGGATAAAATTGTCTATTTGGGGAGTAAATTAAATGAAAATTGGAATCCCAATTTTGATTAAAATATGAATAGAAAAAGCAAGATCCACCTTCATAAAAATGTGACACTTGTTATGCAGTAGAGATCTAACTCTTGCTACAAAGATCCAAATAATGAAATGTTACATATTCCCAGTGTTGCTATATGGAGCTGAAGCTTGTACATTGACTAAAGCATCTGAAAAGAGAACCAAAGCTATTGAAATGTGGATCTACAGAAGGCTGGTAAGGATATCATGTGTTGATCATGTGACTATTGTAGAAGTATTGCACTGGGTGGACAAAGAAAAGGAACTCTTTAAGACCATTAAGCAAAGAAAGCTCTGCTTCCTTGGCCATATCATGAGGAACAACATAAAGACTAGAATACTCCATCTTGCTCTGCAAGGAAAGATCCCTGGGAAGAGAGGCCCTGGACATAGATGGGCTTCATGGCTGAAGAACCTGCGAGACTGGTGTGGCCTGCCCTCGTAAGAACTGTTTCAAGGAGTTAAGGACAGGAAGACTACGGCCATGATCATAGCGAATATCCAGAATGGATACAACAGCTGAAGAAGAAGATGTTGCCACTTGAGACAGGCACCAAAGTGTGGGGCTGAAAGAAGATGCCTTGAGGATGACAGCAATAAACAAGAAGGCTTGAAGGCCACACAGAAAATGCTTGGGGACTGCTTGTGGGCCACAGGCTGCAGGCTGGGGTCCCCAGATTTATAACACTGATGTACCACCCCACTCAGTGATAAGCACTACTATGGGCAGTAAAATAGTAATTTTACTGCCCAACAACCCAACCCAATATTCACAGAATTCACTTCCTGCATCTCACAAATTATTGTAACAACAAAATGATACTGTCTTTCATCACATAAACACAGTACTAGCCCTGATCACGTAGGTGGAGCTCTTTTATGTATTTTCTAGCTCTGTACTACAGTTTTGAATAGAGCCATCAGAATTATGTACATTATTCAAAATACATATGTTTTATCAATATATTGCTATACAGTACTACCAAATTAATTCTTAATCCCCCTTCTTAAAACCCTTAATTACTGAATTAACCCCTATTTTACAGCTTCAGCACAGTGGTCAAAGAGTCCTTTTCAGACAGTTTGTGGTCCCCACATCTTTTTTGACCTTTCAGAATACTTTCATGTCATCCAACCTATTATCTAAGGCTTGTTGATGCTTGGAAGGGTCGAGAGCAAAAGAAGAAGGGGCCGGCCCAAGATGAGATGGCTAGATGGTATTGTGGAGACAATGGGCACAGAGCTGAGCAAGTTGAGGGGGATGGTGGAGGACAGGAGTGCCTGGCGGACGGTGGTCCATGGGGTCGCAGAGGGTCGGAATCGACTGTGCGACTGAACAACAACAATTGGTACAAATTGAAGAACTTAATCACGCATCATGGTTCCGGAGAAATTTGCTCAAATGAATTCCTGCTGATGGTGACATAGTTTAATAGCTATCTTCTCTCCTGTCCTGAAAAAAAAATTATTATTTTTTTTGGGGGGAGAAAGAAACTCTTAAATGCCACAGAATATTGTACCAAGTTAGATATGAACAGGCAAAATCAAAACAGAAATGTAACTTTAGATGGCCTGTTTCCTTCTAGACAACCAATTAAAACATGCCCTGTGGCTTAAAAGTCTGCATGAATATAAAGTGCTAAAAAGAAACAAATTCAACTTCGAACGTCAGTCAGATCTGGCAGAAAGCCAGATGTCTGCCAAAACCATAAAGACTAATCTTCTCAATGTGAGATAATAGAATAGGACGCAATGACTAGGAAAGCAACAGTGACAACGGAAATCTAAGTGGAGATGGCCTTTCCGATGAACATGATGGACCTAGCTACACCTTCTGGGGTAACTTACATCTTTTTACCTCGTATAATCTAAATGCTAGCACTTTCAAGCCCCTTAGCTCTGATATCAGTAGCACCCACTATGAGAAGCTGACAAAATGGAGTCTCAAAAGCAAGCTCTGTTACATCTGCCGTAAATAACAATAACATCAGCAACTAGCTTGCTCCTAAAAGTCCACTGTATGAGTGGGAAGAAAAGACTGTCACATTGTCAAGCTTGCAGTTTTCCATGAACTTCATGCAGCCCACAGGGGTACACAAAATCAAAAGAACCTCCTGGAAGATTGTGGTATTTTGCACCACAATCTAGTGTACCCTAATAACAGCAACCTTGTGTTGCCAACTAATCTTTCTCACAACCCACAAATTCTTTTAGTTCCAAGACCCTTTAAGTGTACCAAAAATATTTTTTTGAAGTAGTATCCATGTTAGTTTGTGCAAGCTTATCAGAGAATAAACAAGACAAGACAAGACAAAATACACTGTGGCACCTTAAAGACTAACTCCTGTATTTTAATGTTAGCTTTTGTGAATCGAGCCCACTTCATCAGACATAAAAATGAGTTTTCATGGTATCAATTTATACATATGTGGTACAGAGGCACAATGGTTGGCTGGTTTTAACAGATAGGTTTGCAAATCACTGTGCTATTTACAACCAGTAATAACAGAAGATCAGTGTAGCTATTTACAGCAGTAATAACAAAAGATCACTAATTGGGGTTAGTTTGATTCGTGAAGTTTGGTTCTGTAAATGTTTAGTGGGTACAAAATAAACATGCTGACATTACACATCTGCTAATGAGTTAATTGAAGAAGTTATGTTTGAGAGACCCAGCTAGAAGTCAAATACCTCTAAAAAGAGTACAGTATCTGCTTTTTTAAAAAGTTGATAGTCACTAAGTTGATTTTAATCTAAAATGAAATAAAGCTCTGTTTGAATTACATCACTGGGATATGTAAGAGAACTGATGAATTGCGTTCCAAGTAATGAAAACTTTAAGACTATTCTAGTGAGAGATACAACCAGCAAATGAATTGGCCTTAGCGTCTCTGCAGCAATATAGCAATACCAGCATTTGCACCAGGCTTTCTAGTTACAGGTATTCAGCAATAGCAGAAGGTTGCATTACAAGATACTGCATCCAGATATTCAGAAGCTGTCCAAATCAAATCACTGCTACATATGTTTGGACACAGGTATAGTAAAACCTCAGACAACGCATGGTTTAAATAACGCAAAAATCACATAGCGATTCATCAGCTGGGAGGTGGGTTTTTCCACTTCTGGGTAACAGGGGGAGCTTCAGCATTGCACCAAACCTGGAAGTGGGGAAAAACCAACCTATCTCCCAGCCAAGTGGAATTGTGCTGAAAATGTCCCCCACAACCCACTGAAAAAAGCAAGAGCCACACCGCTGACACTCCTGTCGCTGCCACCACTGTACCTGGAGTGCAGGTGGTGCAGCTCTTGCTGTTTTTGTCACATCAGGGTGCAGCTGAGGTGGCGCTGGATCGCAGGCAGTGTGGCTCTTGCTGTTTTTGGCACATCAGGGTTCAGCTGAGGTGACGTGGGGTTGTGGGTGGTGCAGGTCTTGCTGTTTTTGGCGCTTCCCGCCCTGCCACATTTCAGCACTCCACATTTTGAAACTTCAATTTCTCAAGTTTGGGAATTTTAAAAATATTTCCTGACCTTCAGAATGGAGTATTTGTTTTTCAATGCATTCCTATGGGAAAATGCATATTGCACAACAAATATTTCATAGTACGACAGGTCCCATGGAACACATTAATTACATTATCCAAGGTACCACTGTATGAAGGTTAGCTAGAGCTGAGTCAATATGGTTTCCTCTTGTAGCATTTGTTTTTGTAAGAATCAGAAACCATCTTTTGTTTTCAAGAGTGTTTTGACATGCAATTATATTTGCTTTGCTTTAGTCTTTTTAATACCATTTTTTTCCTTCTCTAGTCTTATCTTTCATCTCATCTCTTGGAAGCCACCATCTGCACCCACCATCTTTTCAAACTCCTCACACCACACATCTTTAACTGTCTATACCAATGTTTCCCAACTTTTGGGCGTCTATGTGAAGCCTTGCTCCATAGTCTACAAGTAGTTGAGAAACAGTGAAATGAATATTGGATATTGCATTCTCATTTCTTGACTCAAGATAGTTGGCAGTTTCCTTCCTTCTGGTGCCTGCTCAAGATGAAGATATTTTGTGTTATATGGATATAAATAAACATTTCAGTATACATTTGATCCAGGTATTAACTGACTAGCTAGGTGGGCATTTTATCAGAGTAGATTCCTGTTTTTGGTGCTTTACTTGTTCATTGTTGTGGATTAGGTGTTTTATTTATAGCTTAAATTTGTATCTTAAGAAACTTTTCTAATAAGGATGCCAGAGTCTGCGAGGCATGACAAATGGCTTTTAAATCCCTCTTGTCAGTGACTTGGTTTTGGCTGCTCAGTGTTTTCTCCAGCTGAATACTGATGTTTCTAGAGGTTAAATAGAAATTCCCTGCAAGTATTCTACACCTCAAAATGGCACCAATTTATTAGCAATTTAAGTAAGGTTTCATTTTCCTACTCAGAATGACAACTGGCCTAGTTTTTTGATCCTCTGAGCACTGTAAGAATAAAAGCTATGATAAAGGAAAGAGGAAACTCATGGAAAACTTTCTACATACTCTACCCGTCATTTTTAACAATATAGTCAATGAATTCTGGCAAACTCATCAAATCTTATTCTTTAATGTGTATAATGGTGGCTTTGACCAAACCTACAGCCACCCAGTCCATTTTGTGTGCCTCCTTACCAGAGGCAGAGTGAGTGTAGGTCAGTGGTTCCCAATGTGGGGCGCATGCCCCGCAGGGGGACTTCAATTCTCAGAAGCCTAAATCAGTACATCAGCTGATCAGTGCTTTGGGGAATTAACGTAATGTTAGCATTAATACTGACTTCTTAATTTAAGGCAAACACAAGCCCTGAGTGAAATCACAGTAGTATTTAGGTCATTGTACTTCCCTCCCCATCGGATGCACCCAAAATGTTGCTAATAAATCACAGGCAAAGCTTTATTTTGGACCAAAGCCATACCAAAGGTCTGGCATTAAAACACCTTACCTTTTTTTTGGATAGCACACTGGCAATTGTATGTATTTATGTCTCAACATATAGTCCACCTGATCTCCTGTTGAAGATTAAGATGGTAGCGGGAGATTTAAATTTGAGGTGTTCAAATATATGGCTGCTCCTAATTGTTATTTTTGTAGTAATTAGTTGTAGTAAACTCACTAAGACGGCACAGACACCAAACTCACTAAGATGGAACACGACATTAGTTGTAGTAAACTCGCTAAGACGGCACAGACACCGAGCAAGCTCTTATGTATTAATAGATGCTGTCAAATCTAGAGGAACAGTTTGTAATCTTTCTTGACTTCAAGATGAATTGTAAGTTCTTTTCTTCCCAAACTGGCGGTATGTGACATGAAATTAGTGAGCTTTCAAATTCTCAATTTTCTTAGTATGATTCTCACCTTGTAGTTTGGGGGGATGTCTACTCCATTTAAGCTAAAAATAGCTGTATGGCTGCTGAATGATACTGCCGCCCACACACTCTCGGCTTTGCAGCAGCAACCTCTCATCTCTCTGTAGTTACAGGCAGGAAAAGCCTGGGTAGAAAGAGTGCCCATGCTGCTTCCATGAGATTTTTATTTGCAGTGGTCCATTTTGTAGGTAAAAAAAATATAATTGCTGCTTCCTTCTACTACATCTGGAAGTAGTGATAATACATATGCATGGAAATTTATTCCTGATAGTGTTTATTAAGGGCTGTCAATTGAGTTGGGATTGATATGGAGGGAGGGTTACAAGTCAGTCATACGGCTAAGGATCGATTTAGTCTATTCTGCACATAAAGATCCACTGCAGTATTCTTGAGTTCCATCTACCAGTGAAGCCCAGAGGCGAGAAAAACACAATTTGCTATAATTGCTTAGTACACTTGCTATTCATTTCCACATGAAAGCAGAAGTGAATGACAGGTGTTCTATAGGGAAAATCAGAGTGGTACACATTGGCAACATGAAGGGAATGTAGAGGCTTGTTTGTTTTCTAATTTAGCATATGTACTGTTTTCTATGCCTGTTTTGAATTGCATTCTGTTTTGGATGCCTCTTCTTCCTCTTCCTCCTCCTTTTCTTCCTCCTGCTCCTCCTTCTGTTCCTGTTCCCGTTCTCATTCCCGTTCTCGTTCTCATTAACAAACTTATACCACGCCCATTTGGGGTTTCATCCCCA
This sequence comes from Furcifer pardalis, assembly GCA_030440675.1. Classification (NCBI taxonomy): domain Eukaryota; kingdom Metazoa; phylum Chordata; class Lepidosauria; order Squamata; family Chamaeleonidae; genus Furcifer; species Furcifer pardalis. The sequence goes on from CP126897.1 coordinate 80,557,717, forward strand.
ATCTGGGCAGCTATCAGCAACATATTAAAAACATCTTAAAACCACACAATTTTTTTTAAAAGAGAGAGAGAAATGATGGGACTAATTAACAACTGTGTGGGGGTGGGGACGACAAGAAACATCAAACTAAGCAGATGACAACCCCTTTTCTGTCTTAGTTCTGCTCATTCATTTCTGTAGCTGCATTGAGTCCATATTGAGCAATCTAAACATGAAACAAAATGGGCAGTAGAGACATTTGCCTAAGTCCTTTGTTGAAAGAGGCCTACATGCACTAAGGCTTGAGGGGATAGCTTAGCCTGCACTCATGGACCATGTAATGAATTGTGTCTTTTGGCCCATATTGCCACCCCCCTTTCTTCTTCTGGCAACCCCTTCCTCTATTCTGATACTTGAGAAGAGTAGGTGATAGTAAAATTAGTTGCTTTTGAAGGTCACAATTGACTTTAGAGATGTTTGCTTATATCCCATATTGACAGAGACATTTATGGTGACCAAGGTGAACAAAGTCCACATGCTAACTATGCACATTGATTTGTTTTGTCACGTATACACCAGTAGTTGTAGGAGTGTGCTTCAGAGAAGGGATGCAACAGGCCATTGATATGGATTCCCATAAACCAGTGAGTACTGCAGGTCTGCCAACACTGCAATAACATATAGCCCTCTGCATCTCTCTGAATTGTGATGATTCCGTGTTTCTTTCACCATGTCCAATTAAAATGTTTTGTGAAGTTTGCATTCTACTAGGGTCTGCCAGTACAAAGAGAAAAAAAGATTAACTTAGAAAGATTCAATGAGCTGTATCTTCCCTGTGAACTAAGACTAAATTTAGCCTGTTTTACAATTATTTTCATTGTGTTCTTTAAATCCAAGGGAAATGAGATGAAACCTCTATAAAAGGTTAATATTGGCTGAATACAGAAATATAACCTTTCAAAAATTCCATGGTACAACCAAAAAGGATGAGTTCTGTTAACTGCCTATGGGATTGTATGTTTTTTATTTTTTGTGCTGTTTACTTTGAGTTAACTTTAACATGGCAATATTTCAAGAGTGTTGCATTTCCCCCCCTTTTCAGATAAAATCTGATTTTCTAGTAATAAGTTTGACTTAAGGATTTTGATGTTGGTAAAACTTGGGTATTAGACATGGGATTTTGGGGATTTATGGGCTACAGAAGTCGATTCAGATTTATGGAAACCCTTTTTCAGTGTTTTCTAAGTAAAGAATACATAGAAGTGGTTTACCATTCCCTTCTTCTGGTAGCAGCCCAGGACTACTACTTCTTCTTCTGTGTCTAGGCCAAAATGAAAGTACTTTTTGGTGAGTTCATTCTGCAGCTCCTTCGGTCTGACCTAGTGTGAGAAAGATTAGCTGGCAAAATAAGGTTGCTGTTACCAGGGTATGCCTGATTGTGGTTCAAAAATACCACAATCTTCAAGGAGATTCTTTCTGTGTACCCCCATCCCAGGACTGTGCAACTTGCACATGATTACACAGGCTGGCTTACTCTGCTGGGATGCACATTGGGGAATCAAACTCTCAACTTCTGCCCCAATAGCCCAATGAGCTATCCACCCCAGTTACAGAATTTTTCAAGAATTCCTCCAGCCAGTCTTTTTGGGATTTTATTCAGATAATCTATATCCGGTGTGTGTGTGGTTTGTGTTGGGATTTCAATTATTTTGCCAATCAATTCACAATCTCGCAGTCATTTCTATCCTATGAAGAAGACAGGAGAAATGGATCGGTAGGGGTTAGTTCAGTGGGCATTGCAAGGGATTATGGATATGGTAGTTTCTGCTCATTAGGTTCTACATGGGAAGACTTTCAAAAAGACCCTCGCAAGACCCGTAATCCTTTGTAGGTCCCACAGTATCTAGCCCTGCCTAACCATTTCTTGACTGCCAGGAAAAAAAGAGTAACTTCTGGATTCTGAATGCAGTAGGTTAAAAACTTGAAAATATCTGCCAGAATTTAGATTTATTGATTGAAGCCCTGCAGATTTCTGGGGACTGCAGTCCATGAATTCCAAAACCTCCATCCCTAATGAGTGTAAATAAAATATTATTTTTGTATATTTTGAAAATCTGAACAGGTATCACAGCCAGAAGTAGCCTACATATACATCTGAATCAGTAAAGTACCATAACAGTATTTGAATATGTGAAAGTTTGTGGGGCACTCAAAGGAGGCAACAACACAAGGAGGCTAAATATACAAGCTACACCTCAGTGCTGTTGGTGGGTTGTGGCTTGGATAGTTCTGAGCTGGTCTATCTGATAGCCTTTTAATAGTAAAGGCTGCCCTTGCTCAAAAGCCAGTTGTATCTGACTCTAGGGTTCAGTGCCCATCTTCATTATCTGTTTATAGCCAAAGAGCCAGCACTGACTGTGTCTGCAGATGTTTCTATGGTCATGTGGCAGGTGTGACTAGATGTCGTAGCACATGGGATACTGCTACCTTTCCCACTGAAGTGGTACCTATTGATCTACTTGCAATTTATTGCCTTCAACTGCTAGGTTGGCAGGAGCTGGGACAGAGACAGAGACAGGAGCTCACTTCATCATGCAGCACTCAGGTCTCAAACTGCTGAGCTGTCAACCTTCCAGTCATCAAGTTCAGCATCCTAACCACTAAGCCTACACAGTCCCAGCCTTTTAATACTAGTAGCTTACATTGAATCTAGTGCCATACACATGCAGAAGACTTGATCTTGCATTGATTTCTGACCTAGAGTCTCCAAATTTAATCTGTACTTTATTGCATGAATTTCTGCTATTGTTAAACAGAAATTAGATTCAGTAAGTTTTCTGATGAATATGTCTTGCTATTCATTTTTTTTATTGCTAGAGGCTCTGTGGCTGATCTATCCCTGGACTGCCATTTACCATTCTAAACATAATACACAAATTTGTTCTGATGTATAGAATCCTTCTGTGTCATTGGAGCTGCCTGCTTTACAATATCTTGGAGTTGCGCAATTGGCAATGTGCAAAGTGTAGTGTCTTTAAAGAGAGAGCAGAAGGGCATATGAGAAAGATTTATCTTTCTTAGTAATAAGCTCAATTTTTATTAGATTGCACAAAGCATCCTGAGGCATTTGTATGCCTGCATAATGGAAATTGAATTAAATCGGAAGGATAAATTGGTTTAGTTTTAAATGTTACAGCTGAAATCCCATTCCACAGCAGTCTTATTTTACTCCATTTGTTTGCAAAAAGGGTACTTGATAATGTCAGGATTATGTACAAAATTGTAACAAGAATAGTACAGAAAGATATCCTTCAGTGAATATTAGCTTTGTGATTTTATCCCCATTAAAGAAGAGAATCAGTTCTACAATTTACTCTATTCACACCTAAGTAATATAGATATATGAATGTCAGTTGGAAGAGAAAGGTGATAGTCATGCATCTAAATGCTTTAATGAAGATAACTTGGTTTACTTTAACACATTTATGAGGCAATGCCTAGCGTCTTCTTTCTCTGTCACCACATGGAGAGTAAAGAGTTAAATCAGGGATTCTCAACCTGTGGCCCATGGACCACATGTGGCCCATGGCATCATTTCATGTGGGTGGCCTATTGACTTCACCACACCAGGAAGTGCCATGTGGTGGAGGAAGGGCAAAATGGCCATCTGGCCTCCAAAGTTGTCTGAGGAAGCATGACCTGGCCCCCAGCTTAAAAATGTTGTGAACTCCTGAGTTAAATGAATGTAGCCAAGAGGCTCCTGCCCATCCATGTTCCTGGTCATGTGCAGGCAAGAAACCAGATTTTTCCAAGGATTCATGTTTGTGTGGAGAATTTGCAGATGGTCAGGAGCCTCTCCTGTGCAACCAAATTGCTCTGCATGTGGAAAAACTATTGACAAGGAAGGAGTGAGAGGGTACTCCCATCTAAGTGTGTTGGAAAGAACTGGTTAAATGACTGGATAAGAACAAATGAAATTCCTTATTTACATAGCATCAAGCTAAAACCTAGTGCATAGGCTGCAATTTAAAAAGAATCTGTGTAGTGTAATTGGGAGCAAAATGGACTGCTGTTCTAAATCCACAGGGCATGCTTGTAAGGGTCCAGTGCATTTCAAATTGCTTCAGATTCTTCATGCTTCAAGGCAATTGCTTATTCTTGGACATTGTAATGCTTATCCATATTGCTGAGAATCATCTGGAGATGCAGTTTCAATTTCTACAGCTTGACCAACGCTGGCCTCAGACATTTAGTAGCACAATGAATATCCTTCATTCACAGACACAGCATGTCTCATTATTTTTTTTTGAAAGCAATTATGTCTGTGAGCAAAAGAGAAATACATTTTTTCCAGGTAAAACATTATAAATGTTCTGTACTTTCACTCAACTGTATTGACTGTGCATAAACCCTTTTAATTGGGGCAGCTTCCAGACAAATTATGTAAAGGTTATAGTCTACATTTCTCCATCTACTTAAAAGTCTGTTTTAAGTCTCTATGAATTTTTGTTAGGTTGGCTGAAAAGAGATTGCCATAGAGCCAGGGGCACCCCAAAAACCAAGTTCTGATCTCTTTTATTTAATCCAGGGACCAATTCTAACTTGCCAGGAAGGTTTAGGGCCATTGGTAGTGACATCAGACAAGCTGAAGGTGTACCAAATCCAAGCCAGTCTAAGAATTCAAGAAATTGCTTGAAATACTTTCACCATGGCCTAACTTTGAGATGGCATAGTGAGTTTATACCTTTTTGGTTCTTCTATTGACTGATCTTATCTAGCACAGGAATCATGCTGGCACATTCTTCTGGTGTCATATCTCTAAGATCAGCTAGCACCAGTGCCATTGTGAGGACAAGAGAAGTTTCTGCTCAAACCAAACTTGCTTCTTCTGCTGCTGTATCTGAATCTGAATATTGGCAATCATTATCGTGATCAGACAGGAAAACTGCCTGAGAATATAATCAGTGGCCTTTCTTCTGCAGCATGACACCCATACCACTGATCCAATTCCATGAGTCACTTTCTGGTCCTGAGCCCTTTTGGCACTCAAAGTCCTCATCAGCCCAAGGTCAGTATTGATGAAGCTGCTGCCCTCCATCAAGATGGATTCCCTGTGGATTTTGGCACCCAAGGCTGATAGTCCTCAGGGTTGTCATGTTAGTTAACTGTTGCCTGACACTTGGCATTGAGCCACTGGCAGTACGGTCTACTCTATTACCATAGCAGAATAACCTGGCCAGACATTTAAACTGGCCAGACTTTAAGTTAGTGTTGGACTGCAATTATTTCTATGGCTTGAGTCAAGGCTATTTTGAAGAACCTTTCTCTCAGTCCTGTCTTCGGGGTACACAGAAAGTGCCTTCTCAAAAGATAGTGATATTTTTGATACACAATTGAGCAATAGCAACCTTGTCGTGTCAGCTAATTTTTCTCACACTAGGACAGACAAATGAAACTATGGAATGAATTCATCAAAAAGTGCCCTCATTTCGGCAGTTTCAATCTGGCTAGACATGGAAGAAAAAAGAAGAACTACTAATAGTGTTTTAATATAATTCTATTGTTGTTATTAACCTCTGCTACCTATCTTTATCTGTACCTATTTTAAATACTGTTGAAAACTAGCAGCAAAGGTGGCATAGAAGTTATATTTAATCAATAAGTGTATCAATTTAGATTAATCTGACAAAGCAGAAAATGAAAAACATGTAAGAGGGGTTGGGTTTTTATTCCCTCTCCCCATGTTCCATGGAGATGTTAAATAAAATCAATACTAGTTCACAAGCCTGCTTATAAATTAACAAGCATCAGTTTCATTTCTCAAACCACTATGAAAGTTTTAGGTTTTAAAAAGACATTTACTATGATGTATGTGTTGAAATGATAGACTGAAGATTTGATCCATTCTTTACTTTAACTCTTTCTAATTCACTGAGGAAACAGGCTTTCTAGACTGTTACCCCCAATTAAAAAGATGACTGATTAGCAAAACGGAAACAGCTGACAAAAGGAATGAACTTTGCAATTGCTTCATGTCATCATAATGACAAGGCTCTGTTGCAAAATGGCTGCATTCCAAGAAAGATGGAAATAAAATATACATGAATTAACAATTAGAGTACAAGCAGAAGGCTGTTAAGAGGGCTATTTTGTTCTGTGTTTCTCAGTTGTGTTACTTTTCTGACAAGCAGAAGGAGGTGTGAAAGAATGTTGCCCTACAAAATAACACAATACAACTTTATTCATGAAATTTGTCCATATATGGGGACAGCATCAGTGATTTGCAGGTTCAAAATGTAACCAGAGCTCATGCAATACCTCAGGGTGGAGTAATATGTGGGTGTTCAGGTATTTTATCCTACACCATTGGCTGTTATGTTTAGGGCTTATGGGAATCATGTAGACCCAGTTGTGTCTCTACTTGGACAGGCAGTCGCTAACAACATTACTTATCTCACTGGTATTCTCAAGTATTGATTACTGTAACACTCTCTTCCTGGGGCTTCCCTTGTTCCTGATATGGAGGCTTCAACGGGTGCAAAATGCAACAGCCAGGCTGATTACTGGAGTGAGAAAAATTGATCAGATCTCCCCAGCCTTGGCAGGGATGCATTGGCTACCTGTTCTTTCCATATCTAGTTCCAACTTTTAAGGCCCAAGACGGTTTGGGACCTTCCTACCTTGTGGAATGTCTTCCTCTCAGGACATCAGCCCTCATCACTTGTTCCTCCCAGACAGCGCAGCTCCAGGTGCCGACCCTGATATTGCAAAGAAAGGCCATGACTTAGAGAAGAACCTTCTCAGTGGTAGCACTAGCTCTGTGTGTGTGTGTGTGTGTGTGTGTGTGTGTGTGCATGCGTGCGTGCGTGTGCATGCACGTGTACACACACATGTGAGTGAGAAAATGTGTGACTATTTTTAATGTGTGAGTTTTTTGTTGTTAGCTGCCCAGAGTAGGAAAATCTAGATGGGCAGGGTGTCGGCATTGGCAGTGTCGGGGTCAGTGCCATCGGCGGCATCGGCGGTGGTGGTGGCGGTGGCGGTGGCGGTGGCGGTGGCGACAAGTTTCTGAAAAGCCAGCCTTCCTTAAGCCTGCTATATATGAATAGGAAATACATTATTTAGGAATGGATCTTTAGGTAGCTTTAGGAAGAACGGGGAAAAGCTTCTTGAACCCCTCCTGCTTTTCCTGCTTTAAAGCCAGAATAAACCAAAGAGAAAGGCAAACCCCAGGTAAATGTCTAATACAAAGCAATCACACTTATATACGGCCCCATAGTGCTTTGTGCACTCTTTGGATGGTTCACAAGTTAATTAGCATTTTGCTCCCAACATGCTTCTGTTGTTCAGGCACACAGTTGATTCCGACCCTTTACGACCCCATGGACCATTGCCCTTCAGGCACCCCTGTCCTCCACCATCTTCCTTAACCTTCCCAGCTCTGTGCCCATTGTGTCAACAACACCATCTAGCCATCTCATTTTCTGTCACCCCCTTCTTCTTTTGCCCTCAACCTTTCCAAGTATCAAGGTTTTCTCAAGTGAATCCTCTCTTCTCATTTGATGTCCAAAGTAATTTAGCTTCATTTTCACTATTTGTCCTTCCAATGAGCAGTCAGGATTTATTTCTTCTAAGATCGACCTATTTGTTCTCCTCGCTTTGAACGTTCCCTTAACTTCCCCAATTTTTTGAAAAGATCTCTAGTCCTACCTCTTATGTTGTTTTCCTCTATTTCTTTGTACTGTTCATTTAGGAAGGTTTCCTTATCTCTCCTTGCTTTTTTTTGAAAGTCTGTATTTAATTGATTGATTTTTTTCCTGGGTGCTCATTTTACCGACCTCAGAAGGATGTAAGGGTGAATCCACCTTGGCCCCTGGTCAGAATCGAACTTGCAAACTTTTGGTTACAGTACAGCAGTTTAACCATTGTGCCACCTGGGCTTCTAAACACACCTGGCCTTGCTCTCCAGTAGCTGTTCTTTCAGTCTATCCCACGCGACTAACAGCTCGAGGCCACTGTATAAAGCACCCCAGGGAACAGCCCAGTAAAACAGTTTCCCTCAGTCCTATACAATGTCCAACACAGGATTCTTTTTAAGTCTCACAAGAAAGTATCCTGTATCGGACATTCTACTTGGATAGGATTTCCTTCTTTGCTATGAGAGCTCTTTGGTGGTGAAGGAGACAGAGTGAGGGAAATTGTCTTGTTGAAGGAAATGAAGCAGAGGTTGTTACAGACATCTATCATGGGTTTGATCATTCTATCCTACATTGCATAGTGCAGGAATTCTCAACCATTTTAAGCTGGGGACCAGGTCATGCTCCCTCAGACAGCTTTGGGGGCTGGACGGCAAGTTTGCCTTTCCTCCACCACATGGCAATACTGGTTGTGGTGGAGGTGGTGGTGGTGGGCCGCATGAAATGGTGTTGTGGGCCACATCTGGTCCATGAGCCACAGGTGGATAATCCCTGGCATAGTGGGTTAGACTACATTGCCTGGAAGATATATTCTGACTCTTCAGTTTGTTTGATCCTGATTAAATTATAGTTTAATACACACATTGAAATAGGATTCAACTTAGTCATGATGACCATGTATGATTCGACAGGATCTACACGGTTTCATCCCTTTTTGCATAATAGCAATAACAACTCTGTTACTGTGGTATGGTATGTAAATGGGAATTAAGACTTCCAGTTTTACAAAAGATTTGTGACATGCATCAACTTCCCCTATAAACAAATAAACAAACTTGCCAATGAAAGTAAGCAAAAGGTGGTTATGTAAAACTTACATGATTAAGTAAAGAAGGCCTTAAGGAAAGCATCTATTGCATCATCCTTAGTATTTATATTTATATTATCTGCATCAATTTTCCCTGCTCTCTGAATAAATGATTCAGAAATAGACCTTAAAAATAATCTGTAACTTGTAAACTCAGTAAAATTGCTGCTTTCTGTAAATGAGTTCTTCCCAGTAGAAATTCTGTTTTCCAGGAAGCAATCTTATTCTTCTTATGTAACACTTTGCCAGTGATTTTTTTTTAAGGGTACAATTACAGAAATAGGAGTACTTGGAGCCCTGGCTACATTAAAATGACAAAGCTTGTAAGACTGCAATGTTCTGCTGTGATAGAAATGGAGAAGTAGAAGAATCCTTAAATTGCCATTGGCAATATCTGTTCTGTTTCCCATTGGTGCGTGTGTGAGAGAGATCATATCTCCATTTGTTGCTATTCTGGAGAAGGCTATGGGGCTTTTAAAAGCCTACATTAAGGGGCTGCAATGGCTTTGTACTGAGCTTGATGACTGGAAGGTCTCCAGGTCAGCAGCTCGAGACCCAAGTGCTTGATGACGGCGTGAGCTTCCGTCTCTGTCCCAGCTCCTGTCAAGCTAGCAGTTCAGAAGCAAGAAATTGCAAGTAGATAAATAGTTACAGTTTTGGTGGGAAAAGTAACAGTGTTCCATGGATCTGGCATCTAGTCATGCCTGTCACCTGAGCATAGAAACATCTGAGTATACAGCCTGCATACAGCACTGTAAATGGAGATGAGCCTACATTAGCTCCATTTGTTTACAGCTCTATGGGAAAGATCCATAATAGACATGCAGACTGAATGGTGGAATCCAGCAGAGTTGTTAGGTAGTTGTTTAGTGGTAGATCTACCAAAGCTGGGTTTTAAAAGCCCTAATGGCAGTATGACAAGTGGAGGAGAAATCCCACAGGTCTACCAGCAGATTGTTCAATTTAATTCAATGACTGTGTTATTTGCATAACTATTACTGTACATGTGGAACAAGCCATGCCTTCATTGTTTTGGTCTGAGGGCACAGCATTGTAGCGTAAGATGAGGTTGTCACCTCACTAAAGTGTAGCAGGGTTACATTTGGTCAATGCCTTCATTGGAAACCACCTGAGGATTCCATGCACATCACCTTGATTTCCATGCACAAATAATGTACTAACAAAAAAAAATCAAATGATATAAATGCTAATAGATTCTAGTATCTTACATTTAGACATTAGTCACTGTGACAGCAGACAATCCTTTCGGTAGAAGATGGTTCTGTCAGATAAAAGCTTTGCATGGGATGACATAAGCCATTTTATAATACACCAGCTGGTATTTTTTTGGCAACTATGATTGTAACTTTGTGCCCATCATTTTATCTGATGCAATTACTCTTTATTAACATGCTTATGTTTTCACTATTGCCCTTGAAGGCATAGTTTCACAGAAGAACAAGTTAGGTCTTAGTTATTTTACAAATCATTCCCTAGATTCTACAGTGAGTCTTGATTACCCACTTAGAGAGACATGTTCAGTGTGGAATTGAGACCCTTGAGTGTATTTCATAAAATGCTGTGTGCATGTCACTTAGATGTAAATAGAAAGGATTTTGACTTAATTTAGCTGGAATCTTTCTGTGTGTGGCACCCAGCAGATATTATGTTACATACTCTTCACTCTTTAAAAGTATCCGTCAATCATGTTGCAACAGATTGCAGCACATAGATACATTGCTACACTGGAGGTCACAGCAGACTTTTCATGTGTCAGCCTTTTCTGTATAATGCAGCTCAACAAGAGGCTTATTTAGTTCGTTCCATGCTAGTTATACTGTTATAAAGGTAGCATTCCTGAGGTGATTGATAGTTTTCTTTTCTACAAATTAAGCCCAAAAAATAATTAAAACAAATAGGAGGATTCTTCTCAGTATATGATGAAATATACCTAACATGGTCAGAAAGGGACCGATAAAGATAGTAATGTGTCAGTTTGTATTTAGGTAATTCCATTTCCATTGTGTTGATCTTTGGAACTGGCTACCCATCTCATTTTCCATTCATTTCAGTGTTTAGTCATGCCTGTCACATGTCCATGGAAACATTTGCAGACACAGACAGTGCTGGCTCTTTGGCTATAAACATAGCTGAGCACTGAACCCTAGAGTCAAAATACACAATCTTTGAGGAGGCTCTTTCCATATCATGGAGTCCTATGGTGGAATCCGTCCATTCCTAAGTAGCCTGCCTCTGACAGTTGAAACTTACATACCGTATATACTTGAGTATAAGCTGAGTTTTTTAGCCCCAAAAATGAGCCCCAAAAAGGGGACTTGGCTTATACTTGGGTCAATGACCACGAAGGTCCCAAGACTGCATCGGACTGAGATGTGCCAACAATTTAGTTAATTTAACCATATTTAAATGTATTTTGATTATTAAAACTCACTAGCACCTGCTGCATTTCCCACCCTTAGCTTATACTCAGGTCAATCTATTTTCCTGCATTTTCAGGTCAAAACTGGGTACCTCAGCTTCTATTTGGGTTGGCTTATACTCGATTTTATACAATATGCATTCCTCAACTGTTAATTTGTTCAGAGCAGATCCTGCAAAAGATCTCCTACAAGGGTCATTGCCAAATTACTTCACATAAGCCTTGTCTTTCTTTGCTCTTTTGAAAGAAAAAAAGCTGATTGGAGTATACAAACTGTGATGCATGCAACTATTGTATAGTGAATTAACTGAATATACTTTCACCCATCTCCCCAAATGTATTGCAATCTCTGAATGAACCCTCTTTTTTTTGTCTTATGCTGGGAGTTTGCTGGCAGAGGAACTCAGGGGGAAGTTAAAATATCCTTGGGGGCCACAAGTATCCCAAGACCTGGAATTATTGCTACCCTTTGGTCTCAAAGAATCCTGTATTTTGAATGACAGAAACAGGTAGCAGAATAGCAGGTAGCTAATAACATATCTCTTTTCCCCCCAAACATCTGGTTTGACTCCAGTTAGGAAGGTTCAAAAGACACCACCATCAAAAGATTCTAGTCCCATGATGCCATACGTGCTTTAAACCCATTCGTGTGGATTTACATGGAGTTGGGTTTCTGGGAATTGAAGTCCAAGAACAGCTGGAGTGCCAAGCTTCGCCATCACTGTTCTAGTCTATTGTGGAGTTGTTGGTTTGTTTTTTGTTTTTGTTTTGTTTTTTGCCTTAATGTGTGGAACTCAAATTAGTGATTCTTCTGGAAATTTTGCTATACTTCTACATTTTTGTTCTCTGGCAACCTGCTTCAAGGCAACTGAGGGTAGCCATCTGCTTTCCTGTGCTTTCCTTCCATAACTGAGATTTGTCTGGTTCTGAAACTCCAGTGCCCTTACTTAGTGATTACATTTTTATTGTGATACACATGCCTGGCAAGCAGATATTTAAGTTTTATAGCCTGAATCCAATTTGTAATCTCAACTACAGCAGACCCATTGTGTCAGGCCAAATTATGTAAGGGTCAACTCATCATTCATTAAGTGTGGTGTATTATAGCTGGGACTACTGGTTAGATGTACAGTATGGCTATAAATTGAACTTTGAGGAAAGGCAGAAGCATGGCATTTTCCTGTCCATGCTACCAGCTAGAGATAGACTGAAATACTGTTGTGCAGCATGACTATAATAATGTCATCAGGAGTTTCAAGCTGCCACCAATTAAAGGATTCATTTTGTAATTACAGGGCACACATGCCTCATACAGAATGTTACATGTTCTGTGCACTCCATAATTGCAAATAAGAAGAGATTTTAATCAATGGCAATCTTCTGATGTCATCATATCTGCTGTGCAAGTGGACCCTTACAAATAGGATTTTGACCTTAATCTTTTGTAGAGTATTCCATTCTATTTCTCCCTCTCCTGCTGTTCTCCATTAGCACTTCATTCCTGTTAAGCTGTTGGGGGCTTTCCTCTTTATTCTTCTTTGCAATTATACTTATGCAAACGTCATGATTCCTCAGTCTACTGATTGCTCCCTCTGTTGCATGGAGAGTCTTTTCTTAACATGTGGAATTATGTTTGGGTTTCAACCCTACCTTATATGGAATGCAGGGAACTGTTGACATTGTTTGTTAGTACAAGGTGTTAATGTTATCATATAAGGCTCTATACAGTTTGGGATCTTGCTATCTGTCAGAGTGTCTCTCCCTCAGAACAACTTCATGCATCACCTGGTCATCACAGTCAGCAAAGCTCCAGGTGCCGACCCCGAGGATGGCTCAAAAGTCTTTAACTAGAAATAGAGCCTTCTCAGTGGTGGCACCAACACTGTGGAACACTCTACCAGTAGAGCTGTGCCAGGCTCCATCTTTAAAAAACAATTAAAAACTCTCTTCTTCAAGGAGGCTTTTCACGGTGTTGTCCCTTTACCAATAAATTAGTCACTCAGGTTGAGTCCCTATGCCCTCAGATGCCAATTACTTTATTCTAGTTTAGTTTAGCTTGTGATGTATTTGTTGTTTGTTTGTTTTGATCTGCTGTGGGTTTTGTTGTTATTTGATATCTGTTTGTTCACTGTCCAGAGAGGGATACCACCCAAATGGGTGGTATAACAATACAATAAATAAATAATAAATAAATACATTTGTTATTTCCTCATGCCCATTGGCAAATAATTTGGGGAGACAACTGAAAAGAAATTATAGCTTCCTTTTCTCTCCTTTCCCTGTGCCTCTTGGCCCAGATATGTATTGAGGCCCTTACTAGGAACCAAGAAAGTGGAGCCTTTCGGCACATTTTACATTTAACATCATGTTTAGGCTAACCAGCAAAACCTAATTCCACTCTTAATATATAGGACAGGAGAAAAAGAAACTGCTGAAGATGCTGAGACTACAGAAAGAAGAGATTTAATTAAGAAAACATTCAAAAACATAAACATAAGGGCTTAGTTAACAATACCTGCTGAATTGTAGACTTCACATAGAGATAATGTATTCTTTCTTGAAGTTTCCTGAAGGTTGTCTTTGTCTTTCCCATTGAGCAGAAACTTAGAGATGCAAATAATTTTAAAAGTCATTTGCACTTAAAATACTGTATAAAAGTAAAGTAAAACAATGGAATATTTACAAACTTGAGACAACAGGTTTTGTTCCTTCCAAGAAACTCCAGATCTGTTTTAGTTTGAAGGTGAGGCTATCCAAGAAGTAACACCTCTGGGAATACATTGGCAGCACTAGCTCTATAGGAAGAAACTACTTTATGCTGGGGCAATAATTTGCCAAAAATGGCATTCAAGTAACTCTCAAGTAAAGATTAAAGCAAACAACTAAACAGCATTAAACATTCTTGTGAATCCTGTTTAGTCTTTAGTCTGTTACCATGAATGAAAAGCTCTTGAGTTGACTAAGGTCAACTTAGGGGTCAAAAGAATGTGTATTCACTAAAATTAGTCTCTTCACATAATACAAATTCCTGAGAGATACATACCTTGAAGTTACTTGCAAATGAAATCTGTGCTTACTTCCAATGATGGATCATTTTAAAAAGCATGCTACCTTCAAGAAAGAGATGTGATGAGTGTGGGGGAATGCTCTGACACACAGATATCTTTCATCATTTAAGAGAGCACTTCGTCTAACTACATGCTAGTTCTTCTAAATACATGCTAGTTCTCTGCTAGATACAGTGAAATTTTTCAAGGTGAAGAAAATGAGGTATTTTTTTCTGCATCAACAAATGTATTTGCTATATATAATTATAAAACATGATTCACATGGAAAAACATTATTTATACTTATGTTTAATTTATAATAATTTATTAAATTTATGTGATTATTTTTAATTATAACCCTGCTTATTCAACTTATACACAGAACACATAATGCGCAATGCAGGGATGGAGGAATCACAGTTTGGGATCAAAATTGCTGCAAGAAACATCAATAATTTACGATATGCAGATGATGCCACCCTAATGGCAGAAAGTGAGGAGGACCTAAAGAAGTTCCTGTTTAGGTTGAAAGAAGAAAGTGAAAAAGCTGGCTTGAGACTCAATATAAAGAAAACCAAGATCATGGCAACAGGCCCTATCAGTCCCTGGAAAATAGATGGGGAAGAAATAGAAGCAGTGACAGATTTTACTTCCCTAGGATCAAAGCTCACTGCAGATGGAGAGTGCAGCCATGAAATAAAAAGGTGACTGATTCTTGGGAGGCAAGCAATGAGAAACCTGGGGAGCATAGTGAAAAGTAGAGACATCACATTGCAAACAAAAATTCGCATAGTCAAAGCAGTGGTATTCCCTGTGGCAATGTATGGTTGTGAGAGCTGGACCATTAGGAAAGCTGAGCGCAGAAGAATAGACGCCTTTGAGATGTGGTGTTGGAGAAGGGTTTTGAGAGTCCCCTGGACAGTGAGGAGAACAAATAGGTCAATCTTAGAAGAAATCAACCCTGACTGCTCCTAAGATGGTCAAATAATAAAGATGAAGCTAAAGTACTTTGGACATCAGATGAGAAGAGAGGATTCACTTGAGAAAGCCATGATGCTTGGAAAGGTCGAGGGCAAAAGAAGAAGGGGCCGGCCCAAGATGAGATGGCTAGATGGTATTGTGGAGACAATGGGCACAGAGCTGAGCGAGTTGAAGGGGATGGTGGAGGACAGGAGTGCCTGGCAGACAGTGGTCCATGGGGTCGCAGAGGGTCGGAATCGACTGTGCGACTGAACAACAAAATGCCTTTTTTGTTTGCTTGTCTGTTTGTTTACAAGTAGGATGGGTTTATGGCAAAGAAGAGGTGGGGAGACATGAGTTTCAAGTGCATAAATAAATAAAAGATAGGTGTGACATTAGAAAGCTTAGGAATCACTCCTACAGTATTTGGACATTTAGTTAGCTATCAGGTGGATTTCCAGAGTTGCAGAACCCTGGACAGTTCCCTGCAGAGAATTTACTTACACTCATGATAGTAGGCACTCGACTGTTGTATTTTTTGATTCCTACTTGATTCCTACCTAGATTCCAATCCTTAACATGAAGAGTGAAGAGTCTTCTTAAGAGATAGTCCAATGATTTGGAGCCTTCTGGTCAGATGCCTCTTTATATAATGCGCTTGAGGTCCTTGCGATTGCCAGAGTGGCCAGGTTCTCTGTCTGAGACATTAGATTCATGGGTTACATCCCTTAGCATTCCAGTTTGGGAGTCTGTGATGCAGGCCTAAGAGTAGACCAGACACTTGTTACCAGTGATGGGATTCAGAAGGTACACCCCATGCACATACCGGTAGTAGAAAATATCCATGTGCCGCCACTGCCACCAAAACATGGCAAGGGAGGAGCAAAACCACGCACTGCCAGAGCTCCAGCTGGTGTCCACCCAAGGAAGGAGAGTTGGTTTGACTGGCTTGGGACCCCCAGGTGTGGAGAAAACATGAGCGCCACCATCATCCCCACTCTCGTGTCCACACAAAGGGCTCTAGTGGCAGCAACCTCTCCTCTACCTCCAAGATGAGAGGGTAGAGCAAGAGCTGAAGAGGGAGCAAAGAGTGAATGATGATGGCACCCTCCCTTCCCACTGACAGAAAGCAGACCTGCTCCTGCACACCCAGTCTGAGGCTTCGTCTCCCTCCTGTCCCTCCCAGCACAAAAAAAAAAAGAGGGGGAAGGACGAGGAATTATCCTCCCTCACCATGGCATCGCATTCTCATGACAGGTGGCTTGGGGTGGGACTTTTTGGCAGCAGCGGCACGTGCAGAGTGAGGCTTGGAGCTCACCCAGAGGCCACAACCACAGAGTAGGTAGTAATTTTTTAAAATCCCACCACTGTTTGTTACTACCTGGTTTATGGCCCTGGTCTTCCTGATCTAGTTGATCAGAACATCTCCTATGTCAGAGTCCTAGCTGGGTTGTGACAAATCTAACACTTTCCAGTAGTTATTGCTACTTTATTTAACTGTATATCCTGAATTATTACCATACAACCCATTTTAAAACATTCTGCCTTTATACAGGCTGGATGCTACAGTGGGGAGCGGGATGCCTGCTCCTCCAAGATGATGTTGTAACTGCCCTCAACCTTAGCCAACAGATCAAATCTCACTAGGGTGTGATTAATTCTGTTTAATTTACTGTTGTTAGACTTTTGTCCTTCTTTTTGATGATATGTGTCCCTTATTTTGGCATGTGCAACTCCATGTCTTATTTTGGCATGTCTTGAATGGCGTGGAATCTGTTATCCACTTTTTCTTGTTAGCATATCCTTTTGTTCACATTTTCCTTGAAATTAAAAGGAGACTGAATTGACCCACAAACCTACTCTTCAGTCTGGGTTATACACAGCTTAGTAAGGCTGGAACAACAGCACCTAACTGAGCTATCTTTATGACTTACCTTCCTAGTGGCAGCTGGTACAGAAAATCATCACTGTATTAAATACGGTAAGTCTATTTGGCTTTACTGGATTTGAGGATGAAAAGACTTTGTTGTAGTAACAACATAAAAGTAGCCAAAAACAGCAATTTAAAAACAGCAGGCAAAAACAACATCTTAAACATCGGGCAAGGATATGTTTCGGTAATTGGTTTTCATATGAAACATACATGTACTATGTGTACAAAGTTAGTGTCTGAAGAACTACAATAAAATCCTGACTTACATATGTCTCGAATTACATAAAATTTGACTTACATAATGATTTTGTGCTAAAACCATGTCCCGATTTACATGATTTCCTATGGGTTTGGTTCGAGTTACATAAAGATTCTTTTTTCTATGGGTTTGCTTCAACTTACATAAACATTTCATTTTTCCTATGGGTTTGCTTTGAGTTATGTAAAAAAAACTCCTATGGGTTTGCTTTGACTTACATAAAAAATTTTTTTAAGCAAAAGCCTACAGAATGGACTTTTTTTTTTCATAAGTAGAGGTTTTAGTGTACATCCATCTAGACCAGTGGTTCCCAACATGGGCCTCATGCCCCACAGGGGAACTTCAATTCCCAGAAGCCTGAGTTAGTACGTTGGCTAATCAGTGCTTTGGGGAATTGACTTAGGCTTCTGGGAATTGAAGTCCAAAAACCAATGGTTGGGAAACACTGATCTAGACACTTTAGTCAGGCTTACTATGCAAACAAAGTAATTATAATAATATGAAATATTTTTGCTTGAATCATTTACCTGTTAACATAACCTGCTAGGGTAATATAGTAGACCATACTGCCAGTGACCCAACACCAATCATCAGGCAGCAGTTAACTAACCTGACAATCCTGAGGACTAATGATCTTGGATGGCAAAGTCCACAGGGAAGGGTGATGGACCCCAAGTTGATTAATCTTGACGGAGAGCAGCAGCTTCATCAATACTGGCCTGGGCCTGATGAATACTTTGTGTGCAAAACGAGCTCAGGACCAGAAAGCAACTCATGGAACTGGATCAGTGGTACCGGAATCATGCTGTGATGCAGAAGGCAAACGGAAGGCCACTACATTATATTCTCAGGAAAATCTTCATGGCTGATCACCTTGGTGGTACATGAAGAATAAGAATTAACATAAAGCTACTGGGATTTAGGCAACTATAAGCTTTACCATCATCATTTGAAAGTCATTCTTGTTCATCATAAGGATGCAAATAAATAAATAAATCCCAACCTTATTTGTCTGTAAAGAATATGTCCCAGTGATATGCATATTTCCTTGACTTTTTCTTCCTTCACATCCATGTATTTACCTCTTTTGACAAAACAAGGTTGAAATGTGCTATATTAGTTCATTGATTGAGGCACAGGCATTCTGGACATAAAGACTGGAGAAGTCACCATGATTATATATGACTACATAAAGGCTGCTCAGACATGATTATATATGACTACATAAAGGCTGCTCAGACCATACATTAATATACGAATAATTCTCCTAGAACACTACTGTAAGAACTGTTGATAAATAATCATGAACACAGCTGGAATTCATTAATAGAACTTATGCATATGGATGAACTGTCAGTGCCCCATGTGCTGCCTAAATCTATGAAAACATTTACTGGTGTGAATCACTGTATCCCAAACTCAGCAGAATCAATAGCAGTGGTGTATGAGGGAATTGGAATGAATTGTTGAGACCACACTAGAAAAAGAACATACTTGCTAAAACAACAACTAATGAAAGACGATGGATCAGCAAAGGTTTTAAATTGCTTCCAGAGTGCTCACATGGGAATGGCATGGTAATATTCATTCGGCTCCTGTGACTAAAAGGCAGGACATTACTAGATATATATTTATGTTCCTTGTGATTCAGTCTTGAAGTGAGCTGAGCAGAATGAAATGTGTAGGATTTCCTGAAAAATTTTCCTCCCACAGTAGATATGAGTTATGTCAGGGGTGCTCAAACTATGGCCCATGGGTCAGATCCAGCCCCAATGCCAATTCATCTGGCCCACATCACCCACGTCATTCCTGGAAATGGAAGTAAAATGACAAGGATAGCGTGAGCTGGATGAAATGTTGTCAGGGGTCAGATCTGGCTCATGGGCCATAGTTTGGACACCCCTGCTTTCAGCAGAGAAAATGGCAAGGCACGTATTACTTCTGCTTCCAGTGGGAGAAACCACGTGACTGGCCTGCTGAACTACATGACTGGCCTGCAGCCCAAAAAGTTTGGGCAGCCCTGAGTTATGGTGTCATGTTGGTTCAGCTCATCTGTATGTGCACCATACAAAGAGTGTATGGTGTACGAAGACATCAAAGGGGTGACACTGAATGTGTTGAGGTTAGCTAATCCTAAACTATATACAGGTTTAGAGGTCATCTTAAAAAAGGCATAAATCTATCCAGCACCCAAGAGGCCCCATCCTCTGACCCATCTGGAATAGAGGTCTTGTTGGTGTGTGATGTCACTGTTAGAATGCATAATAGCTGTGTCCTATGTTTTTTCCCCTTGCAGTCTTTCTTTGACCTGGAACTGGGTAAGCAATTCTGCCAGAAAACAAATAAAGCCACGTGATCTTTGCACAATACAAGTGCAGGGGAAAGGCAATACAGTACTCTTATTGGTTTACTGAAACAAATTAAATATTGTGCAAGCTTTCATGATTCAAGATCACTTCTTTAGGCATGCACCAATTTCTTGTGGATACTGCAAGAAAACATTGACTTTGATTTGGCTACAGTTGGTGCATCTCATGAGTAAACCAAATTTTAACCACAGTAACTTGACTGAGGGGTCTAGATCTTTGTGTTGTCCTTTTAGAAGGCCAAACGTGAAACTTGGCATTTCAAAAGAAGGCCATTTGCTGGGGGAGGGGGTCATTATGCATGTACAGTACTTGGTTTCCTGTGCTTGTAGAATGGGAGATCATATGTGATCCAATTTGCTGTTTTATCCAAATCATCTCTAAGAAACAAAGCCTGGCACATCTTGCCATTACCTTTTGGGACTCATTGGATTTTTTTTCCTGCACTATCCACAAGAAATTAGTGTACAGTTGCACCTCACTTAAAGAGCATAATGCGTTCCAGAGGATTGCTCTTTAAGCGAGTTTACTCTTTAAGTGAAACAACATTATAAGTGACCAATTGTGACTTCGGGGTGGGTGTGGGGGGTGGGTTGCAAATCCTGGTTTATTTGTTAAGCGAGATCTTGAATCATGACAGCTTGGGTAATATTTTTTCTTTTAGCAATTCAATCAAGGTTTCACCTTGTCCTCCATCTGCCAGAAAAAAATTCTGTTAAGTATAATTTTGTGTAATTTCATTTTCCCCTGGAAATGTCTGTCACAGATAAGGATTGGGTCAGAATGCCTCTACTGGGCGCATTTTACTTCTACTTCCATGAGTGATGAGGCCTGATGAATCGCAGTACCCCCATTTGTGTGGATTCACAGGGTGCTTGGGTTTCTGGGAATTGAAGTCGAAGAGCATCTGGAGTGCACAAGGTTCACCATCAATGGCTCTAATATAGGATATAGAGTGTGCCAATGTTCTGTTGAATTTCTGCTGCATGGGAATTCCCATCAGTGGGATGATGTTATGCCTCTCATGCAAATGTTGCTGATACCCAATTGATGATCACTGGGAGGAAAAAAATCATTGATTCTTTACACAGTGGGAATATTGTGTAAGTGGCATGATCAACTGTTATTATATTGGCAAGACTTCCTGTTCAGCAGAAGATCAATAAGATACAGCCCATTGACAATCTTCCGTGCAGCTCAGCTGTATTTTAAGATTTTCCATCATTTTGGTTTTAATCCATGTAAAATAGACCCTTGGCTTAGATTTTATTGCTTAAGTGGCATGTAAATGCCTTTAGCTGTAAACCATTTATGTGCCAACTGAATTCCGACCGGGAATTTAGACCATGGAAAAAATCAACCTTGTTAACAATTAAAATAATTGATCACGCTGTCAAGAGAGCCTTGTTTAATATTGAAGCTTGGCCTGCCTCGGGTGGATTCCTCAGATAGCAACGTGTGGTTGAAGTAAAAGGGAAACTGCCAGCTGTTATCTTCTTGGCCATATTTTCTTGGTACAGTTTGAAAGATCAGAAGCAGAGAAGAAAGGGAGAAAATAACAAGGAAAACACTGGTTGAAGAAATGACCAGCCACTTTTCATTGGGGGATGGATAGGAAAGTAAAATTACATTATATATGATAATGTAGCCTTTCCCTTCTCTCATAGAGGCATCTGAATTGGGGGTAATTTTTAAACCTCTGCCTTAAAATATTGTAGACACCTACATCCAATGTCTCTTTTCTGAACAAATAATTCATGACTTATAGATTTTCCTTGGTACTTTTGAAGTCTGCCACAGGAAAATTGTCACGGAGAGCAACCAAGTGCTATTTGAATGAGAATTACATGCATTCACTGTTTCTGTTTAGAGGTGGAGGGAATCTGATTTATTATTGATATATTCTTTATGAGACTTCAAAGATAGCAAGGAAGAAATGAAAGGTTTAAGGGCAAAAGAAGGACATGTCTTAACTCTTTAACCAGAAAGGTATGTTGAAATACAAGGAGAAGAGAATTTATACCCAGAAGTTTGTATTTGATCCCTTCTCCTCATGTTTTTTTCTAAAAAATTCTGCGAAAGTAAATGTTCTTAAAATTAGTTTTAATATTGATTAATGTTTAATATTTTAATATATATTTTGTATTGTATTTTAATTTGCTATTGTTGAGTGGTTTTAGTTGTTGTGAGGAACCTTGGGTCCCCTGGGAGGAGATATGCAGTCCACGGACTCATCTAGATTCACAGAAAAGTAAAATAAATTAATATAACTAACAAAAATATATCAGTTCAGGTGGAAAGATGGGATTTTAAAAGGCTGGCTGGATAGTTCTTTGAGTTATGTATCAGAGGTTGGGAGTTCAGTTTTTAAAAAAATGTTTAAATATCCCCGCATTTTTTTAATAGTTAAAAAAAAGATTATTTTCCCCTCAGAGTCTTTCAGCAGAGGCAGCTCTCTCCTCCTACCCTTGAAATGACGGACCATGTGGGGGCCTTAATTAGATGCTCTTTGGCTTCAAAGCCTGTGATTCTTTCAAAGTGGTCTAAAACTAGTCTTAGTTCAGATTTGAATAGATCCATTGAATCAATGAACTTTGCAAAAGTGTTTACCAAATTCCTATTGATTTCATAGGTCAACTCTAGCTATGCATAACAATATGATTTAGAGCATTACAGATAAAGATAAAGGTCACCCATTCTCAAAAGCCAGTCATATCCGGCTCTAGGGTTCCATGCTTATTTCTGTTTACAACCAAAGAGCCAGTTCTGTCTGTGTCCACTGATGTTTCTATGGTAATGTGGCAAGTGTGACTAGATACCGGAGTGCACAGAACACTATTTACCTTCCCACTGAAGTAGTACCTATTTGTCTACTTGCAATTTCTTTTGAACTGCTAGGGTGGCAGGAGCTGGGACAGAGACAGAAACTCACTGCATCATGCAGCACTTGGGTCTTGAACCTTCCAGTCACCAAGTTCAGTGTCTAAACTACTAAGCCACTGCAGTCATCTTCAAGCATTATATTTAATGGTAAATATGGACAGGAAGCTAGCTTCCTACTTTGGAAGAGAAAATATCCCTTCAGAACTGCTAGTACAGTATGTTTTTGCTTATTCTGTATCCCTCAATGTATTTTTATTGTTTCCTGGGGAATCAAGATTTAGATTTTCTCAGCATCAGACTTAACAAAAATTGGAGTTTAGTATAGAAGGTTGGTCCTATATAAAATATCCATTAAAAATAGCCTTTTTCCTCAGAAAAGTTTTAAATCTTAATCTTTTAAGTAAAAGATTGTTGAAATCAGAACTGGAAATGAAATGCAAAAGTCTTTTCCTTATTAATTCATATGCACACATTCACTGATAATACTCATGCTCACAAAACTTAAAATAGCTTTGCACACAGTTTTTCTTTTTCTGCCCTTTGGTCCTTCCTGCCTTTCCTTCCTGCCTTCTGTAGCCACAGTTAATGCCACTAACCTTTGTTCAGTGAGATCCCTTTACTTATAAAATCAGGTCTTGCCTTTTTATACCACATGCTGCAGAGAATATTCTCATCTTTGAACAATTTTCAAAAGCTGTAATGTGGAGATGTAATTTTGCCACCTCCACTAACTCCTACCTCCTCACAGTCCACCCTCTTGGGCTTTACTGCCAGTACTTAAGAATAATTAGCCCTGAAGTGTCTGGAAATGAGATCAAAATGACACCAGAAAGGATGATGCAACGCCTAAAAGATTGCTTAAAGACAGGCTTCAGAATTTTCTAATGCATTGAGGTTGCATTTTCTTTTCACCTTCTGAAGGTCTGATGTTATTCACCCTTAGGAAAACTTGGTCTGTATTCCAAAGCTTGCTTATTCATAAAAATGTAAGACCCAACCAATTATGTTATTGAAAGAAATATTTCCAAATGTATTCAGCATTTAAGTCAATAATTTGCATGTCAAATAGTCATGCATGTACTTTTAGAAACCCAGCTCAACCTGCTGAAGCATGTAATTCTCAACTGGACTCAAAAATGAGAAACTAGAGATTGTGTGGTTTGCTATAGCAGTTCTTGAGTCAATGGTAGGCAATTGCCAGAGGTCAGGTCACAACATCTGTAGATTTTGAAGAGTTGTTCCTGCTTCTCTGATCTCAGACCTCCAAATCTTTGTTACAGAATGGAAGAAAGATAATGTACACATCCATGTAATGAATATATGTATGTACACCCATAGGTTACATAATCTCTCCATCTATCTTACAAGATGACTTTTTCAGTCATATTTGGGACAGTCCAGGGCAGTGATGGCAAACCTTGGCATTCCAGGTATTCTGGAACTTTAATGACCAAAAGCCCAAGTCAGCATGTAAGACAGCAATTTCCTTGAAAACAGCCCAGAGGCTCCAGGTAGCATAAAATGTCACTGCCTAAATACTGATAGAGCAGCATGAGATGAGTATACTACACTTGCATTAGCTGCCAGTAAAGCAATAGGCTTTGTTCAAGCTGTTAAATGTCTCAAGACCCATTCACTTAGAAGACATCATTTCCTAGTTCTTGACCTACTTCAAAGATAAGATCCATGCTTGAGATCATCTCTATGGCATCTAGAACAAAGTGGCTCAGAGTGGCAGTGGGGCAGATATATTGCAGTGATTTGGTTGTTCCTCACACTTCTATCATTTAGACATTTGTCAAAAAGTTAATTACTATTCCAATCTTTCCAGAACATCTGCAAGCATGCTATTTGTTCTGCTTCTGTTAGAAGAAGTAATTTGTAGTCTTGAAGCTCCCTGGAGCTCTGTTTGCTACTCTGAGTTCCTGCAAGATGGTAACAAAAGAAATCTAATCAAACAAGCAACCTTTTAATTAAATTAAAGGAATATATACCATTTAACATAGTGAGTATTGAAGTTTAGATTCTATTTTGTCATCGAAGTAGTTTCTAGAGATATCCCCCAGGAGGTGAGTTGAATGTAACAGTTTCTCTAGGAATTATATTCAGAATCCATACCTTATAGTGGAACTATATATTTGCTTCCTTAGCAATAAAGCTTACAATGTTTTCAGCTAAACAATATCAGGAAAGTACTGTATGTAGATTCCCAGTGTGGTATAGTGGACTGGGTTCAAATCCCCAATCAGCCATGGAAACTCAAAGTGAGTGTAGAGATGATAAAGCCACTCCTTAAATATCTCACTTACCTTGAATTCCCTTTAAGAGTTATAAGTCAGTTGCTTAATGATGGTACTTAGCAACAACAAAGTAGATGATTGTAATCTTAATGTGAGATTTCTGAAGACCATAGGATCCAGATGAAAATAAGTACTTTTTCATAAAATTGTTGATCTTAGGCACTTGTTGGGATCATGCATAATATTGGTTTTCTGGTGAGATTTCTCCTGAGGCTTTACTATCTTCTAATAATCTGTATCGCATTACTAGATGTAGGGCAGCACATAGGACAGTTAGATGGATTCATTAAGTACTGCAAAATATCTCTAGGTAGAAATGGCAGTGTTGTTACCTTCAAGCAGCTATAATAAAAGCAATGTTCAATCTTACCCTGTGAAAAAAACCTGTATAAAACAAGAATTTGGGCCTCAGGCTACCCTGTCAGAATAAATGATTATACTAATAGACTCTACAGTAGAAGAATATAAATGACAGAGCACTCCACTGGCAGCAAATCTTTGATAATATTCTTGCACCAAAAATTATAATTCTGATTGTGGCAGGATTTGCAACCCTGTAAATAACTCTGAAATTTCTGCCTTTGGGTCTATGGCAGTGGTGGTGAACCCATGGCACGTGTGCCAGAGGTGGCACACAGAGGCCTTTCTGTTGGCATGTGCGCTGTTGGGGAGAAGCCCGGCCCTACCCTACCCCACCCCACCAGCACCACTTACTACCACCCCTTACCCTCCATCAATGAGGAGGTGAGAGGGGAGGCTGAAATCTCATCTGGGAGGCATTGGTGGGGTGAAGTGAGGTGAAGAGATATCCACCACCCACCCCTCCTAGGTGCACCCACTGGGGGGGGGGACAGGCAACCTTACGTGAGTGGGTGGGCATGTGCAGTGCCTACCCGCTTGCCACCACCTCCTCCTTGGGCGCTCAGTCACTAAAAAATTCACCATCACTGGTCTATGGTATAATCCTATTTAATAACTATGTCCCTATTGCACAGCTTTTGTGCTGTAAGGATTTGCTGACTAAGGGCCAAAGCAGACTTCACATTAAATTTCTTTTCATTTAATGTGCAGGGTATTTAAAATGTAAATAGTACCAATTGAGAGAGTGGCAATTAGAGATCAGAGCAACCCACAGAGGGTGGATGTAACCTTTTTCTTCCCTGTTGCAACCTGAAGAAAATTAAACATAATAGTTCTATTTTTTTAATTTATGAAAAATATTTCTATACTACCTTTCCTTTGAACCGGTCCTAAAGCAGTTTCAAATACCATTATAGAGCAATAAATCAGATGAATTAAAAAAAATTATATTCCTGAGAGATGACCTGTGAAGAGGAATAGTCTCCACCGGGATTTCAACTACCTGCTCTTCAGGAAAATATCAGCATGAGAAGAAGGATACAGTAGAAGTACAGGTAAAGGTAAAAGTTGCCCTTGCTCAAAAGCCAGTCGTATCTGACTCTAGGGTTCAGTGCTTATCTCTGTTTACAGCCAAAGAATCTGCGCTGTCTGCATCTGCAGACATTTATGTGGACATGCCTTATCACCAGAGTCCACAGAATGCTGTTTACCTTCCCACCAAAGTAGTTCCTATTTATCTACACTTCCAATTTCTTGCTTTCAAACTGCTAGGCTCGCAGGAGCTGGGACACAGATGGGAGTTCACTCCATCATGCAGTACCAAGGAATCGAACTCCAACCTTCCAGTCATTGAGTTCAGTGTCTTAACTACTTGAGCCACCACAGTCCCTAGTAGATGAAGTATACCAAGGTTTTTAAAAATCTATATTTTCTCTTATTCTATTGTCAGTCCTCCTACCACAGGTGATAGTTTTTACTTTTTTAAAAAAATGTCCTTTTGACCTAAAAATGCAAAGATGTTATGAGTAATTTGACCCTAAGGCAGCTTCAGCACTGTTGTTCTGTATGAAGGTAGAGAAAATAGTACACAGTTCATATTTAGAGACAAGAGTGGTAGTTAACTGCTCTGAAGATTGTACTATTGAGCATAATTTGTGAGGTAATGTGACAACATGGAGTGATTAACAAGAAGTAAGCTTGATGGAGATGAATGATGGACCAAGCAAGGTGAAAACTGCCATTTTGTGGAGTGTCACCCTATGTGTTAATCATAGGTCACCTGTGAAGGTGGAGAATAATGAGAAGTCAGATACTGAGACTGTAAAACTTACATATTCAATCTATCGTAAACTCTGTGTACGATTTGGTTTCCTCCAAATAGGGAGTGTATGAGTGGAATTGAGTTTGATAGTTATGAATCCCACAATAAATCTTATGAACCTCAGATGTGGAAAGCAGGTTCTGTGTAAAAATCTTGGTAGTAACAGCAGCAGCTTAAAAACAGTGTGTGTAACAGTCTTGCCCAAGGTGCTGATCTGAAACCTAGTACATCCTGAAAAGAGCCTGTAGGGAACATGACATGTGTGATATTAAACACAAAGTTGCATATTTAAACATCCTTTTAAATCAATGGGACACATTGGTCATAACTTATGCCAGCCCTGTTGATTTGAATGTGTTTATTTAATCTTTTGCTTTTAAAAGAAGAGGGGGAACCCACAAACTATCAGGTGTGGTAGAGTCCCCCACTAGTTTTTAAAAAGCTCTCTTCTGGAACATGCATTTCAGGAAATAAGCATTTGGGGAAGAGAAAGATTGTACCTCTGCTTTCTAAAACTAGTGATCTCAACCTGTAAACAATCCATACGATCTGTCACAAAACCAGATCCCAACCTGCCTTCATGGGTAGGACTCCTACCTTGTAGTTAATAAAAATTAGAGGTAGAGCTGCCTGCCATGTATTTATCAGAATATATAATTCTTGAAGATATCTATCTTGCTAGTGAAGTGCTTTGGACTGCTTTGCCATTTTCCACAAATTTCTGCCTGTTCCTTGGCTGCTATAAACAAAGCTTATATGAAAAACCTATCATTATGAGCCTACCTGCCTAGCTTTTTGTCATAACAAAGAAAGGTTGCTATGACAGCATGAAGCATAAAGATGCCACTCCTTAAGCTCTCCCCACTTCTGTTCTTTTGCCTACACATTTGTTCCTGATGGTTAATCATCTTGTTGCTTCCCCTTATTTGTCAGAATTATGAGCAAGAAGAAAATGGTCCTTAAATAACGTATACATTGAGAAAACTACAG
This sequence comes from Furcifer pardalis, assembly GCA_030440675.1. NCBI lineage: Eukaryota > Metazoa > Chordata > Lepidosauria > Squamata > Chamaeleonidae > Furcifer > Furcifer pardalis. The sequence continues at coordinate 80,585,840 of CP126897.1, forward strand.
GGTGGAGACAGTCTTCTAGGATCAGTGCAAATGGTATTTCGTTCAAAGTCATGATGCATAGTTTCAATGCCAGCCAAGTGTATTTTAGTACTTGAAAAGCTCATAGTTGTTTCTCCCTTGTTTTAAAAACACCATAGCAAATCATCGTCGTCGTCATCATCATCATCTGAAGGCACCTAAAATACAAAATTTCTATTTTTTCTTCCCTTGAATTACACTGAAGATTTAAGACTGCTACTTTTAAACCAAGCAGAAATTACTGATGAGTGCATTTTCAGTGTTACCTTGGAGTTCCCCCATTCCGTCTTAATGTACCAGTATAGGGAGAATCACAATAACAAAGGAAATATTAAAATGGTTGAACCCTCTGAAACTCATCTCAGATTCTTAATCCATAAATTGTCCAATATCTTTTTGCATAAAACAGAAAATCTCAGATACTTTTTCAATGCAAAATCAAGGTCCCCATATTTTCCACTTCTAAATAAGTTTCTTAGTCCATTTACAGAAAATGGAAAGATGGAGTGGTTTGGAATAGGAAAAGGAGTAAGACAAGGCTGCATTTTGTCACCCTGCCTATTCAACTTATACACAGAGCACATAATGCGCAATGCAGGAATAGAGGAATCACAATTTGGGATCAAAATTGCTGGGAGAAACATCAACAATTTGAGATATGCAGATGATACCACCCTAATAGCAGAAAGTGAGGAGGACCTAAAGAAGCTCCTGATTAGGTTGAAAGAAGAAAGTGAAAAAGCTGGCTTGAGACTCAATATCAAGAAAACCAAGATCATGGCAACAGGCCCTATCAGTCCCTGGAAAATAGGTGGGGAAGAAGTAGAAGCAGTGACAGATTTTACTTCCCTAGGATCAAAGCTCATTGCAAATGGTGATTGCAGCAATGAAATAAAAAGGTGACTGATTCTTGGGAGGCAAGCGATGAGAAACCTGGGGAGCATAGTGAAAAGTAGAGACATCACATTGCAAACAAAAATTCGCATAGTCAAAGCAATGGTATTCCCTGTGGCAATGTATGGTTGTGAGAGCTGGACCATTAGGAAAGCTGAGCACAGAAAAATAGACGCCTTTGAGATGTGGTGTTGGAGAAGGATTTTGAGAGTCCCATGGACAGCGAGGGGAACAAATAGATCGATCTTAGAAGAAATCAACCCTGACTGCTCCTTAGAAGGTCAAATAGTAAAGATGAAGCTAAAGTACTTTGGACATCAAATGAGAAGAGAGGATTCGCTTGAGAAAGTCTTGATGCTTGGAAGGGTCGAGGGCAAAAGAAGAAGGGGATGGCCCAAGATGAGATGGCTAGATGGTATTGTAGAGATAATGGGCACAGAGCTGAGCGAGTTGAGGGGGATGGTGGACAGGAGTGCCTGGCGGACAGTGGTCCATGGGGTCACAGAGGGTCGGAATCAACTGTGCGACCGAACAACAAAAAAGTCCATTTACTCAATTAGCTTCTTCAAGCAGGGAGGAGGCAGGAAGGTCATGCAGAAATGAACATTCCTTGACAAGGGCCCTTTGATTTTCAAATACTGCTTTGGCCCTCAAATGAATAGAAGAAATCTTTCTTAGCTTTTAAAGGACTAAAATATTTAGGCTGGCAGTTCACACCCATTTTTCTTTCTCTCTGAGTGGGGAGGGAGTGGGTGAATGTTTAAGCCTTTAAATTTGCCCCGTCTTTGAGATGGAATATAGTAAGTCCTTGAATTCTTTTTCTAGCAAGCCATGCCATAAATTTGTTGGGTTTTTTTTTTGTTCAGTCACACAGTCAATTCCGACCCTCTGCAACCCCATAGACCACAATCCGCCAGGCACTTCTGTTTTCCACCATCCTCCTCAACTCGTTCAGCTCTGTGCCCATTGCATCCACAATACCATCTAGCCATCTCATTTAGGCCGCCCCCTTTTTCTTTTGCCCTCCACCTTTCCCAACATCAAGGCTTTCTCAAGTGAATCTTCTTTTTTCATTTGATGTCCAAAGTACTTTAGCTTCATCTTTACTATTTGACATTCTAAGGACCAGTCAGGGTTGATTTCTTCTAAGATTGACCTATGTGTTCTCCTTGCTGTCCATAGGACTCTCAAAACCTTTCTCCAACACCACATCTCAAAGGCATCTATTCTTCTGCACTCAGCTTTCCTAATGGTCCAGCTCTCACAACCATACATTGACACAGGGAATACCATTGCTTTGACTATACGAATTTTTGTTTGCAATGTGATGTCTCTACTTTTCACTATGCTCCCCAGGTTTCTCATCGCTTGCCTGCCAAGAATCAGTCACCTTTTTATTTCATGGCTGCAATCACCATCCGCAGTGAGCTTTGATCCTAAGAAAGTTAAATCTGGCACTGCTTCTACTTCTTCCCCATCTATTTTCCAGGGACTGATAGGGCCTGTTGCCATTATCTTGGTTTTCTTGATATTGAGTCTCAAGCCATTTTCACTCTCTTTTTTCAACCTAATCAGGAGCTTCTTTAGGTCCTCCTTACTTTCTGCCATTAGGGTGGTATCATCTGCATATCTCAAATTGTTAATGTTTCTCCCAGCAATGTTGATCCCAAATTGTGATTCCTCCATCCCTGCATTGCGCATTATGTGCTCTGTGTATAAGTTGAATAAGCAGGGTGACAAAATGCAGCCTTGTCTTACTCCTTTTCCTATTCCAAGCCACTCAGTCATTCCATATTCAGTCCTAACTGTTGCTTCTTGATTCATGTACAGATTTCTCATGAGGCATATAAGGTGTTCTGGTATTCCCATACATTTGCTTTTAAATGAAAGAACAGTTTCTGCTTGCATTGTTTTATTTTAATTTTTTACCAAAAAAAAAAAAAAAAGAGTAGATTGTATCTGGATATCCAGAATTCTTGAATCATTCTTTTCTTATTGTGAATTACTTAAATGATTACAACAACAGCAGAATCCATATGTAAAGGCTTAATCTGGAGATGTGGTTCCATGAATGAAAGCATCCTTCATTTTGTGAACAAGAAGGGCTTGAATCCAAAGGATGCATCCTTTAACAGAATGGGATTAGGGGGTCTTTCATTGCTTTTCCTTGTAGTACTCTGTGTCATATTCCACATTATTATAAATGACCATTCAGGTCCTCTGGAGCCATTTTCTGGGGTGAAGCAGGAAGATGAGAAACCAGAGATCACTTTGTTCCTTGAGCAGAATTCTTTTCACATTACAGTGGTACCTCGTTTAAAGAGCATAATGCGGTCCATGGGATTGCTCTTTAAGTGAGTTTGCTCTTTAAGCAAAACACCATTGTAAGTGACCAATTGTGACTTCTGGTGGGGGAGGGATTGCAAATCCCAATTTGGTTAAGCGTGTTAGACTCTAAGCGAGGTGTTCTTTATGTGAGGCTTTACTGTGCTTTAGATCTACCTCAATCACAATGTCAAGAACACAATAGCAAACTCATCCCCTGTGAGAGTGAATGTAACTTCCATTCATGAGAAACATAACAACCAAGAGTGGATAAACTAAAAGGAAGGGAAGAGAAAGATGAAAATCAAGATCATTTTTAGAACATACTGTTGTTCGTGCTTTCTTCTGTTCCAGAACAAAAGGAAATTAATGTTCTGTCCATTATCTCATTTCCTTTTCACCCGAAAGCCACTTGACCTTGTCTGATGAAGATTACGATTCTTCTTTTCTCACCAAAATAATTAACGTAGACTTTGTTCATCCTAGCAGCTACATTCCCTTTACAAACTGGCCTCCCTCTACAAAAGCAAAAGATCAAAGTGATGGAAGAAAACGTAAGATGCAGTTTTCTAACATTTGACCATTGAGTATCTAAATATAGTATCTTCCAGTCTGATGAAGTGAGCAAGAGGAACAGGGGCTTTAGACTAATTTGCAGCAAATGTGAGAGAACAAGAGAAATGACTTGGCCCGTTTAGAGAGAAAATAAGAATCAAAATTTATGGTTTTGGTATTTATCGTCAAAGGAAGTGAGTCATGAATTCTTAATCATGTTGATTTGCTTTGTCTCAGATCAAACTTGCTTATGACTCTACGCGATCAATCTGCTGGAGCAAATAGAATTGACTATTAAGAATGTACACATCCTGAATACATTTATATGCAGCAGCAGGTAAGAAGAGTTAACTGTGTGATGAGATGCCCAGTCAATAGCTTTTCTTTCCATAAGGGCACAGATCTCGTTAAGCAAGTGTCATCATTTTCCTTCTGGCTCATTATCCCAGCCTGAAAATATAAGACTTTGGAGATGATGGGAGTATTATGAAGAAAAGCATATCTTTGCAAACCTTCCATCACTTACTATTAATTTAGCGATGGAGGTGAGAATCACCTTGACTTTATAGTTTTTTCTGTCTTCTTCACACTGCATGCTCACCTTGGAGACAGATAGAGACTGGAATAAAATAAACAAACTTCCAAATATTTTTACATTACCTTAAATTTTAAGCTTTTGAAAGTGGAAGTCTACGTCACAAGAGTTGTCTAGGATTATCCTAAATTATCTGATGCAAAAAATAATCCCGACAAGAATACAAAAGTAGATGAGTGATATAGTAAAAAGGTTTTTTCCCCAAGTTCAGAAAATAGAGAAGTATTTCAAGTATAAATATGTTTATTTTGGAAAGGTCTCTAATTTATTAGCATCTTAAAGCTACTAATCTGACCATGAATTCTATTTCTCAGAAAACTCTTTTTTTCTTTGCATCTCAAAGTTGAACTGTAATTTCAGGACACCTAAACTTTGTATCTTTGACATGTTTGCTAATTGTTGTTCTTAGATGAAACAGGCTCTTTACTTCACTGTTCATTTATTTAGGAATCTATTTTCTGCCTCCTTGACTTTTTAATTAATCGATTTAAGGTCTTTTGTTACACTACAGAATCTAAAGCATATTTTAATTACACCCTTTCCCTACATAATAATATTGAATATTGGATCAGAATAATGCATCTGATCCAAATACTGTACAATAAAGTTATTTATATGGAGACAAATACTTGCAACAATTTCTTAAAGATGAATTACAAATGTTTTGCTGTGATTGCAACATTATTTTTTTTGCTTTACATTATATTTGATAGTGAGTTGAGTACCTAGTTGTAAAACCAGAAGTTGGAAGATTGATTCTTCTTGGAAGAAGAACCAGCCTATGAAGCCTTGCACAAGCTGCACACTCCCAGGATGTCCCTAGAAAAATGATATAGTAAACCACTTCTCTTTAGGGCTGCCATAAATTGATAGTACATTATTATTATTATAGAAATTATTGAGTATTAAATCACATTAAAATATTAGCCATGAAGTTTCTTTAGATATTTATTGCTTATCGTTAAATGTCACTCATGCCTTCTTTTCAAACAAATTTATACTTCAAAATTAAGACACTGAGTTTGATAACAAGTTGGTTCCAGCTTCTGCAAGAAATTGCAAGTAAATAAAAAGGTAGCACTTCAGTGGGAAAAGTAACAGAGTTGTGTGTGCTTTGGTGTCTAGCCATGCCTGCCTCATGACCATAGAAACACCTGTAAACACAGAAAGTGCTGGTTCTTTGGATATAAATGGAGATGAGCACTGTCCCCTAGAGTAAAAGATGACTGGCTTTTGAGCAAGAGTAAGCCTTGTGTTTACCTTTTAACTAAAGGTATTTTCTCCACAATTGTGTCTAGCAGCAAATGTGCTATTTCTAAAGGGTAGCTGTGTCAGGCTGTTGCAGCCAAAAAACTGACTTATATACCTACAGAAAAAAAGCAGATAAATATGTAGGACTGAAGAATGTTGCCAAAAAGACTGGCAGCTCTAATTATGAACTGAATTGGCTTGGATCCAAATAACTTTATTATAGCATGAGCTTTCATAGACTGTGAATAGCGTCCGGTCATGTGCATTTCCTGTGGGCCCCCACCACCTCCACCATACCAGGAAGTGCCATGTGGTGGAGGAAAGGCAAAATGGCTGTCTGCCCCCAAAGCTGTCTGAGGGAGCGTAACCCGGCCTTCGGCTTAAAAAGATTGAAAACTCCTGAGTTACTTTAATGTTGATTAATTTTAGATTGTTGTTTGATTGGTATAATCAAAAAGTTCCATCTTTATTAAAACCATTCATATACCAATGGCATTTTTGTAGTTAAGGGGTCTACTGATTTGTGACAAATTATTGATTGTGTAGTTCCTGCATTATTCCAGTTTTTCAGCAAACATAAAATAAGTATCCTGATTGACATAACATTTTGCTTTCCTAAAACACTGCTACATAAATAAATGTGTATTGTTGCTTCCTTGCATATATTGCTTTGACACTGGCAAAAGCAGAAGCCTGTTTAATATTCCATACTTAGGTATTTTACAGATCAGGACCCCCATCCAACAATTTTGCTGGGCTAGGAGCAGTATAGCACTACTTCTTTCTATGCCTCAAGTTCCCCCATCAAGTATGATGTATGAGAACCCTCTGCATTTGTAAAATGTTGCCATTTCTTCAGCTGAGCAGAATGATGAACAGACTAGAGGAGACCAAAGAGAAAGGAGTCAAAGAAACCAATTTGGCCACAAAGGCTAGCAGCTACAATTATGAACAGCAAGCATATTGGTACCCTTGATACAGATTAAATGACTGCATCAATTGGATCATGAATAGGAGCTAATTTCTTTATAGTTTGAGGCCATTGGAAAGCATTGGGGAAAATCCCGAGTTTTAACTATAAAGTATTTTCTACAGAATTGTGTCTAGAACAGGGGTGCACAAACATTTTGGGCTGTGGGCTGGTCACGAGGTTCAGTGGGCTGGTCACATGTTTCCTCCTACGGGAAGCAGAAGTAAAACATGCCTTGCAATCTGTTTTGCAACAGGATGAGATAGATTTTTAGGCTGCCATTTTCTCTGCTTAAACCAGGGGTGCCCAGACTATGGCCTGTGGGCTGGATCCGGCCCCTGACACAAATTTATCCAGTCCATGCCACTCCTGGAACCGGAAGTAAAACATGCCCATATAGGCGTATTTTACTTCCGCTTCCAGGAACAGTAAGGGTGATGTGGGCCGGAATGAATTGGTGTCAGGCACTGGATCCAGCCCACAGGCTACAGTTTGGGCACCCCTGGTCTAGATGTTGGCAAATGTGTTGTTTCCAAAAGCATAGCTGTATCAGGCTGTTGCAGCCAAAACTAGCCAAAGATGTTCCTTGACTAGTTTTTTCTTCTTCAACGTGTACATCTTGTATTGAACCTTGATTAGTTCCTTTCTAAATTACCTATGTTTTGCTGCTTTTCTGATGCCCTTTCTGAGATTCATCATTGACAGAATGCCAATGCTGCTTTATATGCCACTAGCCATAAAAGATTGCCATGAAAAATGCAAAATTGCTTTCTAGTTATTTCATACGTAAAGGTAAAGGTCACCCTTGCTTGAAAGCCTGTTGTATCCGACTCTAGGGTTCAGTGCTCATCTCTGTTTAATAGCTGAAGACCCAGCACTGTCTGCATTTGCAGACATTTCTGTGGGCACATAGCAGGCATGGAATGCTGTTTATCTTCCCACTGAAGTGGTCCCTATTGATCTACTTGCAGTTTCTTGCTTTCAAACTGCTAGGTTGGCAGGAGCTGGGACAAAGACAGGAGTTCATTCTGTCCTGCAGTATCAGAGTATTGAACTGCTGACCTGCCATCTTCCAGACAGCATCTTAGCCACTTGAGCCACTGCAGTATGTAAAATCTTACTGTGTCTCCATGAGAGGAACACCACCACTATCTCCTTGTGTAGCAGAAAGTTACTCAGAGGTCAGACCTCTGCACTGCTGTTTAATAATTAAGTCTGCTTCCCTAGGCAATTTCTTCTGTGCTTATGCTATCTGATTTCTCCAATGTGCTGTTGTCTTGTCCATGGATTTCTATTGACAAAATTTTAGAGGTGGAGTAACTGATGTGAGAACAATCTTAAAAGTGTGACTTCATTAGCTTGACTGAACCAAACAAGCAGATTTTTAAAGAAAAATGTGCATGATACACTTACAGTTTGGTTCAGTGAAGCTGATGAAGTCACACTTTAAGGATTCTTCTCACATCAGTTACTGCAGCTCTATGTTTTTGTCAATATAACTCCATTGTCAAGGCAATGTAAGCGTAAGGAGATGGCAAAATTGTTATATGGATGGAAAAGGAACATAAAAATAGCTCCGTGTGCTTATTTTCTTAGGACTTTCCCCATTATCCCTTTTCTGGATAGATACGTACAGAGGCTTAAGAATTAACAAGAAATTTGCTTGGTTTACATTTCCAACAGAACTATTTATTCTGTACCTCTCAAAATCCATTACATTAGCAGTACAAAATGCACCTTACCTCAGAAATCTGCCTCAAAAATCTGTCCATGGTTTTTTGTAAACCAAATGCTAAGTATATTTGAAAAATACACACTGCTATACATGCAGTCCGTTTGGACTATTGTAATGTGCTCTACATGGGGCTGACCTTGATGACCATCCAGAGACTGCAGTTGGTCCAGAATGCAGTGGCCCGTGTGGTGGTGTGGTGTAGTCGTTTTGCTTGCATCCCGTCAATGCTGCGGGAGCTCCAATGGCTGCCTATATGTCTCTGGGTGCAATTCAAAGTGCTTGTTGTCACCTTTAAAGCTCTTCATGGTAGCAGACCAGGATACCTCAGGGACCGCATCATCCCTAGGACATCGACCCGTCCCACAAGAGCAAAGCGAGAGGGCACCTTTCAGATACCATCTGTTGGGAAGGCCTGCCTCTCCAGCACAAGGAAAAGGGCCTTCTCGGTTGTAGTCCCCATATTATGGAACCACCTCCTAGTAGAACTGCGCCTCCAGGCCCAGTTGCTACCATTTAGGAAACAGCTGAAGACATGGTTGGCAAAATGGGTCTGGGGGCCAGGATTGTAAACAAGCTCCCCTTTCTGGCTCATCTGAGACTTCCCCCCCTCCTGTAGCCAATTTTAATGTTAATGTTATGCTGATTTTATATTTGTTTTTAGATAGCAAAATGGCACAGTGGTGGGCAATATTGCCAAATCTTCTTAAGGGTTTTTAATGGTTTTTAATATTTTTTTTAAACTTGTTTCATTGTATGGTAAGGGAGGTGCTCACTGGCCTATGTACGCCGCCCAGAGTCCACCGGATTAGGTTGGTATATAAATCTATTAAATAAATAAATAAATAAATAAATAAATAAAATGATGATGTAATGCAGGGGTGCCCAACCTATGGCCCACAAGCCAGATCCAGCCTATGATGTCAAATCATCTGGCCCATGCTGTCCTCACCGCTCCCAGAAGTGGAAGTAAAACGTGCGTGTGAATGCATAAAATGCTGCCGTAAATGCACCTGCGGCTGTCGTTAATGCATTTATGACAGTCGCGGTGCATTTACAGCAGTGTTTGGTGTATGCACATGTACATTTTACTTCTGCTTCCAGTGGGAGGAACCACGTGACCAACCCACTGAACCACGTGAGTGGCCATGGCCTGAAAAGTTTAGGCGCCCCAATGTAATGGAAGTTAATAAACATTTAAACCTCTCAAACTGAAAACCCTTCCTGCAACATTCATTCACAATTCTACCCTGTTTATAGATAGCTATCAGGCAGTGGAGGGCTCAATTTCTTTTACTAACACACTGAGGGTGTGGTATGGTGGGCGTGGCCAGGGGGGAACCCTGCGTTGCACCCAAATTAGGACTACTTTATTTCAAAACTTCCATGAGCAGAGGGGACAGCTAGAATTTCTGCTACCGATTCTGGCGAATTGGTGCAAACCTGCTGATGCCCACCACTGATATCAGGTCAGTGGAAGTAGTGGGAGCACATGCTTATATGGACAAGCATCTGTGTAACTGTGTAACATCAGTTTTGCCCACAAATTTTGGACCACCACATTATTTTCATCGAACTAATTCTGTATGTAATTTTTTTAAAAATAGAATAAAGAATTAGACCAACTGTCAACTAAGTCTTAAATTTGTAACTGCTGACATACACAGTGTTTCAAAAGTAGGTATAAAGTAATTTATTTTATTTAAATTATGCCCCCCAAAGGGAGACAAATTCATATCAAATACAATTGTGATGTTATATTACTATCATGTTATTTCTCTAGTTCTTTCATGCTGACAATGGCTGCATTTAGACAGACACAGAATAAGGAATTAATGTCAAGATGTAAATTGAAATGCAAATTAAATTGAATTGTTTTTGTGCATCTCACATAGCAGTTTCAAATTTGAACTTATACTTGCAAATATTGCGACTATAATAGAATACATTTAGAGATAATTTGGTAATGGCTTTGTAGTCAGTCTGTACCATCTTAGTGCTTCTTCTTCTTCTTCTTCTTCTTCTTCTTCTTCTTCTTCTTCTTCTTCTTCTTCTTCTTCTTATTATTATTATTATTATTATTATTATTATTATTATTATTATTATTATTATTATTATTATTATTATTATTATTATTAGAGCACAAAAGTTTTAACCAAAAACCTAAGTATCTGTTAAATAGTGATGTGATCTGTTTGCCATTCTCAATACTGTATTGTTGTCTTCTGCAGCTCTGATGGTGTTATTTCAGAGAGTTGCAGTTTGTTATAATATTTTATGAAATTCCTCAGCATTGTTCTTAGTGCTTCTACTTCCTCCCCATCTATTTTCCAGGAACTGAAAGGGCCTGTGGCCATTATCTTAGTTTTCTTGATGTTGAGTATCCAGTATAGAAAGGGGTTAAATGACAAGTCAGCTATCCACTGACATTATGGAGGGCAAATAGCCAAAATTTAAGGAGCATTGCCCTTATTTTGTATAGGCAGGTATTTTACTATCTCTGGAAGCAGTTGATGTTTGCAAAAATGGAATGCTTTTTTGATATGTCTACAAATTTTGACAAAAAATGCCTCTCGTTGTTACTCAGCCCTACATATCATTTTAGAAAGCTAGTACAATTGCGCTGACAATGTGTGAATAATTAAGGAGTCTAAAATTTATAATTAAACTCATTCATAAGAAATCACTTCCATATCACTGGTAAAAAATCATACACTTATGATGAATTATTTGTATTATGCTCTGGAGTTTTTGTGGGGACAAAGGTGGAATATAAATAAAATGAATAAATGAAAATCCCTTTTTAACATCATTCCATTTCTGTTATATTGTTCTGAAAAAGAATTATGTCCAGAGTATGTTCCACTGGTAATTTTACTCTGGTGTTATGGTCCAGCTGATACTGATTATCTGGGAGGCTTATATGCAAGCTTCTTGCAGCCTGCCAGTATTGATACAACTCTCATATGAAGACTGACACCGTGCAAGACTCCAGACTGCCTGATTCCAAAGAGGACCTGGATCAGGAAGCACTCCCTACACCCAGCCCAGTTCTGCCTGCACCTGAGGCAGAGGATGCCCTGAGCCAGGGATCTCAGCCTGTGCCCAGCCCAAGTCTGTTTTCCTTGGCAGCTGACTTGTCAGATCAGGAGTCTGGCTCTGACAGTGATTAGCCCTCAGTCACAGAGAGGTTCAGAAACAGCTACACCTGAGATGCAGGCAGGCTAGAGCAAAGCACCAAAGAAGGCTCCCAGCTGATACTGATTATCTGGGAGGCTTATACGCAAGCTTCTTGCAGCCTGCCAGTGTTGATACAATTCTCATATGAAGACTGACATCCTGCAAGACTCCATACTGCCTGCCTAGACCCTGGCCTGCCTGCTGTGACCCTGACTTCTCTGCCTACACTGATGGACACCCTTTGGATTAGACTACTGACTTCGACTACCAATAAACAGACCTTGGCTTGCCTTTTGGACATTGATATCTGGAATATCCTTGAACAAGACTCTCTGTGTAGTGCCACTGTGTGGCAACCGTGCCTGCCCAGGTGGGTCAGCACAGGCGTGTTAAATAATATAACAAATATAGCAAAAGAAGAACAAAATAATGCTAATGCAATTTCCTTACTAATCAAGGTGTGCAAACATACAGATAGAAACTTAATCACCATGTCTTTTAGGTCACGATTGCTTTAGAAGCTTCTGTTGCTTTTTATAGAAGACTGGAACCTTATGTCTTGTAATAAACTGGAAATAAAACCCAAATAAAATTCATTTCATGCTTCTTAGGAAGGATGATATTTATAGCACTATCATTTTTCCTATGTTTGAAAAAGATAAAGAGAAGCTTGTAAATATTTTACAAGGTCTATAATAAACTTCCTTCTTCTATTCCATAAAGGGTTGCTGTTTTTTGAGGGCAAGATTGTCTTTAATTTGTTCTGCTTCCATCTGTAATAAGCAGAAATTTTAAAACCACAAAATCTTAAACCGCTAGATAGTTTGCATTTGAAACTCTTACAATACAATACAATGGAAATATACACACAACACCTCTCAACTTCCCCAGCTTGAATCATATTTATTCACAATCATCTTCAGAGTGGGAGTGAGCCCAAAATGTTTGTAGATTGCTGTAATATCTTCTAAGCCAGATTTGAAAATGCTAAGAAAATAAGTCCCTTCCTTCCTCCATCTGTGCATCTTATTTCTTCACTTTTCCAAATGGGACTGCAGTGGCTCAGTGGTTAAGAAGCTCGCCTTGTTAGCTGAAAGGTCAGAAAGTTGGCCGTTCAAGACCTGAGTACTGCATGATAGAGTGAGTTCCCATTTTCTGTCCCAGCTCTTGCCAACCTAGCAGTTCGAAAGCAAGAAATTGCCAGTAGATCAATAGGGACTACTTTGATAGAAAAAGAACTTGGGGGCATGAAAGGAGCCTGATCCGGGCATCCTCTGAGTGGAGTTCCTCCAGCAAAAATCCTTTCAACCCAGAAAGCACCTTTGTGTGCTTCTGACATGATAAAAAAACCTTTTCCAAATGGCCATTGGTTGTAAAAATAAGGTTTCAGGCACCAACTTTTAAAATGCTTCAAAAAACAATTCATGATTCTCATTGCAGTAGTGAGAAGCTGGAAAAAGCAGATTATTCGGTGTTCTGTACAGCTTTTTAAGGCATCATCAGTTAGTTCTTACTCAGTTCCAAACGAATGATGGAAATCAAATCTATATAAACAAGTCTTTAAAACATGCCTTCCATGGAAGAAAAAGAGGAAAATTATAGAGACACTGAAGAAAACAAAATCTGAGGAGTCAGAGGGAATGACTTCTGGGGGAAACAAAAAAAGGAATGGGTGGAAACATCAGTAAGCTGTGTATAATTGTGGAGACTTGCGTGTAATAGCATTCTACTACATTTTGTCTATTCTTATAAGTGGCCCTTGCTCGAAAGCCAGTTCCATCCAACTATAGAGTTCAGTGCTCATCTCCATTTACAGCCAAACAGCCTGCATCTGCAGACGTTTCCATGGACACATGGCAAGCATGACACGGAATGCTATGTGCCTTCCCATACTCCAGTTAAATTGTAATTACATACTCAGATTAGTTCTTTTCATTGTTCTGCGCTTTTCTCAGCTCCAAATGCTTGCATGATGTAATTCAGTGATCCAGGATGCCATGTAAGTGTGGTCGAGGAAATGGATGGGATACAATTCTGAGTAGCTAATGGAGGTCTTCTCAATTTTTTTAAAGTACTCATCTTTATAAATATATGAGTTCATATTCTGCACTATTCATGAGGAAGTATAACCTCCAGCAAAATTAAGGCTAGTTCATAAAAGGCTCACAGCACTAGCCTTACAATAATTCACTTTTCTGGCAGTTGTGCAACTGTAGAGTCTCAGCTGCATTTTTATAGTTCTTCATTAACTTTTAATTACAATTTTTGAACACACAGAGGTTTTTCCAATAGAAATTAACCTGTACATTTTGCACCAATTTTCTTACCCTTATAATAATCATGTCTTGGGAGTACGTGAAAAAACAGGTTAGATCCAATCATATACTTTTGACAATACCAAATGTAATTTTTGGGAGTCTCTTTACATTTATAATAAATTACAAGAATATATATATATAAGAAAAGCTGTAAAGAAAAGAAGAATATTTGCAAGCATTTATTTTACAAGCTGAAAACTTTGATGTTTTAATACAACGTGAAAATAGCTCAATTTAATTACAATAAATCAATTTAATAGTCCCAACTGGGGGAGGAATTTTGAAGAGGGACCCTACTTATTCTTTTTAAAAGCATTTTAAATATCCTAATTGTTTTTCAGATTCTCCCTATATCTGCATTTTAAGTAACCAGAGGAGGGCATACATTTTATTAGTTGGCTGCAAGAAATCCTTTAAAATATGATTTGTAATTCAATCAGAATGCAGAATTATAGAACAGATGCCGATCACATTGTTGAGGCTCAGCTTAAGATCTACAGCTGTTCAGAAGTGAATGTTCTACGGTTTGCAGATTCAACTTTGAAAAGATGGTGACTTTGTATAGAACTGTATCAGCCACCAACTCAGAATTCTCTTACTGCTTGTTCTTTAGTCAGAAGGCAAATAGCAACAATGCAAATGAAGGGATTGAATGGGATTTTGTGAACCAGTTCTTCTTTGAAAAAGCAGCTTCAGCTGTTACTGAATTATAAAATATTTTATTTGGAACTATCTCTAATAAATTATATATTCTTATGTTGTTCTTCAGCAATTTCTTCCTGGCTGTGGAAGAGATTACATTATAAAGACACTTTCCAGTTTCAGCCAAGGATCTTTCCAGATTACTTTGGAAGGAAGCAGGAGTTACTTTTTTTACTGCTTTCTCCAAACCATATTCTATTATTAATTATATATTTTTCTGCAGATCCAACAATGTAATATTCAAAAGACTGTCAAACAAAACATATTATTTTCCAAAGTAATGGAAACAATTCTGAATAGACAGACTTGGTATTGCTGCGCCAAGATTTCTTGCAGTGATGGTTGGTCCATTAGGGCAAATAGGGTACCCTCCATGAGCCCACTTCTTGTTCTCTCCCAGTGTTTCTGTGCAAATACTTACCTCTGTGTATGTCTGCATGAATATCCACTTTCTGCTTGATCCTACCTGTTGGCAGTGATAGGAAATTTTCCTCCCTCCCTTTTTGTTTTCCTCATTTGTTTCCTCACTAAATAAAAATAGAGAAGCATCAATCCTATCCTAATGATCCAATCAACTGTTAAGAAAAAAAGTCATTCCTCTAGTACAGGGGCCAGCAAACCTGGCTCTCCGGGTGTTCTTGGACTTATCAGAAGCCCAAGTCAGCACTTCTGTTGATCGGACAGTGAAGACACTGTCAAAGCCAAATAATCAGCAACTATAATGGTGCTTACAGATTTTTACCACTGACTTTAGGCTGATGCATTTATGTTTTGAGGGGCAGGAGCTGGGACAGCATGGAAAAGAACAATCCAATCCAGACTGCAATATCTTGGCCTCTCCCAACCTCTCATACAGGCCATAAGCCACAACCAGGCAAAATATGTCATAAAACAGAGAACACTAGACATGGAAAGGCAAGAAGACCTAGCCGGGGTCCCTACCTTTCTGGCTCCAACTTGAGAGAACAAGTCACTGAAGGACATTTACACTAGCCTGCTGCCAAGCCCTCCCTTCTGCAGTTCTCAAGGGAAAGTTCCCATGAACACCAATGACAGAGAGACAATGTCCCTGTAAAACTGGAGAAATTGAAACCACAGAACACGTTTTCTGCAGCTGCCCTTTTTATAGAGACATCCAGAACAAGTTCATATCTCCACTGCTCTGCAGGTACCCTGGCTGGGCAAACAGCACATACACCCACTGGCTGCTATCTAATGAAAGACCCACCTTCACTCACAACATTGTCAGGTTCTGTGCTGCAGCATGTAAGATCAGAAGAACAATCCTGGCAGGACCTTCAGCCAAATAAACTACTAGCGCTACAGCATAGGTTTAGTAATAGCTATAACACTTGTGATCTATGTACTAATTTCACTCCCCCTTAATTCTGAGCAGAAATGCTCCTTTTTAAGCACACTCATTTTAACTTTTGTCTCTTGATATATTTTAGTACCCCCATTTTAACTTCTGTTCCCTTTGTTGTTCTATGCTGGTCTTGGACCATAATAAAGATTTGATTGATTGATTGGTTTTGAGAGGGGTTTCTGTGTGGGCTCAGCTTCTTCTACTCTATGCACTAGAGATGTGACCATATTTAAGGACAAGGAGCCAATGCATGTTTGGACAGTGCTGTCAGTAGTTGAACCATAGTGTCTCACCTTTGCCTATAGAAAGCAGACTTAGAGTGTGACTTCACTTCCAAAAAATTGGGGTTCCAATCCTTTTCTAAAAATGGTGAAGGCCATGTGCTTGTTCTGGTTTCCGCATCCTTGGGGAAAATGTTGCTTGAAAGAGTTTTTTTAAGCCTGCAGCTGTGGTGTCAAAATGCCATCGCTGTTTCCTTCTTCCCCACCAATCTTCCATGGTTACATATCCCTGCTGCTACGAGCCTCCATTCCAAAGATGGGTTGAGGAGGA
Source organism: Furcifer pardalis (assembly GCA_030440675.1). NCBI lineage: Eukaryota > Metazoa > Chordata > Lepidosauria > Squamata > Chamaeleonidae > Furcifer > Furcifer pardalis. Next base: position 80,602,298 of record CP126897.1, read on the forward strand.
ATCTGCCACCAGTATAGTCGTCACCTCTGTCTTTACCTCTGCTGTGGAGCTATTATGGCGCAGTCTCTGTTTCTGAAACATGGCAAGATTTATTTCTATTTTACTATTACAGTGTTCCAACAGTTCTTTGCCATGACAGCTGACCGCTGAGCTCTTCTAATGAAAGGATCATGCGTGGGAAGATATTTTCAGGCTGTGGGGAAACCTGCAAACTCTGTGGAGGCAAGAAGCACAAAGCACCATATGCACCACCACACACATGCACAGTTTAGGAACCTGTACAAAATAAACGAGCCTGCTGGGTAGTTTAAAATAACCTGTTTTTAGCAAGATAATGTGGACCCCTACTGTGCTTCATATAGTCCTCAGTATTTGAATTGACTCCAAACCTGGCAAAACTGATGCAAATGTAGGACTTTTTGCAAATCAAGACACATACAAGAATAATTGTCTCTCTGTGGGAGGCTTCTGCCTCTGTGGGTTGGGGGAAAACTTATAAAAATACCATTAAGTTAAGGAAATACATTCATATATGGCCATGGTGGCAAACCTTGGCATTCCCGGTGTTCTGGAACTTCAATTCTCAAAAGTCCTTATTATCAGGAATGCTGACTGGTGCTTCTGGTAATTGAAGTCCAAGAATACCTGGAGTGCCAAGGTTCGCCATCACAGATATGTGGAAAGTGATGATAGTGAGAAGACATGGGGGAAATTTGCTTCTTCACTACCTTTCTTTATCAATGTGGCATGTTGTGATCTGCCATCCCCAGCAGTTGAAGAGCAATTTGCATAAGTATCAAGTGTTTCTGCCTGGTGATCTGACAAGTGTCCTATTCAAATAAACCTTTAATTTGTAAGTCGGTGCAGGGAGAAAGCTTTTGCTCTCTATTTCTGCTTGTTGCTGTTTGCATGTGAAGCAGGACTCTCTGAAGAAGAGACAGTCTCCAGTATATTTCAAGATCCTTGTTGGTGTTAAGAGATTCTTCTGACAGTTCATCTCCCTGGAGATTTAGCAAAAGGCTTTTTGCCCTTGCACATGCTTTCAAAGCAGTCTTTTTATTTTATTTTTAAATACCTGAACAGAATGTTAGAGGTACCTCTTAAGGCAGGGGTGCCCAAACTATGGCCTGTGGTCCAGTTCCGGCATACAATGCCAATTCATCAGGCCAACACTGCCCTCCTGGAAGTAGAAGTAAAATGCTCCCATACATTTTACTTCTGCTTCTGGGAGCATCATGGTGGTGCTGGCTGGATGAACTGGTGTCAGGGGCTGGATCTGGCCCATAGGCCATAGTTTGGCACCCTGGTTTAGGCAGAGAGACAATGGCAGCCTAAAATCTATCTAATCCTGCTTCAAAACAGATTGCAAGATACTTCTGCTTCCAGTGGGTGGAAGCACGTGACTGGCCCATGCCCCAAAAAGTTTGAGCACCCCTGTCTTAAGGTCTTAGGATGTATTAATTCAAGTGTTGTGCTCAGTTCTCCAGGGTGTCATGGAGATAAACTGTGGAATGCAGTATCTTTTTGTGCCACTTTAAATGGTGGAGGTTTTTTGGTCCACTTTCCTATGAGCAAAGAGTGGTCAGTGGGCATCTAAAGTTGTGGTTCCCAACATAGGGCACATGCCCATGGGGGGATTTGATTTTTATGGGGGGGGGGGTGTTATTTAAAGCTTGTTTAGACCAGGTTAATGGCCTGTTAGGCTTCCTCCACAAGAGTAGGAGTTCACTTTTTGAATAATAAAAATTATATGGGTTTTAGAAATGCTTAGATGGGGCATGGCCAAAAATAGTTGGGAACCACTGATCTAGAGATAATCTGTCTCATTTGTGTGTGTGGGAGGGGCTTATATATAATTTCTGACCTGCTGTAAGTCAGGGGTTTCCAATCTTTTCAAGCTGGGGGTCAGGTCATACTCTCTCAGTCAGCTTCGAGGGCCAAATGGCCATTTTGCCCTGCCTGCATGATGGCGGGAGCCATTTTGTCCCAGCAGATTCAAAGGAGTACCCGTTTTGTTTCTTGAGTTTCCTTGAAGAGGTGAGGGACAAATGAAATGGTGTCACAGGCCAGATCTGGCCCACGGCCCTTAGGTTGGGAACCCCCTGCTGTAAGTGGATGCTCAGATTAAACTGTAGGGTGGCCATGTGGGCAGGGTAGCCATTGATGGAAGGGCAACTATTGTTGTTCCACCTCTGTCGAACTAAGAAAGAAATTCATTGTACCAAGTTGAAGCATTTCTTTCACTAAAGCTGTGTGAGTAGCGTGAGTGCAGGGTATGGAGCCATGTGCTCCTCTCATTTGGGTGCTGTTTCCCTGCTTACTGAACTCTGCCCAGAAGGTTGTCCATCCCAGTTCTCCCTCCTCCCACATATAATTCAATGACCAGAATGATGCAAAGCCCTTAAGCACTCTGGGAGAAGAACACAATAGACACCACAATTGCAGCTGCCACAGGTGTTGGCCAAAAGATGTAAAAGGAAAGAGCAAAAGCCTAACATGAAATGGGAATAATAAAATTAGTGTTGTCTTACTGAATTTACTGAATTGTTTTACTGATAATGAAACAAATGCAGTTTCCCTTCATGATTGTGAAACAAATGGAGCTTTATTATCAACAGCTTTAACAATCAATCTTCTGCTTGATGAAACAGCAGCTCTTTAATAAGTGTATGAATGAGCAGCTGGATAAGTCCTTTAAGTGGGCTAAATGACAGGAAACAAGACATCATTATTCTCCAAATGGTTTCATTTACTCCTACCATAATCTTTATTATTGATCTTCTCAAAATACTTCAGCTTGTTCCATTTTACACCATGTATCTTGTTATTGATACATTTCTTCTGTTTTATAAATAGTTTCCACTTAAAATCCCCAAAGGTGTTCATTATATTACATCTTGCTTTTTAAAAATTACACTTTGTAAAATACCCTTCTTCTTCATCATCTTCTTCTTCTTGTACTATATCTGATTCTGAATATTGGCAAACCTCATGGCAATCAGACATGAAGATGGTCCTGTGAATATAATGCTGTGGCCTTTCATCTGCCTTCCACATCGTAGCATGACACCCACAAGTCACTTTCTGGTCCTGAGACCTTTGGCATGCAAAGTCCTTCTCAGCCCCAGGCCAGCACAGATGAAGCTGCTGCCCTCCACCAAGATGGAGTCAAGTGGGATTTAACCGACTTGGGGACCATCACCTTTGCCAAGGCTGTTAGTCCTCAGGGTTGTCAGGTTAGTTAACTGCCATCTGACACTCACCATTGTGTCACTGGCAGTATGGTCTACTCTATTACCATAGCAGGATAATCTGGCCAGGCTACCAAAATACCCTACAATACTGTAATAAAGGCAAGCATGCAAACAGTAGTGGTATAGTTTGGACTGGGATGTATTTTGAATCTTAAACAGTAAGGAATTTACAGTATGTCAGAATATCACTGAGAGGATTTATCTGCACAGTGCTTAAGAAACATGTGACAACATGTTACTGAGCTATCAGGATTACCTGCTGAAGGGCGAGAGGTAATTAGGTCATGAAATAATTGGGAAAATTCTGCTGTATGACACTACGCAGCTGTGATTGTGGTAATTCTTCACATATTAATGTAGCTGATCAGAAAAGATCACATCATACAAAGTGATATTTTAAACCTAGCATTATAAGTCTAACAACAGTTATATCTTTCTTTTAAGCATTATAAGAATGTTGCTTCCCACCCACCCCCACCCCCCAAAACAAAACAAAACAAAAAACAAACAAACCAGGTTTCCTGCTGTACATAATTGCGGTCTCATATTATAACAGTTAGAAGTACTTATTGCATGGATCTACAATACAGCGCTCTTTGTCTCTGATTCACAGTCCAGATGGCAGAAGTGGGGTTGTGCAAATTGGTTAGATTCTTTGTGCTCATTTGATTGTTATGCTCTGATTTACCAGTTTATTGTACTTGAAACCTTCTTCCCATTGAAGGCATCCTTAGCCCAACACAGCATTTTATCAAAATAATAATAATTTCATGTCAGAAATTAATCTGGGTTGAAAGGATTTTTGCTGGAGCAACTCTGCTCATGGGACACCCAAATGTGGCTCCTTTTATGTCTCCAAGAACTGGGACAGAGACGGGCACTCAATCTGTCATGCGGTACCCAGGTCTCAAACTGCTGACTTGCCAACCTTCCAGTTAACAAGGTGAGCTTCTTAATCACTGAGTCACCGCAGCTGTATTGTATCAAAAGTTTTGTTGATATGTGAAATAAGCTCAACTATGTGTTCAGGATATGTGTCTATATGTTACATCTTTAATTGCTACATAAAGCAGTAACTCTTGCTGTGAATTTTTTTTTATTAAAAGTTGAAGTGTATCATGAATTTTGCAGTGTGTAAGCAAACTTCCTTAATAAAGCTAAAAGCATGATCTATTAGTCTGCGTGTTTGGAGCACTTTAGAGCAAGGTTGCAGATCCAAATACCATATATACTCGAGTATAAACTGACCCGAATATAAGCTGAGGTACCAAATTTGACCCAAAACCCCAGAAAAATAGATTGACCCGTGTATAATCCAAGGGTGGGAAATGCAGCAGCTCCTAGTGAGTTTCAATAATCAAAATACTGTACATGAAAATAAGGTAAAATTAATTAAATTGTTGACACATCTCCATCCGGCACAGTCTTGGGACCCTCATAGTCATTGACCCCAGTATAAGCCATGTCCCCTTTTTGGGGCTCATTTTTGGGACTAAAAACCTCAGTTTATACTCAAGTATATATGGTAATTCTGATTTCAAAATCCTGTTTGTTATGCCCACTAGCATAATTGCATTTCTATAACTTTTGGCAACAGATGACTATAAGTTAAGAAGTAAGTCTAAACATTGCCTAATTCACACTGAGTTATAATAGTGGTATGTGATAGCAAATGCCTACATCAGCTTTTCAACCTGTGGCAATTTGCTGCAGAAGGTTATGCCAGCAGCATTACACAGGTGGGTGTAATAGATAGGATTTTGTCTAGTACGGTTGACAAGACATAAGCAAATTGTTAATAACATGGAGTATCAGTGCGTAGGAACCTAAAGTATGAGATGCTATTCCCTGGTTCATTGGATTCGTGGAAGTATCTGGTTGACTAGTGTAGGAGTGATATTAGTTGAATATAAGATTTGACTCACAGCTTGGAAAAAATGTGTTGTTTTTATTTTTATTTTGGATAGTACCACTTACGATGGCCAGCTAGTTACTGAAGCAGGAAAGTTACTCTCCTGAAAATGATGATAATATACGTGAACTGCCCTTGACTCCTAGATTTTTCCAGCTAGCTTCTAGGGAATTTTGGTGACTGTGGTCCAGCTCTGATCTGACTTATTGGCTTTTGGCCATAAATCAATAAGACCGAGGAGAATTGCAATACAATGCACATTTGGAAAGCATGAAGGGAGTTACTCAGTGTTCTGGTTTGGTTGTATTTTGTGAGGTTATATTTTATAATTTTTATTGTACTGTTGCTGTTTTGACTGTAAGCCGCCCTGAGTCACCTCGGCGAGTGGGCTGCAATAGAAATCTGAATGAATGAATGAATAAATAAATAAATAAATAAATAAATAAAGTTAGAATAGGCTAGAGCAGAGCTTCCCAACCTTTTTTTTTTTTTTTGGCCATGCCCCACCTAAGCATCTCTAAAATCCTGATGCCCCTCGTGACATATAATTATTAATATTCAAAAAAGTGATTTCCTGTTCATGTGGAGGAAGCCTAAAAGGCCATTAACTTGGTCTAAATAAGCTTCCAGTTGCCCCTCCCCTTAAAATCAAATTGCCTCTCTGTGGGGTGTGTGCTCCACATTGAAAACCATGGAGCTACAGTAAACCCATTGAAATCAAAGTACTGTACAAAAGTTAATGACTAACTTAAGTCCCACTGATTTCAAGAGCTCTGCTCTCAGCATGATTATGTCTGTATCCAACCAGCTGTTTAGAATTCATGTTGGAATAAATATTTATTTATTTATAGCCAAATGCTGTGCTTGATGTCACTGTCACTACGACAACATAGTGATAAGAAATAATTATTTTAAGCTTCTTAGCAAAAAGAATTGTCACCTACATTTTTATGTAAAAAATAATTATCAACTTCAAGTGCTAGTGGATAAAATAACATCAGGTCGTTTCTAGCAAACATTGCTGCACTGGATGCTTAGAATCACAGTTACATTGCATACCAGGTAAGCGTTTATTCAAAATTATTACAATTTTTCATTTCAAAGCAATCACAAAAGAAGAAAGAACTGAGATCAATAACCTGATAGAAGCATTTTTTCCATTTTACATAGCAATGTCTACAATTCTTCTTACATTATCGCTGTACATAAGATGTTCATGCTTTAAGAAGCTATATATTTCGTTGTTATAATGTCATTGGAACATGGTATGGTTCATGGTCAGAAAGAAACAAAAAGACAGTCAACAACACAGTGGAAACAAGAAAATAAATAGGAAGAGGCAATAAAGGTCACTCTTGCTTGAAAGCTAGTCATATCTGACTCTAGGGTCCAGTGCTCATCTCTGTTTCATAGCCAAAGAGCCAGCGCTGTCTGCTTCTGCAGATGTTTCTATGGTCATGTGGCAGGCATGACTAGACACTAGACTGCACGGAACACTATTTAACTTCCCACCGAAGTGATCCCTATTTATCTACTTGCAATGTCTTGCTTTCGAACTGCTCGGTTGGCAGGAGCTGGGACAAAGGAGGGAGCTCATTCTGTCCTGCAGTACCGTATTCGGGTTTCAAACGGCTGACTTTTGCCTTCCAGTCAGCATCTTAGCCACTTGAGCCACTGCAGGGCTTGATTCAAATGCCAGAGGCGAAGAAAAGTGGCAAAGGACAACCACATTTAACTGTAAAACCTCATCTCACTCACACCCAGTATTAGAGCATGCAAGATTTCTATTCTTCCAAGTTTTCCATCCTAATGTTATTCCTCTTTTTAATGGTGCCCTGCCAACTTAATAACATTTGCTTTTAAAGACTATGCAATGTGATTTTGATATGGAAATATGCTTATATAAAAGCAGTTTCCCCTGGCACAGCTTGAGAATTTACTGAATCTTATCTGGGTCCCAGCCAGAGTTCTTGGAGGGACTGTTTGTGTCTCTGCTTTAGCTGTCTCTTTCTGTACAAGCCTAATTAGTTAAAATACATCCACACCGCGCTGGCTTACTTTACTGTGACATCATTTATTTGTTACAATAGGAAGACAGTTTGCCACTTGTCAAGAATACAGCACCTATCTTTTTACCATTAAAAACAATTTACTGACAAAAATGTGTAAGGTAAAGGTCGCCCTTGCTCGAAAGTCAGTCATATCTAACTCTAAGGTTCAGTGCTCATCTCCCTTTACAGCCAAAGAGCCAGTGCTGTCTGTGTCTGCAGAAGTTTCCATGGACATGTGGCAGGCATGTCTAAATGGAATGCTGTTTACCTTCCCACTGAGGTGGTCCCTATTTATCTACCTGCAATTTCTTGCTTTCGAACTGCTAGGTTGGCAGGAGCTGGGACAGAGATGGGAGCTCACTCCATAGTGCAGCACTTGGGTCTCGAACTGCTGACCTTCCAGTAATCAAGTTCAGAGTCTTAACCACTAAGCCACCACAGTCTAAGCCTTTTAGGAAGACATCAAGGCAGCTCTGACATCAGCTTCAGCGAAATGGTCTTTGTTTTCTACTGCCAGAGGAAACACACTGATTCCTGTGGAATTGGATGGTTTGCTATATGAACATGTGCTTCCTCTTCTGATTTGTGTCTAACTTCTGTAGCCATTATTTTCTACGTGGCCCAAGTAATGGACTTGATTCTTATGCCAAACACAAAGATCAAGATACAGTTGAATACTCTCACCCTAAACCCTCCATGACTGTATTTTGTACCCTCTTCCATGCATGTAGAACAGTTTTCTGTCTGTTGCAGTTCTTGCTATAAAATGGAGCTACAGCAAATCAGGATCCAAAGCCTGGGAAGATCCGCAGTGGATAGAATGGGTTGTTTCCTTCACAAAGGCCACCTTTAAGATGTAAAGATGGAAATTATCACAAATAGAATAAGGCTGATGCACATAGCCATGGCTCCTTCTTTCTATGTGCTATTGAGAATGTCTGAATAGGATTAAAATGCATCCCATCAACAAATCTGTTAAATCCCGTCTTCCCATCTATGGAACACATTATATCCCTGATGGCTAACCTTGGCACTCCAGCTGTTTTGGATTTCAATTACCAGAAGCCCAAGTCAGAACACCTGATGATCAGGGCTTCTGGTAATTTAAGTTCCAGAACAGCTGGAGTGCCAAGGTTAGCCATCACGGTTCTATATGTTGATGGGATGCATTATGTTTTTATGATGTGTAAACCACCATGAGTTGCCCCGGCGAGGAGGGAGGTATATAAATGTGAATAAATAATAAATTAATAAATAAATATGTATGATTTTGCTCTATCTCTACCACACAGTGCACATACACAGACTCTTATTTACATGAAAATCATCAATGAGTATGTCATCAATTAGTATGAAGCAGGTACGGTTCCTGAAACCTTAGGGCAAAATAATTTTTGAGTCTTTATGGTGCCACAACATACAGATTATGCTGCATGAGATTTTCTTTGTTAATTTTTTGTTTATCAACGGCAATAACAATTGCACTTATATACTTCCCCATAGTGTGTACAACACTTTCTGGGTGGTTTACAAGGTAATTAGCATTTTGTCCCCAACAAAATGTACTCATTTTACTGTTCTTAGAAGGATGGAAGACTGAGTCAACTTTGAGTCTGTTCAGATCAAACTGAGATAATGTGCAGAAATTTTATTGCAGTAACCACTGTGCCATGAGGGATTCTCTACCTAAGACTATTTCTGTGTATGACCTTCTTTCTTACATAGAATGTCCTGTGAAATGGCAGATATAAATTCTTTCTCTAAATTAGCCATTCTTTTAGAACAGAAAGAAAAACATTGACTCATTTAAATAGAGAGCAATTAGAGAATGTGACTTCAATTATGAAAAACCTTCCTTCCTTCCTCTTTTCCTTCCATGGTCTTTTCTGAGTAAAATATCTGCAGTAAAGCCATTATCATTCTCTCACTTTTTAAAAAAGGAATTGGAAAAAGGAGAAAGAAGGGGAGAAGGAACTCACACTCACATGCAAATCAATTAAATATTAAGCTTTTTTTTTTGGGGGGGGGGGAATAGCCGTGTTAGACTGTGGTTCAGGCATATCATAAAACAAAAACAAAAATAAAACACTGCAGTACTTTAAAGACGAACTGCTATATTTTTACTGTGAACTGTCATGGATCAAGTCCACTTCTTCAGACAAAGGAGTAAAACTTCCAGACATGGTTTATATGCATTAGATGCAGGGGTCAAGATTACTCTTTACCTCATTGCTTTGTGATCCATTTGCCTTGTGACATCTTGACCCCTGCATCTGGTGTATATAAACCATGCCTTCAAGCTTTACTCCTTTGTCTGAAGAAGTGTACTTGATCCACATAGCTCACAGAAAAAAATATATCAGTTAGTCTTTAAAGTGCTGCAGTGTTTTAATTTTTGTTTTTGTTTTCTGATATTGAGCAATGTTATTTTCAATCAAGGATGGGAAAAGTGAACCTTTGAAAAATTAACTCCTTGATCGGCCATGCCCTTGACATAAAGTAACAGGCTATTACAAAGCTATTGATTTTAAAATGCCAATCTCCATCCTACACATCATCCAAGAATATATATATCTTTAAAAGAAAAGAACAATGCATCACACAATGAGTTTTATATCCCGATTCATTAAAATGCATGGAGTCTAGCGACGTGATGGAAACAAAACATAAATGTAATATCAGAATGATAAATAGGCGTAGTTGTATTAATAATTGCTGAAATACCTTGGAGCTGAATAGAACATAGATCCAAAGTTTGAATGGCCTGCCAGCCAAGAAGACGACAGAAGATATAGGATGGTAGAATATGGAAATTCACATACATGTGACCTGCAGCATGATTCCTCAGCTATCTTGGAATAGAGTCTTTGAGTTGGCTTTATTCTAGAGACCAGTCAAAAAAAAAACACCCTTAAGGGGATCTTCAAATAGGCAGAGAAACACACAGATATACCTCACTCCTTTTGACCCAGCCATATCCACTTTACAAGAGTTGTGACAGGATAGATGCAATAGCCAAAAACTGTATGGATGAAGGATGGCAGAGCAACATGGCCAAAATTGGTCTATACTGTCCTAGCAGACCAAGGAGAAGACTTCTGCTCTGAAGTGAATGTACAGGAGAATTAGTCCAGTGACTGACTGAACAAGTCATGAAGGCTCCTGAGGGAGCTTAGCTAAACTAATGGGAGCCAGGGATGCAAGAAACATTGACTAGTGACTCCCATTTGTTTTTATAAGTGAAAAAGTGTACTCCTTTCTTATGTCTACATTAATAACTCATGGGCAACTGACAAGGAGCATGTGGTTGTGTAATTATTGAGTGAGACCTGTCAGAAAGAACATATCTTGTTATTTTTAAATAAATGTTCCAACTGGAACATTGTTGCAAGAACTTATCTTTAGCCATCCTGACTTGGGACTGGATGTCTTGAGAAATGCCGCCTTCTGAGCCTTGCTAAGTGTAAGGTCTTTGCAATGCGGGCTTAACTACACAGTCCTCCTTCATTATCCTAATACTTGTCTGTGATTTGCCCCACTCCATGGTAACTATAGCCTAGGAAAGATTATTCTGAATGCTTGAGATGCAAATATCATCATCTTATATTTGTTTGTAATATATTCAATACACCCCCACTAGGTGAAAGCCTTGTCAGGGTGTGGGGCTTGATCAGTCTAACTAGGCAGTATTGCCCTTCTCTTGTTACTGATGTTAGGCCAGGACTAAAATTCACCAAAGCATCCTCCGTTGGATCCCTTGGGCAAGGTGAAAGTGGAGAGCACACATCATGGTCCGTCTAGTCAGCAGGTGACGTGATATTCAAATGGCTAAGAAACCACATTCTGATGGGCTTGATTTCTCAAGTCTATTTGCATGTGCGGAATGCCATCATGGAGATGTCTGCTAATGTGCCAACTCCTCACTGAATAATGACTCCAAGGTATCCAAGGTAGTGTCGGCGTCTGCAACTTGATCCGAGTACAGTATATATTTTTTTCCTTCCCCATGGTGCTGGGACTCAATGCGGAGTGTTAGGTGGCAGTAAATAATCTGACTTCCCAAAGGGGCCAATGGGTACAGGTGGATCAGTCCCTTTGTGTGGGGTGATGGTCCTCAGTGGAGGAAATGCCGCTGGAAACCATCATATTGGGTCTAATGGTAAAATGAGCGGAGGAGGAACCACTTTACTACTCTGATTCATGGAGGAGGAAAAGACCATGCTAGATGGATGGGTTGTGAAGGCACACCTTGATAATATCCTCAAGGCTGCAGCAGTCCATTGCAGTCCCGGTGTTAAATCCTGCATGTCTCATTACATATGTACTGCAGGAGATAGCTCCAGGATCATAGTGCCGTGATGATGACAAACCTTAGCACTTCAGGTGTTCTTGGACTTCAATTCCCAGAAGCCCAAGTGAGCACTCCTGCTGATCAGGGCTTCTGGGAATTGAAGTTCAAGAACACCTGGAGTGCCAAGGTTCACCATCATGGGCATAGTGTGTGGGTTACTTCATGGCAAGCAGGGATCCACCTTAAACAAATTCATGCCAGTGGCATTTTTCCTGCTTGCCTTGGAGGGCGAAGGAGGCCCAGAGCCAGCTGGCCTCCAAGACCAGGCCAAGGTAATACATGTATAAGTAAATAATCAATATCTGGCTAGAATCCTATAGACCAGGGTGCCCAAACTACAGCCCATGGGCTGGATCTGTCCTGTGACACCAATTAATCCAGCCTGCAATGCCCTCACTGCTGCCGGAAGCGGAAGTAAAACACACCTGCACATGCACATTTTACTTCCACTTCTGGGTGGGAGGAACCATGCGACCGACATGCTTGACCATGTGACCAGCCCTTGGCCTAAAAATTTTGGGCAACCCTTCTATAGACATTAAAGTCAATGACTTTTATGTGTTGCAGATAATTGTGGTAAATTGACAATATGCTGGAGTGTATCTCAGTTGCATAATTAAATGCACGATCAGACATGCAACTGAGATATAATTAGACACCTTGTGAATGAGCCAGGATTACCTGTAGGATCTCACATTGTAATTAATTGTCAGAGGGAGCCTTTAAAAAGTCTTAGGACTTGATGTGGCAATTAAAAGGTAGTTATCTTCTCATTTGTGTTGCTATGGGATTTCTTTATCATTTATGTAAGGCCTCTGGATGATGACTATGATTTTCAATACTTATGGGCCACAGATTTTTGTTTTTTGTCAATAAATATTTTGCTCAGGACACAACTAGTTTCTTCTGCATCTTCTCACACTTTGAGTTTTATATATTTAAATATGGAACCAATATTATTTGTTTGCATTTTTAATTAAAGTTCATGACATTTGTAGCCTTACTACTGTGAAAGCAATATTCTCCCCTCTTTGCCTTGCTCCCTCACCGCTTAACTGCTATATCCTTAACAATAACAACAATTTAGAGGAAGAACATCATCCTCACATTCATACAACCCACTGAGGAGAAAAGGATAGGAGAGTGGAGATGACTCAGTGAGAAGGAAGGGAAAGATGCAGGAGGGAGAGCAATTAAAATCAGATGAGTAGCTACTACAGAACAGTATTGCTAACATAAAATCTCTCTGTGAAATGGAAAGATGATTTAGTTAGGCGAAATATATGCATTACCACACACATCGTTTGATTGAGATGAACACAGTTCACCATGTTTTTAAATGTGTTATTTTCTCCTGATCCAAGTAAATTTGATTCTCATGCTTCAGCAACTCAACTCAATTCTCTCACATGGCAGGGTCAGACTTCTTTCAGAGCTTTAAATTTCTGGTAAAACTCCCTTTAGATTGCTGTAAAAATACAGAAACCCACAGAAGAAAATAGCTACAAATCTCCCAGTGTCCACCCCTTTCTCATTAACTGGAACTTAGAATCTCAATAATTCACTATGAGAGGTTTGTAGGAAAAAGAGTTAAAAACATTTCTTTACTTCCAGTTACTTGGAATAATAGATTTCTGCTGCTTTCTTTTCTGCATGAATGTTAACAACCAACCAAACAGGCCAAGAGCAACAAAAAATTGACACCAACTAACACAAAGAGAAGGAAAGAACACAAAGTAGAGAGAGGTGAGGAGGAATGATTGGTTTTGTTTATTGTTCAGTCGCACAGTTGATTCCGACCCTCCGCAACCCCATGGCCCACCTCCCTCCAGGCACCCCTGTCCTCCACCATCCTCCTCAGCCCACCCAGATCCGTTCCCACTGCATCCACTATACCATCCAGCCATTTCATTCTTGGCCGCCCCTTCTTCTTTTGCCCTCCCCTTTCCCAGCATCAAGGCCTTCTCAAGGGAATCCTCTCTTCTAATTTGATGTCCAAAGTACCTCAGCTTCATCTTTACAATTTGACCCTTAAGGAGCAGTCAGGGTTGATTTCTTCTAAGATTGACCTATTTGTTCTCCTCGCTGTCCAGGGGACTCTCAAAACTCTCCTCCAACACCACATCTCAAAGGCATCTATTCTTCTGCACTCAGCTTTCCTTATGGTCGAGCTCTCACAGCCATACATTGCCACAGGGAATACCATTGCTTTGACTATACGAATTTCTGTTTGCAATTTGATGTCTCTACTTTTCACTATGTTCTCCAGGTTTCTCATCACTTGCCTCCCAATAATCAGTTGCCTTTTTAAATCATGGCTGCAATCCCCATCTGCAGTGAACTTTGATCCCAAGAAAGTAAAATCTGTCACTGCCTCTACTTCTTCCCCATCTATTTTCCAGGTACTGATAGGGCCTGTTGCCATGATCTTGTTTTTCTTTATATTGAGTCTCAAGCCAGCTTTTGCACTTTCTTCTTTCAACCTAATCAGGAGCTTCTTTCAGTCCTCACTTTCTGCCATGAGGGTGGTATCATCTGCATATCTCAAATTGTTGATGTTTCTCCCAGCAATTTTGATCCCAATTTGTGATTCCTCCATCCCTGCATTGCACATTATGTGCTCTGTGTATAAGTTGAATAAGCAGGGTGACAAAATGCAGCCTTGTCTTACTCCTTTTCCTATTCCAAACCACTCTGTCCTTCCGTATTCTGTCCTAACTGTTGCTTCTTGATTCATGTACAGATTTCTCATGAGGTATATAAGGTGCTCTGGTATTCCCATCTCTTTAATTACTTGCCACATTTTGTTGTGGTCCACACAGTCAAAGGCCTTAGTGTAATCAATGAAACAGAAGTAGACTTGTTTCTGATATTCCTTTGTTTTTTCCATGATCCATCTTATGTTGGCGATGTGGTCTCTGGTTAGCCTAGAAAAATTCCTCCCAGTCCCTCCAACACCAGACAGTATGTGAGGTTGTAAAAAAACAACACAAGCTAGACTAAGTGTTTAGGTAGAAAGCCATTAAGGATCTACACAAAAATGTTTGTATAGAAACTCTTCAATGCACTTCCACTGGCAGGAGTGGAAAGTGGTGCAGTCTGTAGGCAAATGCAGATGACATGGGCAGTTTTGGTGTTCAAAGCAGAGCTACCTTAATCAGCAAAATTCTGTGAGGAACCTCCAAAATTGTCTCAAGCTTTTAAAGTTGTGAATTAGTTTCGTTGGGTTTGGTGCATAGTCATCGGGAGATAAAGCAGTAGGTTAGTGTGCATGTTATTTGTAAAAGTATCACAACTTTGGAGAATGCATTTATGAAGTGCTAACATTTTATTATTTCCTACTTGTGAAGCTGCCTGCCTCATGCGTTTTTGCCCTAAACTTGTGGTTCCCAACATCGGGCACATGCCCCACAGGGGGGCAATTTGATTTTTAAGGGAGGCAAATTGAGAATGTGATTTCATTTTTTTAATAATAAGAATTATATTTCATGGGGAACCACTGCTCTAAACCAACCATTTTAGATCAGGAACACTTTAGAGAAAGATAACAAATGCACCTTAGGATAATTGATGTAATTGTTGTACGATGCCCAGAGTCACTTGCCAAGTGGGCGGCAATACAAATGTGACTAATAAATAAATTGATACACAGCATTGCTTCCATGAAAGATATATTGAGAAATGGTCAGAATTCTTGTCATAGCTTAATTTATTTAAATGTATGCAATTTTTAAAAAAACATTGATTATAAGGTACAAATTAAAAGATTCAATTCAGATGACAAGACTTTCATTTAATAAAATGCTAGTGAACCAAACTACAGTATAGCTTCTTATTTTACCTGAAACAAATGCTTATGTTCAGGTATACTGCATTTCCCTGCACGCAGTACTACAACTTTGTCCACATTACTCTCTGGACAGTTTTTGCCAGTAATTACTGATCTTAAAATACAAGAGCATAAAATTGCTATAATTTGTGGCTGAAGTGTATGACACTATGCTGTCATTTTTTCTGTCTGTTGGGGTAAAAAGGTTAGATTTCTATAAATAACAGCCAATCCATTAATCAGAATTGTCTGTCTTTTGCTGGGACTCAGTGATATTTTCTTTATACCAAGTTCAAGGGCTTTAAATAAACACAGTTGAAAAGAAAGGGAATGATAATGGATTGATTGCCCATCATTCTTCATTTCTTTTTTATATTCACTATACATTTTTTATCATTTTTGTTTATTAAAAACAACCAACAATAATCGTGAAATGTTCTGTTCTCATGGATCTGGCCTATCTCAACTGCATAAGGTACATGAGGAAAGATCTTTAAAGTCCCTTCATGCCTTCTAATCTCTAGCCAAAAAATTAATAATAGATAAGGAACTGGTTAAAGTAGTTATAATTTGTTCAAAATAAGCATTTCTAAACACCCCCCAAAAAAAGTCCAGGTCATCACCACTAGAATTATTACAAGCATGGAGACTGAATTTGTTAAAATATTAACAGGAATATGCCAACAAATCTGGAAAACAAAACAGAGGACTGGAAATTTTTAATATACCCAAAGGACCTAATTCTGCATGGGACCATATTGGCATGTTGATCACATATCCCCTTACTGATGTCTTAGCTCCAGCACAATTTTAGAAGGGAAAGAAATTAAAATTGTCATAACCATTTACTTTTGATCCATTATTTATTTGTTAACTTTCTATCTTACCTTTCCCTTTCAGTTATTTTCAACAACCTGTGAGTGGGGATAAGGGATAAGTAAGGCTGATACATAATTGGCCCACGATTACTCAGTGAACTTTATGGCTAAGTGAGGATTTCAAGCCATGACTTCTGAATCCAAGTCTAATTCTTTAACTGCTACATCGTACTAAGTTTTCTTAAGACAACAAACATTTGTTACACCAAAAGTATCATATGAAGCTGATTAGCAAACATTTAGCTCATTATTACATTGCCCTGCTTAAATTGGTGTTCTTGTGTTAATATAAACTTCAATTGATATTCCACTTTTGCCTCCATTTTACTCTTTTTCTCCTTATTTCCTCATTTTTTACCTATAAAGCACCTCCTATGCAAACAAATCAATAGTATGACTGAATCTGTTCTAAGTTGGTGGGCTATTTATAGTCTCATTATGTACTGTAAAGGCAGATAGCTTAACAGAAATTTGTAAGCCAATATCCTCGAAATGAAGATAGAAAAGGCAATAGCTTTCCTAGTCCTCCGGCATGTACTAACTTTTCTTTAAATAAAACAAGGTCAATAACTGTGCTTAAAAACTTATTGAATTACGAACACAAATTAAATTAGAAAGGCTAGTACAGACAGCTACCATAAAGTGAAATTACATTTTAAAACAATGCCTTGTTAATACCATTTAAATTAGAAGGTATTTTTAAAATGACAAAATTTAGTATTATGCTGCCAAGAAGATTCTGAAGATGAAGTTCAATAAAACAGTTTGTTTTTCATGTACAAACTGAATGTATAATATGGCACATAGCATTCTCAGATATGAGTTGCAGCCGCCGACAACATAGGCACATACTTTATGAAGAATTCTGAAGAATGTGGTGAGAGGTCAAATATAGGACCAGTGGGCATGTTTTTAATCCCACTTTCTGTTTACACCCCATATCATCAATAGGCTTACAGTACAAGTGATACTTGACAACCCTTTATTCAGTGATGGAATTCAGCTGGTATGCCCTGGTACGCCTGTACTGGTAGTAGAAATTCCAGCTGGCCCTGCCAATCCAGTTGCTAGAGCCTTGGGCTGTAGGCCTGCACCTGCCTTCCATACCAGTGGTGCAGCCTCCCTGGGATTCCCCTATCCGGTTGCCAGATCCTTGGGTTGTAGGCCTGCGCCTGCCTCCTTCCCAGGTGTCGTAGCCACCCAGTCACATGGCCACACACAGCAAGTCGCCTGGCCATGACCACCCAGTCACATGGCTACCTGGCCACACCCACCATGCCATACCCACAGAGTAGGTAGTAATTTTTTTTTTTTTTTTGAATTCCACCACTAGCTTTACTGAAAGGGCTCTTTTTCTAGACTCTTTAACGGGCTGATTAATAAGAAAGGACAATATGTTGTTTTGACAGTAGCACAATAGCCTATCTTAACAGAGTAGCCAAAAATTGTATTTTTAATTAAAATCAATTATTCAGGAATTGGGCCTGAATGAGTGAAAGCTTTCCATCAACATTTTATAACACAAGGATCTTATTGAGCAAATTCTGGAGACATGTTGAAATGGCTTCATGAGAACGCACATATCTAACAATGCTCAAAGTATTAAAAACCCATCAAGAATGTGCCATATCTTTCTCATTTATGTACCAGGTTTTGGCTCTATCTGCTGTTTTCAATACCAGATTAAATGCAACTTTAGGATGTTTACAAGAACAATACAGTGCTGTAGAGCATACGTAAACAATCTTTCAACATTACATTGTACTGACCAGGAGCAGCTGTTATTGGAAGAGCTGAAAATGTTCTATCAGTAAAGGAGATAGATCTAGGAATCTTGGGGAAAGAGGCAATCAATAATATATGTCAACTACACTGGGAAGAAAAGATGCTATGACGATACAAGAGTCACCGAAGCTTAAGGTTCAGCCCAGAATAAATGTTGAAGGAAGTAGCTGTGTTCATAAAATAAAGACTCTGGAGCAAAAATAATTGCATTCATAAAATAGGAATTTGAAATAAAAGTGGCCTCAAACATCACTTCCAAAACCTACCTAGCACGGTCTGATGTGGTGATGAGACATAAGGTATATTTACATATGGAAGAAAGTGAATTCACATCCAAAATACCTATATATCACACCACACTGTCCCCATCTCATGGATTTTAATGTCATACATTGCTCCTGTCCCTAGACATGTCTGCAGGCAGAGACTGGGTTCTCTTGGATCACCCTTGCTTGAAAGTCAGGGTTTGGTGCTTATCTCCATTTACAGCAAAAGAGTCAGTGCTGTCTGCATCTGCAGATGTTTTCATGGACATGTGGCAGGCATGACTAGACACTGAAGTGCACAGAATGCTGTTTACCTTCCCACTGAAGTAGTGCCCATTTATCTACATGCAATTTCTTGCTTTTGAACTGCTAGGTTGGCAAGAGCTAGAACAGAGATGGCAGCTCACTCCATCGTGCAGCACTCAGGTCTTGAACTGCTGACCTGATGACCTTCCAATCAAGTTCAGCATCTTAACCACTAAGCAGTCTTGGGTTCTCTTACACATATATTTTACTTTACGCCACACACACAGAGGGAAAGAAAGAGAGGCCATGTACATTTCACCTTCTTTTCTCTCTTAGTTAGAAGCCCAGCGAAGGGGGATATGTATACAGTAAACCCATTTGAAATAAGTCCAAAATGCAGTTGAAGAGGAAAAAAGTTTTGCCAAGCAGGGGAAAAGGAGAACCAAAAAGTACAATAAGGAACACAAGCAGCACTGATGGCAGCCTCAAGTAGATCATCACAGAGACCATGGGGTATGGATGTGATTTGATGGAAATTGAGTCCTAGCAACAAAGGGGTCATACACACATCGTAGAAGCAGTGATGGGATGTAACAGGTTCACACCAGCTCACCAGAACTGGTAGTAACTTTTCCCAGTGTTCCGGAGAACCAGTAGCAGCTTTGGGGGGGAACCACCTTCGGGGCTTACCTTTTCACTGGTTCCCCCACTGTGCATGCATGCCAAGCACTTGGTGTGCATGCATGCCTACAGTGCTTAGCATGTATGCACGGCCTCCTTGTTGTCCTCCCAAGCAGGAAGGAGGAAGAGAAGCTGCTAGCCTGAAGCTCCCTATAGCCTGCTCCCCAGGGTAAGTGACTCACCTTTGGATGTGGTGTGTCTGTGTGTATTTTAATGTGTATTTAATACCTTTACCTATATTGACATACTACCACAGTTCCTAAAAAGGCCTGTCGGCCTGGCTTGGGGTTTTTAAGCAAAGTCTTGGAGTTACCTCATCAATAAGCTACACCTGTGCTGTTCCAATTGCTGTTCCATTTGGAGAACCCTTAAGGAGATACAGCTGTTTTACATTTACATTAAGACATATTATCCTAGAGAACTGGTACAATGACCATATCCATCTTGCAACATGGTGCTGCCCAGGCACTTATACTAACAGGTAAGTGACGGGTTTGTGTTTGGAGTGGGTGGGTGGGTTGATTTGTGTTTGGGTGGGTGTTTGGGTGGGTGAGTGTATTTTAATGTAATTTTTATTTTATTTATTTATTTAATTAATTAATTTAATTTATTTACAGGTTTGTGTTGTGGGTGGGTGGGTTGGTAGGTTGACGGGTGTGTGTGTGTGCTTATTTTTATTTTATTATTATTATTTATTTTTTCTTTGGTCCCGCCCATGATGTCATGATGTTAGCTCCGCCCACACTGTGATGACATCACAGTGGGGTAGTAAAATTTTTGACATCCCACCACTGGGTAGAAGGTTAAAGGATACCTACAGCCCATTTTAAAAAGATGTGCTCTCTCTAGTTGGAGAAGAGCTATACATTTTGCTTTTAAGTTGCTTTGTTTAGTGATTGGTCACTAAAAAGTAAGGTCAAGGTCATCCTTGCTTGAAAGTCAGTTGTATCTGACTCAAGGGTTCAGTGCTCATCTCTGTTTATAGCCAAACAGCCAGCGCTGTCTGCATCTGCAGACATTTCTGTGGACATGTGGCAGATGTGACTAAACACCAGAATGCATGGAATGCTGTTTATCTTCCCACTGAAGTGGTACCTATTTATCTACTTGCAATTTCTTGTGTTTGAACAGCTAGGTTGACAAGAGCTGGAACAGAGATGGGAGCTCACTCCATTGTTCAGCACTCAGGTCTCAAACTGCTGACCTTCCAGTCATCAATTCAGCATCTTAACCACTAAGCCACGGCAGTCCCTCAGAAGGTAAATAAGTGTTTAAATGCAAGTGGGATTACTAGGACATACATCTCCATTCAGTGTCTCATCTAACCGAGGACAGCAATCTTTATTGAGCAGCATCACAGATAATTCTGAAAGCAATACCATGAAATTAGAAGCAGTGGTGGGCATTAACAAATTTGCACCAGTTCGTCAGAACCGGTAGCAGAAATTCTGGCTGGCCCCGCTCATCCATGTTTTGAAATAAAGTAGTCCTAATTTGGGTGCAACACCTGACTTTCCTCCTGGCCACACCCACCATACCACACCCACAGTGTGGTAGTAATTTTTTTTGAGCCCACCACTGATTAGAATGCAGCTGCATTAGATCACCTACCTGTCACCCAGGAGGACTCCTTTGCTTTGGACAGTTTTTGAGCAGGCAGAAGGGTGGCAAGTGTGGTATCCCCACATTATTCCAAGCCAGAGGCACATTTCAATATATCTGTCTCCAGCAGAACTCTGTAAACTGTTGGTCACTACATGGGCCTTTCTTGTGGTTTGCACAGAACTCCAGATTCCCAGTGATTCCCAATGTGACCCCCAGGTCCCACATGGGGACATCAATTCCCAGAAGTTTAAGTCAGTACATTAGCTAGTGCTTTGGGGAATTGACTTGGGTTCTTGGAACTGAAATCCAAAAACCAAAGGTTGGGAAACACTGCTTTAAGCCAATGCAACACTGCAACATACCCTTCAAGAACTTATCTGAAACTGAATTTGGACCTTGAAATAAAAGGTATTCTCTACCCTTGCAAAAAAATTTTTTTAATCATGTCAGAAGAACACAAAGGTGCTTTATGAGCTGAAAGGATTTTTGCTGGAGGAATTCTGCTCAGGTGACACCTGAAAGAGGCTCCTTTTGTATCCCCAAGATTTTTCCCCACATAAGTGGTCCCTATTTATCTACTTGCAATTTCTTGCTTTCAAACTGCTAGGTTGGCTGGAGCTGGGACAGAGATGGGAGCTAATTGAACTGGAATAGAACAACCATTATTCTCTCTGTGCCCATACCATATTGTGCTATATTTTCTAACATCACTATTTCTCCAAGCACAACAAAAGATATGTGAAACAACTTATGGTGATTCTAATAGGTCTTTCAAGGTAAGTCGGCCATTTAAAGAATGGTTTCACCACTGCCATCACCTCCCTCCTGATTTTCCATGGTCAAGCACATGCTTGAATACAGTTCTCCTGAGTCCTAACCTGTCACTCTATTTGCTATGCCACAGAGGATATGCCTTAAAGAACATTATTCTCTTTTTTTTAAAAAGCAGCATTCTCCAATGATACATATTTAATCAGCATCTAAAATAGGGTTGGTACTTAATTTCCTTTTCAAAAATAAAAACAAGACTCTTCGTGTCTTAAGTATTTACAATTTAGTTCTAAAAATGGTACAGACTTTTAAATTGGGATGTCAAGTATAAGAAGAGGTAATCATAATTAACAAAGTGTTGAAGAGCAAATAAACAAATGGGTGTTCCGCTTAAACATCTTGATTGCAGAGTCTTCAAGCACATTTTTGTGTAGTTAAAATCTCTGATTGAACATTAAGCAAATGTTCTTTGCCGGTTTATAACGTTCTTTTGTGAGCTTGAGCTGTAACAATTGAGTGGGCACACCCAAATCAAAATAGGTCACAATAGTTTGGTCACTTTGGTCACAATAGTTTGAAAGAAAAAAATACAGAACATGTATTTGTCTTTTAAACCAAGATCAAATGGACTGAATAGCATTTAAATTTGATTAAATTGTCTTTTATTGGCATAACAATGTTGTGTTGGAACAGCTTTATTAGCTTAATCAAAAGGTTACAGAGGCGGGGAGGACTTGTATGAGTATGAGTAACAGTATGTTACTTGGTAACTATTACCATAGATCTCATGATGTGTATGATAGCTTATTTATACAGGTAAGATATGTTTTTAATGTGGGATTCCCCATTGCATGTTGCAAAGCAACACTACAGCTAATTCAAGTCACTTAATCTGCAAATGTTTTGGAGACTGGATTCAGAAGGTCCCAGGCCCATTCTACCATTCCTTCCATGAAAAAGTAGACCCTGATTTTTGAGGCTTTCTGTTCTTGTCATGTGGTATCCCACAAAAAATAATATTAATAATAACATTGAGTCTTAATCAGATTGCTTCTTTATTTATTGTCAACAGCCACCTCCAGCAATACAGACATGTTGGGAGGCCAAGGTATAGATTTTTTTTAAAAAGCTGGCTGCAACTTCAGGATTCTGCACACCTTCATTCCCATGCATGGATTCGCGAAATAAAAACTTTTAAAAATCCGAAGTCCATGAGTTTGCTGTGTGAGCCGGTCACAGACTCCAGTCACATTTGGGTCAGCTGCCAACCATGCTCAAAAAAGCAGCTGACATTGTGCTGGCGGCCTAAACCCTTGTCAGAAGAGCCCAGTGGTGCAGAGGTTAAACTGCTGTACTGCAGCCAAAACGTTGTGAATTCAGTACTGAGATCAAGTTTGACTCAGCCTTTCATCCTTCTGAGGTCAGTAAAATGAGTGCCCAGCATTTTTTGGGGGGGAGCCCCCCAAATCTTAATTACCTTGTGAACCACCCAGAGTGCACTAAAAGTGCTAAAAGACATATACAGTAAGTGCAATTGCTAATTGCCAACCGGCCTGTTGGGTTTAAAAGAGGAAACCAAACCTTCCACCCACATTGAAGGAAGCATCCCGCCCCGCCCCCCCCGCCCCCAATTTCCCCATGTGGGGCTACGGTGGCTCAGTGCTTAAGAAGCTTGCCTCCTAATGCATGACTGATCGAGTGTCCGTCTCTGTCCCAGCCCTTGGGGACATGAAAGATGAAATGACCCTTATTGGGGCGTCCCCTGCCCTGAGTGGAATTTCTTCAGCAAAAATCCTTTCAACCCAGAATAATTTCTGACACGAAATTATTATTACATCCCCAAGCAGACATGAGGGTGGGTGAATGAGCGAGTGAGTGAGTGTAGCAGCACAAACAAAACACAACCAGCTCAGCAAGGCAAGAAGGGGCGCCAAAGGACTTGGTAAACTTCAGGTGCAGCGGCCACAGCTGCTGAAGAAACACCTGGGGGGGCGCTCCCCCCCCCCCCCGCAATAAGATTGCGGGCCGGCGTTAATGGGAGCTGCCACACCGCCGGCTTCCGCGCTCTCCCTCCTCCGCCTCCTTTGGCTCGCGCGCCCTCGCCAGGAGAAGACCCGGCGCGCGTCCGCCGGGCTGAGGAAGGGAGAAGGAATCGGCGCACGACGTTGGCCGGAGCCAAGCGCCTCGCAAGCCGCGGGAAAGAGGAGCCTCGGAGGGGAGTTATAGCCGCTGGCAGACAACAGGTAATGACTGGCAGGTGTGTGTGTGTAGGTTTTGGCGGGCTGCGGGAAGAGAAGAAGAGCCGAGGTGAGGCGGCTGCTGGTCGTGGCCAGGAAAGAGGCGACACGCTCGCCTTCCCCTAAGGCTGACCCAGCGCTGAGAGCGAAAGGGGGAAAGCTGGCGGGACAAAAGCCAGCGGGGACCCTTTTATTGTTGGGAGGGGGAATCCCCTGTGCTTTGTGTATTTCCAAGTAGGAATTCGCCCGTGTGTGCGTGTGTTTGTGTTTGTGAGTGTGAAATGGGGTTGTGTGCGCGCTTTGCGCAGGAGCGCTGCCAAACCAGAACTGTGTTGTTTTGTTGTGCTCCGGTTTGGTTGAATAATAATAATAATAATAATAATAATAATAATAATAATAATAATAATAATAATAATAATAATAATAAAGTCTCCCTTGCTCGTAAGCTCATCGTGTCCGACTCTAAGAGTCGGTGCTCATCTCCGTTTACAGCCAAAGAGCCAGCGTTGTCTGTATTTGTAGACGTTTCCCTGGTCATGTGTCTAATAATAATAATAATAATAATAATAATAATAATAATAATAATAATAATAATAATAGCAGCAGCAGCAGCAGCAGCAGCAGCAGCAGCGCGCCGAGTCAACCCCGAGTTGTGGCGCCCCTTCTTAGGGCTTTCAAGGCTTTCAGAAGTGGTTTTACCCTTTCCTTCTTCTGGGAGTGCCCTAGGACACTGTGCAGCTTGCCCATAACTACACAGGCTGGCTCTTCTCCCAGGGAGGGGCCGTGGGGAATCGAACTCCCAACCTTTGATACCTCAGCCAGATTCCTAAACAACCACCTTCCCCGAAAACCGTGGTTTGTGTCCTGTTGAGAGATGTACATGCCTCGCTCTGCATTGCGCTACAGCAAGTTAGGACTTCCTCCTCGCGGGGGGGGGGGGGCGCAGCGGGGGGAGGCAGGCTCCCTCTCTCTCTGTGTTGTGATGTGCTAAAAGAAAACGTTTGGCACAAAGTTGGAGCAACCAAGATCTGTCCGTCATACCTTTGTGTGTGTCTCTCCCCCAGCCCTTTTCTAGTCTGGTTACTCCTAAGCTTTGTGACACTGTTGGGTATGGCTGATGTCATATAGTGCCTCCTTTGTTTTGTTATTAACTGGTAGATTTATATAGTGAAAAGAGTGTAGTAATATTGTCCCCTCCCTCCCGTTTCATTCTCTCTTGTGCAAGTTGCAACTTACTCTGGAGTGGTTGGTGACTAGAAACTTTATGCATGGGAAGTGGTAGTTTCTGTTGTCCATATCCCACCCACCCATCCAGAAGCAACTGGTCTGTGTGATGTTTGCTTCCTGGAAATTGCAGCTTCTCATCACAGTCCTGTTCAGCTAAGCTCAAAACGGAGCTCTGCTGCACTTGATGGGACTTGTTTATGTCTATTAAAAACATTTTCTGTTGAACCATTGACTTTAATTTACCCACTACGGAATTGCACTGTAAGTTAACCTATTGAGAATTTTGTATTTTTGCAGTTTCTGTTATTTTATACTGTTATATAAACAAAAGTTGATTTAAAATATATATCCTTGGTGGTGGGGTTTAATATATTCCATATGCAATTTTAGGAGGTATTTGTGTGGTCAAAAGTGTGTCCTGCTGGGTTCAGTAGTACTTCAAGCCAAATAATTATGTATAGGATAATAATAATTTCGTGTCAGAAATTATTCTGGGTTGAAAGGATTTTTGTGGAGGAAACTCCGCTCAGGGAACGCCCAAATGAGGCTCCTTCCATACCCCCAAGAGCTGAGACAGAGATGGGTGCTCAAGCCATCATGTGGTACCCAGGTCTCGAACTGCTGTCTTGTCAGCCTTCCAACTAACAAGGCAAGCTTCTTAACCACTGAGCCACCGCAGGATTGCATCCCATATTCCACTGATGTAAATGTAATGGATTTTCTCTGTTGAAAGCAGATTGGAATAAATAAAAATGCTGTTTTCTGTGAAAACTTATCTCCTATAAGGACAGTATTGGGCCATTGACTCGTATTCTGATTACTGCTAGAGTGTAGGAGTCTTGACTCAGCTTTAATCACCTTCTTTGGGAAAGGGGGTTGAATTAAAGTCTCAGAAGATGACAAATGCTGTCAAAAATGAAAATACTGTTTGTCTGTTTAGGGCGGAACACGACTGTCAGAACAGAGTGAATATTCTCCAATGCCTTCATTTTTAAAAATAAAATGGGCTTAATAACAAACTACATCACACACTTTTAAAAATTTGATAGTAAAGCCAATCCCAAATGTCTTTTCCTTTAAAATAAATAATTGGATCTCAAGGCTTCAACTTTATATTAAAAACAATATATTTCATTTGGATACTTTGCATGTAACATGTTACTGTATTGGTTCAGTTGTGAAATGGGAACTCAAATGTTCTAGTGTGTGTTTGCAAAACAGTGTATATATAAATTGGCAGCAGCCTTGGGCTGTATTTCTTTTAACATTATTTTTGTCCAGTTGTGACAGTGAGGTCAATGGCTCCAAGGACAGTTTCCTTAAAAAAAAAAAAAAAAACCTTTTCTACAGCAAGATTTGAGCTCCATGTGACATTTTTATGTGATCTCTTAGTTCCTCATTTTATAGTAGGTGTGATACATTAGATCAGGGGTGCCCAAACTTTTTGGGCCATGGGCCAGTCACATGGTTGAGCATGCTGGTCATTTGGTTCCTCCCACTGGAAGCAGAAGTAAAACACTCATGCGCACAATGCTGCCACAAATGACCCGTGGCTGTCGTAAATGCATTTCTGACAGCCATGGGTAATTTATGGCAGTATTATGTGCATGTACATTTTACTTCTTTTTCCAAGAGTGTTGTGGCCACTGCAAGCTGGATCCGGCCTGTGGGCCATAGTTAATGCACATGGCTTGACATGCATGCAGATATTTTGTGGTCTTGGTTTGTATATTTGTATGCTTCCTAATAGAAGTACAGAGTGCAGTGCATGACTTCAATATAGAAGAATGCCATTGAAATAAATTAACATATTTCACTATATACTGATTATATTGATATTCTATAACAATAGTCCCAGTCTGGCCAGGTTATCCTCCTATGGTAATAGAGTAGACCATATTGCCAGCAACTCAGTGCCAGTCGTCAGGCGGCAGTTAACTAACTTGATCATCCTGAGGATTAATGTCCTTGAGTGCTGAATTTCACAGGGAAGGGTAATAGTCCCCAAGTGGATTAAATCTCACTTTAATCCAGCTTCATCAATACTGGCCTGGAGCTGAGGTGTCTTTGCATGCCAAAAGGGCTCAGGACCAGAAAGTGACTCGTGGAACTAGATCTGTGGTACAGGTGTCATGCTGCGATGCAGTAAGCAAATGGAAGGCCACTGCGTTATATCATTCCCAGGACAATCTTCATGGCTGATCACCATGAGGATATCCAATATTTAGAATCATATATGGCATAACAAGAATAAGATAATAGTGGTAATTATATGCTGTTAAATCAGTTCTCCCTCTCAAAGGTTTTCTAGTACAAAGTATCAGAAATGGTTTACCATTCCCTCTTCTGGGGGCATTTTGGGATTATTTAGCTTGCCTTTCTTCATACTGGTCAGCTTTTCCCCCAAGAGGCACAGAAGGGAATAGAATTTCCAGTCTCTGGCTCTGTAGCCAGATATCTAACTTTACTGAAATATCCAGCTAGAAATGTTAATATTCTGCAGTTCCCAATAATATTGTCTTTCTTGCCTATTGATATAGATTTCCTTTTTTTTATGAAAAAGAAATTCTACAAACATTGCATGAAACATTGCCATTAACATAGTATAGCTTAGGAATTTCCAAAAGGATGTAAAAGCATGTATAGAGCTTGTCTTATACAAGTGGCTAAGATGCTGACTGGGAGGCAGAAGGTCAGCAGTTTGATTCCCGAGTACTGTAGGACGGAATGAGTTCCCGTCTTTGTCCCAGCTTCTGTCAACCTAGCAGTTCGAAAGCAAGTAATCACAAGTAGATAAATAGGGACCACTTTGGTGGGAAGGTAACAGCGTTCTATACACTGTAGTGTCTAGTCATGCCTGCCACATGACCACGGAAACATCTGCAGAAGCAGACAGTGCTGGCTCTTCAGCTTTGAAACAGAGATGAGCACTGAAACCTAGAGTTGGATACGACTGGCTTTTGAGCAGTGGAACCTTAGTTAACAAATGTAATGCATTCTCTGGGACCTTTTGTACTACAGTATTAAAAATTTGTAACACGAATTTCCCATAGGAATGCAATGAATGCAATTTCCCATAGGATTGCATTGAAAAACAAAAATTGTTAATGGAAATGTGGTTTCCCTTAGGAATGCATTTAAAACCAGTTAATCCGTTGGGGGGGGGGGAATTGTTCACCAAGCCACTGTTTTCTATGGATTTCCTTTTGTTATGCAATTTTTGTGTTAACCAAGCCCTTTGTTAAGCGAGGTTCCACTGTACTTTGCATTTCAGTATGGAAATACAAGTTTCCTAAATCAGCAACACAGTGAAGCTCCATTTGTTTCAGGAAGGCAAAACTTGAGTTTAGATTTGTGAGACTTGGGATCATTTCCAGAGCAAAAAATTCAGACGAAGTCCCAGGTCTGTTTGGATGATAAGGATAATCTAAACATGTGTAGATTTTAAAAATACAAACAGTCACACTTTAGTCATTGGGGAATTTGTATTATATGCCATCCAGTCACTTTCAATTTGTGGCAGCCTTGTGAATTAGTGACTTCCAGGTCTTGGGTAATCATGGCTGTGGCTTGTTTTCTTGGGAAAAATATGTGTGTTATAAAATTTGATGCAGCTTGGAAAATTAACATGTTCTGAAACTAATTCTTTGGAATTCTGCCACAATAAAACTATTTTTCAAGTCACACTTATACCTGAAGTCCAGACTGTATAACTGATGCCAGAATTGCTAAAATCAATACAAATCTGGAAATTTAAGAATTTCCCCTCCCTACATATATAAAAGTATTTTTGGTTTCTAAAGGAAAGGGATTGGCTGTTTAAAGTATAATATATTAGTGATAAATATACAGGCCAGAATGCTGATTTATTTTTGCAAAAAGAGAATAAAACAGTAAATGTCCATTCATCAGTGAGATATTGTTGAGTTCTTGAGCAAAACCCTGATTGTGCTTACCTTCAGGAACACAATCAGCACCTTATTAATGAGTGACAATTGTTTGCCCAGATTTATGGACTTACCTTTGCGTGTCATCAGGTCAACTTTGACCTATGGCAGTGATGGTGAACCTTTTAAAGATTGAGTGCCCAAACAGAGGGGTGGAGTGAAATCTGTGCTGGGGGAAGAAGCGCTCCTATTGGGCTGCTGGGCAGAGGGATGGGGTGAACTTTGTGCTGGGGGAAGTAGGAATTGCTCCAATTGGCCTGCTGGGCAGAGGGGCAGGTGAACTCTGTTCTTGGGGAATGAATGAAGCACTCCCATTGGGCTACTGGGTAGAGGGGCAGATAAAATCTGTGCTGGGGGAGGGAGGAAGCACTCCCATTGGGTAGCTGGGCAGAGGGGTAGGGTGAACTCTGTGGTGGGGTGATGGCACGTGTGCCAACAGAAGGCCTAGGAATGCCATATCTGGCACAGATGCCATAGGTTCACCTCCAGTGACCTATGGTGACACTTCCCAGAATTTTGTGTGTAGAGGATACACAGAAGAGGTTTACCATTTCTTTCTTCTGGGGGCAGCTTCCCCATAACTACACAGGGTGGCTTTCCTACTTGGGAGCACAATGAAAACTCCCAATTTCTGGTTCTGGAGCTATCCAGCCAGCTGGAATTAGCTTTATTCAGGCATAAATTTAAACATGGGCATTAAAATTAATGAGAATACCTGATTAACATCTGATATGCTGATGACATAGTGTTGTTGGCCACAAACCTTGCAGCTCTTCAGTTGATGCTTGATTGAGTTAGAGCTTTAAGCACAGAATATGGTTTGGATCTCAACACCAAGAAGACGAAATATCTGGTTATAAGCTGAACACCAACTCATGGTAAACTAATGGCAGAAACAAGAAATTGAAAGAGTGGATATAATTGTCTATTTTGGTAGTATGAGGCAGATATTAAAATACGAATAGAAAAAGCAAGATATTTGTTATGCAGTACAGCTCTAACTCTCGCTACAAAGATCTGAATAGTGAGATGTTATATATTCCCAGTGTTGCTATATGGAGTTGAAGCTTGCACATTGACTAAAGCATCTGAAAAGAGAATTGAAGCTTTTGAAATGTGGATGTACAGACAGCTGATAAGGATGTCATGGGATGCCCATGTAACTAACATAGAAGTATTGTGCCAAATAGATAAAGAACAAGAACTCTTTAAGAACATTAAGTAAAGAATGCTCCAATACCTTGGCCATATCATGAGTAACAACATAAAATATAGAATACTTCAATTCGTTCTGCAAGGAATGATCCCTGGGAAGAGAGGCCCTGGACGTAGATGGGTATAATAAGAGACTGGTGTGGCCTGTCCTCAGAAGAACTGTTCTGAGGAGTTAAAAACAGGAAGTATATCGCCATGATGATAGGCAATATCAGGAATGAATACAGCACCTGAAGAAGAAGACGGCATACATTGGCAATAGGATTTTGGCCATCTGGTTTGACTTTTCAAATGGTGTATCTGCTTTTGAATGACTTCTATTGAAAGTATAGAATGAGATGAGTTGAATCACGAAAATTCACAAACAGCTTTGCTATTAGAGAATTGTGTTTCAAAATGCATAAATATATCCTCCATCTAAACATATTTGTTTTGCAGATTTAAAAAAAATATGTTTAAGTTGTAATTAGTTTTTGTTTTTATACTGGAGAACTGAAATGTGGGTGTTTTCAGTGCTGGATCTTGAATAACATTCATGTTGTTCAATTAGTTCAAATGTATTCACAGTCTTAACATGTATCAGTGCTGCAAAATTATGTAAGTACTTTCTTCTGTGGATTATAGAGGTGATATATAATTTTAATCATAGTGGAAGGTAATTTACAAGTATATTATTCTACATTTCTGTCGGTATTCTGGGTGTTCATGATTGGCATAGTTTAGCTCTTTATTATGCTGGACATGAGTGCCCCCATTCCATTTTTAATTAGAAGAGAATTGTGCTGTTTGGGAGAACTTCTGAGCACTATTTTCATACAGTGTTTGTTTTCTTGCAGTTGGTTTGAAATGAAACTTATTTTTGTTTTGTCAGTGAGTGAATGAGGTCATTAAATAATATGTATTATATTGAAAATATGCTTTTAAAATAAAGTAGTTGTTGCACAAGCTTGTGTTTATTTACTCAACAGTAAGTTCTGCTTCGTTCATTGGAGTTTATATATGTATGCTTTATTATGTGCCATCAGGTCAATTCTGTTTCAGCTAATCCTTATAATGCTTCAAAGGAGCTCCGTGAAGTCTTGTACCAAAGTTAAGTTACCCATAAAGAGTTTCATGGGGAAGGTTTGAGCCATCCATATGTTGGACATGCCCTATCCATCTAAGATGATGCCCTATGATGGAAGCTGCAATGCTGTTTACATTTGCCTTCTGAAGAACTGCAATGTTGGTGACATAGTCATCCCACTTGATGTTCAAGATGGACCTTAACTTCTGCTGGTGAAAGCGCTCAAACTTTTTATTTGTTGGCGCTAGAGGGTCCGTGTTTCACAGCCAAGGTCTTATATACAGAGAATAAACAGAAGGGGCTTACCTTTCCCTTCTTACAGGTCACCCCGGAACAGTGCTGCATGCCCTTGACTACAAAAGCTGGCTCTTTTTTTTTCCTGCGGATGCAGTTTGAAATTGAACTCCCAACTTCTAGCTATGTAGCTAGATACCTAAGCTACTGACCTATCCAGCCAGTCATTGGGATTTATTTCCAAGTAAATCTGGGTTGGATTGATGGATTTGCATTGCATATTTGTTTGTAAGAAGCAGTAAAAAGGTGGTCTGTTACATGGCCTGGGGAAGACATGGTGTGGGTGAGCTGTTTTAGATGAGCATGAATGAATGTGTCTAGTTTTATTTGTGGTTTATAGCAGCCAGATTGGTCTTTTAATATTTCACTTTCACAGCTGGTCTGACAGCATGTGGAGTACATAAGTAAACTTTGAAATAATTAAAGTTGTAATTTTGACAGTCAAGCACTCAAAACGATACATTTTTGCTCTTAAAACCAGTCCTATTATTTTGAAATATGTTATCAAGAGTGGTTTCTGTACCTGATCCAAAATATTCGACTCAGCTCAATTTATTGTGGTCAGTGGGTATGTTAAGTAAGAAGTAGGAGCAGCACTATGTGCAAACAGAAGATTCGTGGATTGAAATGTGTACAAATGTCTGGGACAGCAAAAATATTTGCCTATCCCCAATTTTTATCTAGAAAAGGTAATTTCTTTATGAGTTTCATGGCAAAGAGAAATCTTGTAGGATTTTATGTCTTTAACAATCTCTATTAGCATTCCTGCAAATGTCTTTAGCCTTCCTTGCTTCCCAGATAAACTATTTTTCGCATGACAATACATAGTGAGTATGATGTCTTACGTTCTTCATCTCTTGTGTAAAATTGCCGATATGCAGTCATCAGTCCTATATTAAATAAGCATAAAAATACTGTAGTGCAGGCTTATTTTTGCAACGAAATGGTTACCATGGGGAAATCATCAAAGGTGCTTTCCTAGTAATTTGCTCTACATCATATGAACAGCTTATTGCCTGTGAAAAGTGACTAAATCTGGCCCTTTTCCTCTCTGTATCAAGGAATGGAAGCATTAAAGACAACCATATAATTTGAAGGGGACTTTGAGTTAATCTAGTTTAGTCACCCATTTTGATGGCCATCTAGCCGCTGCTTAAATATCTTAAGTGAAGATGAATCTATAGTCTTCTGCAGTGATCTGTTCAGCAATGAGCAGCTCTCTTTGTCAGGAAGTTTCTTCTTAACATTTAGCTGCTAACTGTTTTCCTACACCAAGTCACTCCTGCTCTGCCCTCTGAGTTGATATTTTCTGGTTGAGTCTTCCATAAAAATTGATCTAATTGATATCTGAGCCTTCCAAGTGGAAGGTTCCTCTGTTTATTATCATTCTTCAATTACTGTAATTGGATCATACAATTTAAACAATTATGCCCACTTGTTTCCCTGGTGCTTCAGCTTCATGCCATTGCCCAATTATCACCAGTCATTTGAGTCTCTAGCAATCTGAAGTTTCTTCTTTTGTGTCCCAATCAAACCCTGGACTGATAAAATGAAGCCACTCTCTTCTCTTTGTCTTTGCCCAAACTTAAGTCCTCATTGGTTCATGTTTCTGGCAGCAATTGGCAGACGAGTAAATTATTATTATTATTATTATATTTGGGTTTCTATACCGCCCTACTTGGCAGAGCCAACTCAGGGCGGTTTACACACATGTATAGTTACAGTAATATACAGTCGATCAATAGAGTTCACAATAAAGCAGAAATATACAATATAAAAAATGTAACAATATAATAACAAGATAACATTCCATCCAGCATTACAAATATAATTCAGTGTCATAAATACAAATATCAAATCACAAATACAAATATTGTCAACTTTCGCAAGTATAACGTAGGCCCGCCAGTAGCTGTTCTTAATCAGCTGTCATCTCGTCGCCGCCGCCGCCAGTCTTTTATCGGCCTCCGGGCGAGATGGAAAGAGGTCCCAGAGGGAGGGCGGGGGGGGGAACGCCTCACCGGTCACAGCTGTGCCTGCTTGTCCATCCCCGGGCAAGATGGAAAGACCCGGGGAGAAGCGGGAGCGTCCTCTTGGTGCCGCCGCCAGTCTCTTATCAGCCTCCGGGCCGAGATGGAAAGAGGTCCCAGAGGGAGGGCGGGGGGGGGGGAAACGCCTCACCGGTCACAGCTGTGCCTGCTTGTCCATCCCCGGGCAAGATGGAAAGACCCAGGGAGAAGCGGGAGCGTCCTCTTGGTGCCGCCGCCGCCGCCAGTCTCTTATCAGCCTCCGGGCCGAGATGGAAAGAGGTCCCAGAGGGAGGGCGGGGGGGGGGGAACGCCTCACCGGTCACAGCTGTGCCTGCTTGTCCATCCCCGGGCGAGATGGAAAGACCCGGGGAGAAGTGGGAGCCAGATTCTGTATCTCTCCACATTCACACCGTGTGTTGTTGTCTGCCAGCAGCCTCCATTTGAGCATGATGGTCTTGGATTTAGGACTCCAACCCTCAGCTTATTCAGGGTCCTCCAAGTGACATAGGGGAGGTTGAGTTCCTCAGGTATATTCTCCTTTAATGTTGTTCCATGTCCAGTGAGCTCCTTCCTCCATCTTCTAATTTGGTTTTGCTCTTGCATACCCTTAAGAATGTTTATTCTTGCCATCAAGTTCTTCCTGGATCTGAGTCAGTGGACTTGAGGCTTATATCAATTCAGAGGCTCATATCTAATCAGTATTTCTTCAGGCGGCGGGGGATAACAACCTTTTAGTTTTTAAAATAACTCAATTAACCTAATAGATCCTGAGCCAAAGACTGAGCTCTTAAACCTGCATTGCTCATTATTGCCACCTTGAAAAATATATTAGTGATATGGTTAATAACACTATTTTTGTGGGTATCTATGTATACAGTCTTGTTGGCTGTAATTTGAATATGGTGTTGCTGACTAAAAGTTTTTCTTCACAAAATTATGTTACTCATTCTCCATGTTCAATCTATGCTTCTAGCATATGTGTTTCAACATAATCTTTCTAGGTTCCTTCCCACATTCTTAACATTAAGCACAAAGTCACTTTGGATTCACAGAGGTTACCCTATTGATGGCATAATGTTTATTTATTTCTTGGTTCACTCATATTGCTCAACATATCACTGCAGTATGGTGATGCTTGCTTGTTTCTGTGTAACAGAGCACCATGAATAACTCTAAGTCTAGGTTTAATCCCAGTTGACAAGGATGCCATCAATGGAGTTTACCCTTTGGAGGATCATGTGCTATCTTAATCTAGTTAATCTGGGTGTCAGTGTGACAATAATGGAAAACAAATCAGTTTGTCCTATTCTACCAGCTTTAATAACTGGGATTTTTTAACTTCTTAATGAAGTCTTCAAGATATTTCAAAGGTATGGAAAATATATAGCCAGTATGTGAGATCAAAGATCTGACAATAACTTTACAATTACTTTAAAATTGCTGGCATGTATTTAAAAATATGAAAATACAGCAGTTAGTCTTTAAAGTATCACAGCATTATTTTGTTTTGTTGCTGTACCACAAAATTCTTTGAAGCATGTTTGAGAAGTCAGTATATATATTTCAAGTGATGAACTAGAAATTCAGTTACTCAGAAAAGCTAGGCACAGTCAAACCTTGCATAAAGAGCGCCTCACTTAAAGAGTAACGCGCTTAAAGAGCAGAATTTTATCTGAATGTTCGCTTCCCTTAACAAATAAAACCAACTAAAAACTTGCTTAACAAATAAATCAGAGTTCACAATCCCCCCCCCCCCACACACACACAATTGGTCACTTACAATGGTGTCCTATTTAAGATGCTGTTGTTAGCCTTTTTATACTAAATTATTTGGGGCAAGGTGTCTGAAATTCAACATCTAATGTCCTACTTTCTCTGGTTCATTGGTGTGAGTGATGCTTTTAGTGAGTGCCAGAGACAGGGCCATTTGGTTGGTGGTCCCTCGTCCCTTGGAAGTTCCCTTGGAAATTCATATAATCTTCTTGTTTGTCATCTTTGAGAAAGTAGAGCATATTGAAATTTCATCTCTAATATGTTGAACAGTGCAGTATTTTTATAACAACTAAAAGCAAATTGAACTCATTGGTCTGGATCTTGCAGCTAAGTATACATTAGAGCAGAATGGCAGTTCTGGTTGGAGCTTGTCCCTTTGCAAGTTAAGAGAAAGCTCATTTGATTAACACATTGCTCAGCAATTTCTGTAACAGACACTGAGAATTCTTCATTGGTATCTCTAAGGATCTCCAATCTGCAGTTGTTGAATTAAGCTTGAGTTTAAATTGCTTTGCTTTCATATGAGACCTATTCTATCTGCATCATTACCATTCATTTCAGTGGAATATCCTTTTGTAAAAAAACAAAGTTATAGTCAGTATGGAAATGCATTATCATTATTTCAACTGTAAATGTTACTTATAATGAGCAGATCCAAAAAGAAAGAGTGTACAGTATTTTAAAGAGCCCCACCACCACACAGAAATGCAGTGTTTTAAACTGTTTTGCCAATTTGCTTTCATTATTATGCAGAACCTTGTATGAAGATAATACCATCTGGAAGTAGAAGGCTCTTTGCTGCTTTGTATTTTATATCAGATAGTTCATTACCATTTTAATACAGGATATAGATTTTGAAAGCAAGATCCTTGAGACATTGTTAAAAGCACTTGAATTAGATTATGAAAGGGGATTTGATTTAAATTATGTTCCCAAAAGACAGTCCCTCATGATGGGAGAGAAAAGAGCCTTCATGAACCCAGAATTTAGCTGTTGTAGTTTTAACATTTCAGAATCATTGGTTACCAGTCCCGTCCTGTCCCCCCCTCCCCAGGTGTAGGATCAAAACCTTGAAAGTTGAAATATTTTTAACAATCATTTATGTATATTTCTTCTTTACTACATGAGAGAGATCAAGCTGTTGAGTGTTCCCTTCTTGTAATTGTTCTAGTTGATCAGTTGTGTTTCTAAAAACTTTCCTAACAATGACTAGGATTTTTAAAATCCATCCAATGTGTGGTGTGATCCTGCCACATTGAGAATTCTAGTGCACTGAGGGTTAGGTTTATGACTAGGGTACTAAAATCACATCCCAAATGAGAATTCCAGCATTTCTCTTGGAACAAATTTCATTTCTCTCCCAATGGCACCCGATTCCTGAAAGTCAGCATGGTGCTAAAGATCAGTATATGTTCCAATCCCCAAAAAGGGTAATGACAAAGAATGTTCAATTTATCGAACAATTGTGTTCATCCACAAGCTAGCAAGGTGATGCTCAAGATAATACAGGATAGACTGCAGCAGCACATGGAGAGAGAATTACCAGAAGTGGACGTGGGGTTCAGAAGAGGCAGGGGGACTAAAGACCACATTGCCAACATACATTGGATCATGGAAAAAACAAAGGAATATCAGAAACAAGTCTACTTCTGTTTCATTGATTACACTAAGGCCTTTGACAGTGTGGACCACAACAAAATGTGGCAAGTAATTAAAGAGATGGGAATACCAGAGCACCTTATATGCCTCATGAGAAATCTGTACATGAATCAAGAAGCAACAGTTAGGACAGAATACGGAAAGACAGAGTGGTTTGGAATAGGAAAAGGAGTAAGACAAGGCTCCATTTTGTCACCCTGCTTATTCAACTTATACACAGAACACATAATGCGCAATGCAGGGATGGAGGAATCACAATTTGGGATCAAAATTGCTGGGAGAAACATCAATAATTTGAGATATGCAGATGATACCACCCTAATGGCAGAAAGAGAGGAGGACTTTAAAAAGCTCCTGATTAGGTTGAAAGAAGAAAGTGCAAAAGCTGGCTTGAGACTCAGTATAAAGAAAACCACGATCATGGCAACAGGCCCTATCAGTCCCTGGAAAATAGATGGGGAAGAAGTAGAAGCAGTGACAGATTTAACTTTCTTAGGATCAAAGCTCACTGCAGATACAATACAAATTGCAGCCATGAAATAAAAAGGTGACTGATTCTTGGGAGGCAAGCTATGAGAAACCTGGGGAACATAGTGAAAAGTAGAGACATCAAATTGCAAACAAAAATTCGTATAGTCAAAGCAATGGTATTCCCTGTGGCAATGTATGGTTGTGAGAGCTGGACCATAAAGAAAGCTGAGCGCAGAAGAATAGATGCCTTTGAAATGTGGTGTTGGAAGAGAGTTTTGAGAGTCCCCTGGACAGTGAGGAGAACAAATAGGTCAATCTTAGAAGAAATCAACCCTGACTGCTCCTTAGAAGGTCAAATAATAAAGATGAAGCTAAAGTACTTTGGACATCAAATGAGAAGAGAGGATTCGCTTGAAAAAGCCTTGATGCTTGGAAGGGTGGAGGGCAAAAGAAGAAGGGGGCGGCCCAAAATGAGATGGCTAGATGGTATTGTAGAGACAATGGGCACAGAGTTGAGTGAGTTGAGGAGGATGGTGAAGGACAGAAGTGCCTGGCAGACAGTGGTCCATGGGGTCACAAAGGGTCGGAATCAACTGTGCGACTGAACAAAAAAAAAATTCAAATTTATTTATTTATTTATTTTGTCCCAGTAGGGTAAGTTGGCTGTAGCAGCAACAGCAACAGCAACAACAAAATGCCTCTGTGAACTGTGAGCCCCAAAATACTTTAACTGGAATTATTAAACCCTTTTTCCTTATCAAATAAGCATGCAGTTAATGAAGCTTGTATACTAATTTTAAGATCATTTATTTGTGCTAATTTATAGTGTGGCCTGGGAAAAGCCATTTTTATGAAAAGGCAGTTACACACAAAAAGTTCTGTGTCATTTATGTAAGAGGAGCAGACTTGTGTGACTGTGCATTTCTGAACACTTTAAATGCATTCGTAATGTCAAGATGAAATATGAAATGCCTTCTGCCCCTCGGCCCCACCTGGGTTGAGAACACATGTTTGTAGTTTGTCAAAAGGTATATATCTGATTGAATTGTTAATTGAGGTTCTTGTGATGAGGACTGATTTAGGTACACAACACATGGATCTGTATGGAACCAAGCACCACATATGTATATGTTATGTTATAATTGATTTTGTTGATAAAAATATTTTTCCTTCAAATCCTCTCTGACTGTTTCATTTATGTTTAAATAAACTTATAAACTGATCACTTTTTCTGAGAGTTTTCAGGTGACATATTGGAGCACCTGAAAACTCCTTATATGACTACATCTCTATGGTTTCTGCAACAGAATAGTTCTGAAGGACTAAAATTCTTCAACACAGTTGATAACAATTGATAGAATTGAATCTACCATTCTCCATGGGGCCTCATATAACATTTTTAAGTAGATTATCTGAGGGCTTGTTAGCAATTATTAGCCATTTTACGTTCCTCCAACACTATGATCTTTCATCTTCTTTAGTTAATTGAATTCTTTGCTGAAAATGAAATTCATAACATTAATGACCACAAGAGTTTTAATGATTCTGTTGTCAAGGAGAAAATTTCTCTGTTCTAATATAATTGGTCTATATGCAGAACACCTTTTGGTTTCAAACTGCATTCTAATTTGATTGGCCTTTGGTAATCATGGACAACTGCTTCTGTTATGAGATTTCTGTTGTGATGAAAGAAGGAATAAGAATGGAATCATGGAGCAAATATCATAAGACTAAAGTAAGAGTGCCCTTTGTACATGCTTGTTTTGCTCTGCCCATTGCTTGTTGATCAACCTTTGATATTAATTAGCTGATATTAATGCTAATAAGCTTGTGAAAAGTCCAGAGAGTGCACTAAGCACTATGGGGCTGTATATAAGCATAATTGCTATTGCTATTTTAGATGCTGATTTATTCAAATGAAATGTTTCTTATTAAATTTCTGATAGAGCCTGTTACTATAAGCACAGTGGACCAACATTAAAGTAGAAGTAATAAAATTACCAATCCCAGTAACAGTTTTAATAATGCTAAATGCTAAGACATTTTATATCTATGATATCTGACTACATTGTTACATTGTATTGCTGGATTGTATTTTTACATGGTATTACTATATTGCATTGCTACATTGTATTGTTGGATTGTACTGCTATATTTTTGCTCGATTGTATTGCTACATTATTGCTGTTTTGCTATATGGTGTTCTATCATAGTATTGTTATGCCCTATTATTGTATTGTATTGTATTGTATTGTATTTGTTTTGTAAACCACCCTGAGTCGGTTACACCAAGTAGGGTGGTATATAAATCTAATAAATAAATAAGACAATGATAAAATTGCCAAAAAACACATTTTAAAAATAAGGTGGCCTTCCGAAAAACATATATGCTGTACTGCAGCCAAAACTGCTGACATTGTGGTTTCGATCCTGATGGGATCCTGGTTGACTCATCCTTTCATCATTTTGAATTTGGTAAAATGAGTACCTAGCACGTTGGAGGCAAAATGCTAATTACCTTGTGAACTGCCCAGAGAGTGAATGAAGTGCTATGGGGTGGTATATAAATGTAATTGCTAATTGCTCTTGTTGTAGTAAAAGTTCCCTCCAGAGTCCTCTCACATTTTGACATATAGGAGATACTGTACAGTAATACCTCGGATAACGATTGCATCGGATAACGCTAAAACGATGCAAAATTAATTTTTTTTTTGTTTCGGATAATGATCTCTTAGTGTTATCCGATGCAATCGTTCGTAGCGGGGGGGGGGGCTGGGAAGCTGAACAGGGGCTCTCTGTTCCGCTTCCCAGGCACCCTGCAGCTGCGAGGGCAGGGGTGGGGGCCCCCTGGAAAGTCAATAGGGGACTCCTCCATCAGCTTCCCAAGCCACCCCATAGCTGTGGAGGCAGGGGGCAGGGGAAACTGGTGGGGGACTCCCCCGTTGGCTTCCCCAGCCACCCAGTAGCTGAGGATCAGGTCCCCCGACCTCCCTGGAGCCAGACCCCATGTCGTA
This sequence comes from Furcifer pardalis, assembly GCA_030440675.1. Lineage (NCBI taxonomy): Eukaryota > Metazoa > Chordata > Lepidosauria > Squamata > Chamaeleonidae > Furcifer > Furcifer pardalis. The sequence goes on from CP126897.1 coordinate 80,642,860, forward strand.
GACCCCAACATGGGCAAAAAAAGTTTTTTTCACCCATTTTGGGCTCTCTGACACCCCAGCCGGCTCCGGGGAGGTTGAGGGACCCAATCTGTATTGTTCCCGAACTCCCCAGGTGCTATGATCACAGCGTGGAATCAGCACTTTGGTTGGGAGGGTTGAACAGGCGCACCCCCGGTTCAACCACCAACCCAAGCAGCTGATCCCATGCTGCAATCTGTCTGCCTCTTTGGAAAGGGCAGTGGGGATTCCACTCATGTAATCCCCACTGCCCTTTCCAAAGAGGCAGGCAGATCACCACCCTGTTCCCTTTCCTCATTGGAAAGCAAACAGGGCTTTTTTAAACATCATGTGATCAATGCATTGCACAATGTTAAAAACCGGATAACGACGAGACTTGTGGAACCAAGTCTCATCGTTATCTGAGGTACTAGTGTACATGCAATAAGATAATACTGACTGGGGTTACTTGTCATTGTGGATGTGGCAAATGTCTTAGGCCTCCACTTAATGGGTCCCGGAAGTTTGCATAGTAAAGCCCACTGTACTCATGTAACTTTTCTGTGAGATTAGAGCACTATTCTGACATTGTCCCTGAAGCCTTATAGGGCAGAAACATACACACAAATCCTATATCCATAAGTTTTATTTAATACAATAAAATCTTGCAGGAACTGGTCACATTAACTGTTATGCCGTTGTCAGCTGCATTTTTTCCTGAAGGTAGAAAAATGCTATTGGCATGAATTCCTTTAAGGTGGATCCCAACTTGCAATGAAGTGACCCACACGCTATGATCATGGAGCCATCTCCTGTGGCACATATGAAATGATACATGCAGTATTTAACACCGGGACTGAAATGGACTACTCAATCTTGAGGATATTGACAAGGTGCGCCTTCACAGCCAGTCCATCTGTCATGGCTTCTTCTGCCTCCATGACCGTTGGGAATCAGAGTTCCTCCTCCACTAATTTTGCTGTTGGGCCCAATATGATGGTTTCCAGTGGCATTTCCTCTAATGAGGGGACCATCATCCCACCTAAAGGGGCTCATCCACCCATAGCCATTGGCCCCTTTAGGGAGTCAGGTTATTTACCTCTGCCCAACACACAGTGTTGAGTCACTGGCTGTATGGTCTACTCCATTACTATAGTGGGATGTCCGGCCAGACATGGAACTGTTATTCCAAGTCACAGGGAAATAATGTAGAAGTATTTGAGCACATCTCAAAGATTTGTTAGATGCATAAATGTCTGCGTGATAGGCAGACATTTTGTAGGGGAAAAGGTCTTAAGAATTGTTGTATGAAACAGTCTTAAGAAAAAACACAGGTAGAATTTATGCCTGTTGCGATTGTACAAAGGCACAAAGATCCTGCCAGAAAAGTGTGAGCTCCCCTTATGTTCCATCCCACCTATTCTGCCCACTTTCTCAGTGGATAGCATGCCATACTGTGTTACATAAAGAAGTAATCCTTGCCTTAGGTTCTTAGCCAGAATCCCTTTCCTCTGCAACTATTTACTAGTTCATTCATTTCTTTGTCACCATTTTTAATGTCTCAAAATAATTAACAACTTGGCATTTGAGAAACAAATGGTTTAGGAAGCAAAGGTGCCAGATGAACTGTGTTACTGCTTTAGTCTGCTTGCCAACTAATTAATGCTAGGTTTAGATATTGAATCCAAAAAAGTCAAGTCTCAAGGGAATTGTTCAGTAATTATTGGGTCTATTGGAGTAGGAATCTTGTTATAACCTTGTTCCACTCACTACTGAGAGTTGTTTTAAACTAAATAATGGGAAAGTCTAGAACAGGGATTCTCAACCTGTGGCCCATGGGACAGATGTGGCCCATGGCACCAATTCATGTGGCCCCCACCGTGTCCATCACACCAGGAAGTGCCATGTGGTGGAAAGGCAAATTGGCCATCCATGCCCAGAAGCTGTCTGAGGGAGGATGACCTGGCTCCTGGCTTTTAAAGGTTGAGAACTCCTGGTCTAGAATTAAGCAGTATGAAAATCTGCAATGAAACAGTTCTGGCCTTAGATGTGAACTAGATAATGATGCTATATATAGCATCACCTAATATGTTAGCGACACTTAAAAAGAAATATAAAACTCCCCTCTTCCCTACCCAACTGGAAAGTTTCCCAAGATCATTATTTACCTTTTCCATTTAGCTGCTTACTAATTTGAGACACAGTTTCTTTTTAAAAGGAAATAGGATTTTGATTGTACTAAACAGGGACATTTGATATGTGGTGCAGTTTCCTGATCCCAAATTACTTAATCCTTGCCTATGAATTGAAGGATTGCATGAGGCATCTCCCTGTCACATTAACTGACCCTATTTGCCATTCCAATTTCACCATCTAGTTAAGCCCTAAGATGGAGATCAAAATGCAACAGTAATTTGTTTTTTTAATAGAAAATTTGAAAATAATAAAAAAATCAAAATAAAAAGTATATTTCTGGCACATTCAAAAGATGTTGCAAAACTCTTGTTTTTTTGGCTGTAACAGACTTAACTTTTCCTGGGAAAAAATAAACTCCACAATAAAAGGTTGTCTGTCAAAAATTGTAGGACTGGTGAAACTCCAGTTCAATTGATACACAGAGATCCTAGTATCTTCTTACTGCAAAATATGGTTCTGTTGACAGACATTTTCTTTGAGTCAAATTATGAGCCTTCTTTGAGCAATGTTTACTTTTCAAGATGTAACCAGTAAATCATCACAGGTGAATTAGCTGCATGAAGTCTAGTAGCTTTCAATTTCTATTGTAGTTGCATTGCAGGAGAAATAATTTGTAATGTTCACAATGTGGAATGTTTTAGAATACATATCTGTATTCTAGAATATCCTCAAAAATAACATGATCTGTGCACCTTCTAATTGTGTCTTATCTTCTCTTAACAGTGTTTTACATACACCAGAGTTTTTAGAAAATCATCACCAAGTCAACATTAGTACAGACTGAACATCTTCTTGAATATTTGGTTGCTGAAATTCAAAGATTGCTTGAAGACTGCCATTATAATAGTCACCATGTGACATGAATGATACTGCTCTCTGATATATGACGCCATAGTTGTGCATCATTATGATGAACCAGGGAAAGTGGGCTAACCTCAGCCCTTCAGAATTCTCTCAGCTTCAGAAGTATGCAGAGTGTAAGTACTTGCTTTTAAATGTTTTTTATTTCTTTATTTTCATTGTAGACCAGTGTTTCCCAAACTATTTTCTGTGGAACACTGATGGACTTAAATTCACAGAAACCTAAGTCAGAACATTGGCTGATCAGTGCTTTGGAAAATTGACGTAGGCTTCTGGGAACTGAAGTCCAAAAATCAAAGTTTGGGAAACGTTGTAGTAGACCATACTGCCATGTGGAAGGCAAATGAAATGAAACTGCAATATATTCTCAGGACAATCTTCATGGCTGGTTGCCATGATGATTGCCAATATTTGAATCAGATATGGCACAAGAAGTAGATACCAAATTTATACACATAGATAGATACAAGAACAGTCTGTGTCTGCTGACTAGTTACTGGCATAATTGCATTGTAAGTGGGCCAATTCAATGAGGATTGTTCCTACTTGAGTTTAGAAGTCTTTAGTTGAAACCTTTTGACTTAACCAGCAATGAATCTGAAAGTGGATTGTGCTTTCATTTATGGAACCCACTTTCAACATTCATGACAATTGTGACGGGAAAGGAAGCAATCTATGCATTTCATGATTCTCTGGGGCCATACTTATATTCTTCTGTAAAATCACTTACTAGTGAAGATGATTTTATTGCTGTTACTATTCTGGCAAGTCAGAATGCCCAAAAGTTTGATAAATATATATTGAAAGCCTTATGACTCAATTCCAACCAGAAGGCAGCAAGTATTTCTTTTGAGCTGGCAAGAATTGCTGAAAACAGATCTGTACTGTACTGAAACTGAAATCTTTGTGTTGGAAAGTACTTAATTCTACATGATAAAGCAAGGAACATGGGGTGGGAGGAGGCATTTTACTTGTTTGTGTTCCCAGTTTTGGTTTCCATGGACTTTGTCATTGATTCACTCTCCAATCCTTTTCCTCCAGCAAAGTGAGGCTGGTCACTGCATTTCAGAAGATAAAATAACACAATGATTTTTGCACAAATCTATTAGCAGAACATGATAATCAGTGCAGAAGATCATTGGGCTGTGGGTAAAAATGCAGGCACAAGAGACATATGGAGAGTGGCATGGTGCATTCCAGTGACGGTAATCCCTGATCAAAGATGAAGAATTATACTTTTAAAAAAAAAAAAAGAGCATGTAGGCATAATTGAACTTGTCTCTGGTTATCCATCTATAAGGATAGGGAAAGGCAATTCTTTTGTGTTTAAAAAAAGGCTGTCAAGCAGGCTAGAAAACCGAGAAGGTGCAGAGACTTCCATAGAATCATTTAGGTTACAATGTCAAGCTCCAAAAGTAATTTATTCTTGAAGCCTTGATATCTCTCTGCTTTTCCCAATGCCTAGGGTGACAGTATAATAGAGAAGGTATCCAAGGAAGAAATAGAGAAATTTAGAGACATTGGTAATTTCAGTTTCTTGACATAATATTTAGAATTACTACATAAAAGACTGGTTCTCCTTAATTTACTCTGGAAGCTCTTGCCAGGTCTAAATGCTGCCTGTTTTTGAATTAGAAGGGGTTCAGTTTTAGGGGCCAGAACATTGAATGTCATTCATTGAAACACTTTAGGTAAGTGTCATAGTAAGGAAGATTGGCCTGTAGCTTTTGGGAACTGCTGTCTCTTTGATTGGTTTCAGTAGAGTAACTACCGTATTTGCCGGCGTATAAGATGACTGGGCGTATAAGACGACCCCCAACATTTTCACTCAAAATATAGTTTTTGTTATATACTCGCTGTATAAGACGACCCCCTTTTCCGCACACCTTCCACACACCAAATAAAACGTAAAAGAACATCAGATTTGATTTCAACATGTTAATTTATATTCAAATGCTTATGACATGCATCTACGATTGGTGGAACCTTTGCAATGTGTCTATGGGGAGGGAGGTAGAATGGGCTTCTTAGACTGTGCTCCCCCTCCTTCTCCTCCTCATGCTCCCTGCAGTCTGTACTCTGCACATGCCTAGGAGCCAGGTTGGAACTCTGCACATGTTCTTAGCCACCCACCAAGTAGCAGAGGCTTTGGGGAGCAAAGGGACCCAGTGGAGGTTTTCTTTGCAAATATGGAGGTGGGGTGGTGTTTTATATCCAGTATTTCTGCACATGCCTAGGAGCCAGGAAAGGAAGTAAGGAAAGATGACAGAAATCAAAGGCCCCCCCCCCCCAATTGTGACCAAAAAGGACTGGTGGTTTAGCAGTTAAGATACTGAACTTGATAACTGGAAGGTCAGCAGTTCAAGACCTGAATACTGATGGAGTGAGCTCCTGGCATATCTCCAAGCTCCTAGCAGTTCAAAAGAAAGAAATTTGCAAGTAGATTAATAGGTATCCCTTTGGTGGTAAAGGTAAACAGCGTTCTGTACACTCTAGTGTCTAGTCGTGCCTGCCACAGAAACATTTGCAGACACAGACAGTGCTGGCTCTTTGGATGTAAACAGATATGAGCACCAAACCCTAGAGACAGATATGACAGGCTTTTGAGCAAGGGTGACCTTTACCTTTACTTTCCACTGTCTAGTTGTGCCTGCCACATGACCATGGAAACATATATAGACAGTGCTGGTTCTTTGGCTATAAACAGAGATGAGTACCAAACCCTAAAGTCAGATACGACTGGCTTTTGAACAAGGGCAACTTTTACCTTTACTTTACGGCATCTAGTCATGCCTGCCACATGACCATGGAAACATATGCAGACAGTGCTGGCTCTTTGGCTGTAAGCAGAGATGAGCACCAAAACCTACAGTCAGATACAACTGGCAAAGCAGACATCTTGACTGACCCTCCCTCAGCGACTCTCTTCTTGGCTCTGGCTCAGTCCCAGCCTCAGGGCTTTCTAAATTACACTGGCCACCCATCTCACACCCTGCCTCTTTCTCTCACCCGCGCATCCCCCCTCCCCCAGTTTATGGCTTCAGCTGTTAATAGCCAGGATCAAACTAAAGAGCGAGAGGAGGAATATGAGGCAGCCATTAATTGCAAACCCACACACCCCAACCTGGGATAGGAAGGGGGGGAGTGGCCTTAAGATATACCGGTAATTAGCTGTTTATTGAGAGTTTGGTTGGAGAGGCTAATTGGGGGGAGGGGGGAGAAAATAGGAGTTGTAGGTGGATGGATGGAGAGGGAAATCAGTAACGTTTTCTTTTTGCAAAACTTACTCTGCCTTGAGGACAGTTCAGGGAGAATCTTGGTAATAGCAAGAGACGATCTGAACAGCCAGGCCGGGGGGGGGGGGGAGAGGAATCCCTTGGTTTCATCTCCCTCGGCAGAAATTTCCCTTTCGCCTCTTGGAGGAAGGAACCACCAGCAGCACAGCCCCTCCCATTCCTCCTCCTTCTCTGCTGCCAAGGGGAGGGGAGGGGAGGGGGAGGAAGAGATCGCCCTTGTTCAAAGGGAATCACAAAAGGCTGTACTCGCGCCTCTCTCTCTCATACACACACACGCACGCGCGCACGACTGTTGCTGAGCCACGCCAGGCAGCGCCCCCTCCTCACAGCCGTGCGAGCTCTGCCTCTCTTCCCCCCCCTTCGCTCCTCCATGTCGGCAGCCTTCCATTCCCCCGGCATGGAGGAGCGAAGGGGGAGGGAAGAGAGGCAGAGCCCGGGCCGGAGCTGCTGCCGACAGCCTTCAATTCCCCGGCATGGAGGAGCGAAGGGGGGGGGGGAAGAGGCCATGCGGGCGGTTGCTCCGCCCCTGCTTGAAAGGCCGATCCGAAGGCATCTCAGCCGGGGACAACAAGGGCGCTATGCGGGGACGAGACCCTCCCGGATCACAAGAACAGCGACGGGAGGGTGAGTCCAACTGAAGTGTACCCGGGGTATACGACGACCCCCCACTTGGAGGCATTTTTTCCAGGGGAAAAAAGTCGTCTTATACGCCGGCAAATACGGTACTTGTGTCTTCCACCACATGTTTGGAATTTGTTTACTCATGCAGCTAAAGGAACATTTTCTTATGGCTTCCTCTAGTTCTATCAATATGAAGGCAGTAGAAAATTTGTTAGACTTGCTCTGAATATCCCTTTGATATTTTACTTTTGTCATGTGTTGGTTGATCGTCCCTGCTAAGAGTAGTTGTTGTACTGGCTTGGGGTTATATTTGCATACATTGACTTTTTGTTTGGATTGCTGTTCAGTCTTTGCAGAAGCTTTTTTTTTTTTTGCTTCCTTCCACCTCAACCTTGCTATAGTATATCTGGTGAGTTCTTTTTGTTTCTGCAAGAATCGAGAGCTGCTTTATCCCAACTTTTATTGCATCTTCACTAAAAGGATTTTCTTCAAGCATGAAATACAATCTATGCATTGGCATGCATTTCTAGAGTGAGACCTAGTCTGATATCCTCATAATATATAGGATATAAGAGTACACTAAATGATATTAATAACCCACATTCAAAGAACATGTACAGACTTCGGGGGTCATTGCCGAAAAAATTACTACTAGATCTCCACCTGTCCCTCTGTTATCCCATCCACTATTTTTAAATCAAGATAAATGGAAACAGTTTGCAAGTTGGAAAAACCAAGATATGTACAGGCTACAGCAGGTGTGAGCAACCTATGGCCCGCAGCACCATTTCATGTGGCCTGCTGCTGCTTCTGGAAGTGGATGTGTTTACAGCAGCCATAAATTCACCTGTGCATGTGTAAATATGCCATCTGTAAACACTGCCGCAAATACACCCTGCCGTAAATGCACCCTGGTTGTCGTAAACAAGTTTATGATAGCCATGGACATGTTTTACGGCAGTGTTTACAGTGGGAAGAACCATGTGACTGGACTACTCAGCTGTCCAGGGAGGAGTGGTCTGCCTGCAGTGTGAAAAGTTTTGGGAACCCCTGGGCTACAGGATCTATATGAGATCTATATGAGATGTAAACTTCAATCTGTTATTCACTTACAAATTGAACTGAAGCCTCTGATCCTGTCGTGCTATCAGCTTTTTCAAATAAATCACCCACTTTACCACTGGTTGCTCACTGGTTAAGAAGCTTACCTTGTTACCTGGAAGGCTGGCAAATCAGCAGTTTGAAACCCGGGTACTGTATGATGGATTGAGTGCCCATCTCTGTCCCATCTCTTGTGGACATGAAAGGAGCCTCATTTGGGCATTTCTTGAGTGGAGTTTCTCCCACAAATTTTTTTTCAACCCAGAATAATTTCTGACACAAAATTATTATTACTTCAACCGAAAACATAAACTAAAATCCCTTAATGAAATAGAGAAGCTTTTTATTTTACATCAGATATGTTTAAAGAAATATAATCTAAAATTTATAGTGTTAGCTAATGTTTGTTATTATGACTTGGGGGAACATAAAACTGTTTGAGAAAAGGATTCAACTGTATGAAGAAATTATTTGAACTTTATATTAACTGATGAATTGTGATCTAGATTGTGAAGTTCTATACTTGTGTGATCCATCAATGAAAAATTAAGAGAGCAGAGTCTTAAGGTATAAATGCAGTGGTGGGCATCACCAGGTTCGCACCAGTTTGCCAGAACTGGTAGCAGAAATTCTGGCTAGCCCTGCCCATCCAAGTTTATAATAAAGTACAGTAAAACCTCGGATAACGCTAAAACTTGGTTCCACAAGTTATCAGATTTTTTGTGTTATCCGATGCATGTTAAAATCCTATGGGATGCATTGGATAACGTTAAAGCTCCATAGAGCTACATTGTAACCGCACAGGCTTTAGCGGTTGTTATCCGTTCCATTCCATAGGACCTTAACGTTATTCGATCCAATTCTTCTCCCCAGATTACTTAACATTATGCGATTTTAGCGTTATCCAATCCAATCGTTATCCGGTGTTTTACTGTAGTTCTAATTCAGGTGCAACACAGGGCTTTCCCCTTGGCCACGCCCACCATACCATGCCCACAGTGTGGTAGTAATTTTTTTTTGAGCCAACCACTGAATAAATGTATCAATGGTACCATACACTCATTGAATTACACTATCAAATTACCAGGATTTGCAGCTTCTGCTTTAAGTCCTGCAGGACTGGAGCCTCTAGCCTGGGAGCAGTAGCTATAATTCCTGCAGGACTAGACCCACCTGAGAGCCCTGGTGAAGGTTCTGGAACTTCATAGGCTGCACCTGGAGATGCTGGGTGGCCTAGGGATAGAAAAACTGGCTCTTCCTCCCAGAAGTTACCTCAGCAACAGACTTCAGATTGCTTGGCTCCTTTGTTCCTGATTCCCACTTCTGAAGACTTCCTGCCCTCTTTCTGGTTCTTGTGGACTGTTGTTTGCTTTGCTTGGCTCTCTGCTCCTAAAATTATGTTTACCCCTTGCTCTAGCCCCATGCTGGCAATCCTTGGCACTCCAGATATTCATGGACTTCAATTCCCAGAAGCCCAAGCACCTTGTGAATCCACATGAATGGGTTTACTGCGATTCATCTGGCCCAGGCTGTCCTCATCGCTCCCAGAAGCGGAAGTAAAACATGTCCGTACGGGTGCATTTTACTTCTACTTCCAGGAGTGACAAGGGCAGTGTGGGCCAAATAAATCACAGTAAATCCATTTGTGTGGATTCACAGGGGGCTTGGGCTTCTGGGAATTAAAGTCCAAGAACATCAGGAGTGCCAAGGTTCGTCATCATGGCTCTAGCCCCTGATGATTTTTTGCTGTGTATCTTCTCCTGGTCACTTGACTTTTGGATTGTTTGGACTATCCTTTTATCACCTGGAATATGCCTGCATCTTTGGTTTTACTTACACCAGCAATGCCCAAACAACTGCCTGTGGGCCCAATTAGGCCTGCACATATCATTAATCTGCCCTAGGCTGAGTACCTGGGCTCTCCTAGGACCGCCCCCACTGCCTGATGTCACTTACAATGTCAGCCGTGGGGCAGCAGCGATTGCACTTTGTGCCCACTGCTCCAAGCAGCCTCTGGCTCAGTCCCCTCACTTCAACAGCCTTTGGGAATCGCTGTGTTGGGGAAATTTCCAGAGCCTTCCCCATTTCCAAATCTGCAGTGCTAAGAGAGCCCCATGGTGCCCAGGATGCCGCCACCTCCACCGGACTTTTCCCATTTAGCCTGGAGGGATGTGGACAAGTCTGATTTTTTTTTTTTGGCAATGTAATCCCGCCCCCCTGTGTATTGCTTTGAAATATGTATTGCTTTTGAAATATGTATTCTTGAAATGTTTTTAATATTGTATTGATGTGATACTTTGTAATTGTAACTTGTGATGCTCTATTTCTTTGTTAGCTGCCCAGAGTCGCATTGCAAGTGGGGCGGCATACAAGTTGAATATAATAATAATAATAATAATAATAATAATAATAATAATAATAATAATAATAATAATAATAATAATAATAATAATAATAATAATAATAATAATAATAATAATAATTTAACATTTTGTCACTTGTGTTTAAATAATTAGGAAAAATAACCATACAAAAGATTTTACTCCTTCCTTTCTTGGGCATTGTGACACTATTGATGAGAATGCTAAGGTAAAGGTAAAGGTTTCCCTTGCTCGAAAGTGAGTCATATCTGACTCTAGGATCAGTGCTTATCTCTGTTTCATAGCTGAAGAGCCAGCACTGTCTGTTTTTGCAGACGTTTCCATGGTCATGTGGCAGGCATGAGTAGACACCGGTGGTCCCTATTTATCTACTTGCAATTTCTTGCTTTTGAACTGCTAGGTTGGCAGGAGCTGAGACAAAGACGGAAGCTCATTCCATCCTGCAGTTCTCGGGAATTGAACTGCTGACCTCCTGCCTTCCAGTCAGCATCTTAGTCACTTGATAAGGAGCAAAAACACCAACCCCTTTTGGCTAAACATGCAAGCAAACACATCGAAACATTCTTTTTTTATTATTAAAATCTGTTCTGAAGCAAATAGGCAATTCCAGCTTAAGACAGGAGCAGAGCACATATATAAGAAATCTAGCTGAGCTATCCTAATACAGTAAAACCTCATATAACACTAAAACCTGGTTCCACAAGTCTTGGTGTTATATGATTTTTAGTGTTATCTGATCCTCTATGGGATCCATAGAGATACATTGTAACCACACAGGCTTTAGCGGTTGTTATCTGAAGCATCCCATAGGATCTTAATGTTATCTGATGCAATTCTTCCCCCCAGATTCCTTAATGTTATGCGATTTTCGTGTTATTCGATACTAATGTTATATGAGGTATTACTGTACTTCTGTTATAGGTTAAGCATAGGCCAAGACTATACACAAAGTCCATTATTACACAGTAATTGAGTATATTGCAGACTAAGAGATGACTAAGCCAACAGAATTAACTCCGAATCTCATTTGTATAGCTTACACATCATTTTCTAGAATCTTCCTTAGAGCCCTACAATCAGGCTTCATGTTTCTCTGAACCTTCATGAAAACAAGAGCAGTTTCTGCCATCTCCCATTACAGATGAAATTGCTTTTCCTAGTTAGCAAAGTACCAAGGAACAAACCAATGTGACCTTGAAAGCCGCCCTCATACCGATAAGCATGCAGGTGCTGTTTTTCTCAAGCAGCTAGTTCTAGGTGCCAGCCACAAAGCCCAATCTTTCCTGACAACACCAATTCCCTTCATCTCTTTACACAACTTTGGAATTATTTTCCCCCATCTCTTCTTCACATATGGGAATGCTTTTATATACTCTCTCTCTCTCTCTCTCTCTCTGTGTGAGTGTGTGTAATTTTATTATTATTATTAAAAAAATAACAAAACAAAAGAATCAAACAACAATACATTTCAGTACAATACAAAATACAATACAAAACATATAAACAAAATACCAAGAAATTGTTTTCATATTAATTATTTTGAACAAATCTCATTTTTGACAACTTATTTATCAAAAATATACTCCTTATGTAAATATCTTTTTATAATATATATCCACATACATATTTATGAATATATTTCTATAAATGTATATTTTTATTTCTGACATCCTAATAATATAAAGACATTCACATTATATACCACAGTAATGATAAGTAAACAAAAATGTTTTTATATTTTAAAATATTTTATATTTTAGTATTCTCATTGGTTAGATTGTAAGTCGCCTGGAGTTACCTTGGTGAGGGGACGGCGATAAAAGTCGAAAAAAATAAAATAAATATATGACCTCATATTTCATTCTGATCTTACAATTGTGGTAGTGGTCGTTAATACGATATAAATCTTGCACTATTTATCTTGAAAACATATTTTATCTGTTTTCTGAATAATTTAAAAAGAAGTATGAAGTGCTGAAGGTAAATGATAATTTCCATCAAAATGATTTGTTTGCATCTTTTCAAAGTCACATCTTTTCAAAGGCCTAGAGATTCACATGATGAGTCAGCAATTTTGCCTCCCTGTGTTCTTGTGTGTGTTAGCAGGAGCTTGTTACTTCTGTCCTTGATAAAAAAATGTTCCTATAAAGTTACTGCTTGCTGTGGGAGAAAATCCCCCATTGACAAACCATTTAATTAATGATTGAAGTCTGTGACTGATAATCGTCATTAGTCTTATGTGCATTGAGCTGTACAAACAGGATTCCAGGCTTAATGTCATATTTGTTTTAGCCTTAAAACATTTTGTGGAAGAGATTATATTCCATTTGAAGTTGTCAAGTCTGCTCTGAGGAAGGATCTAAAATATGTTGCTACTGATGTTTAATAAAAATTATCAGAGCATAAGTGGCTGGACTATATCTGAAGCTCCTAATTATCCAGATGCATTTCGCAGATATATAGTACCTTAATCGTCATCATAAGAAAATCTATCCTTTGTGCATTTGATTAGGACGAATTGGAATATCTGTATTAGCAATAATTACATATTTGATGTGCAGTTATACCCTGTGAATTCTAATCCCTGTTTTGTATCATTTTTATGTCTAAACATATGGAACTTGTCACTTGCACATTTGCTTGTTCACATATAGTTAAGTCTGACTCTGTTTCTGTAAATTGTCTTAGATAAGAAGAGCTGAGTCATTTTTTAAAAGCCAGTTTCAGACAAAGTTACTGAAATTGGATTGTCTCTGGTCATTTCAGTTATTTAAGCTACAGAACAAGGTGCTAAAAGATGTTCAAGCTAAATTCATTCCACAAGTCCTATTCATTCCGTTTGGGTTTAAGATCAGCTAGCAGGATCTAACCCATAATTCTTAGTCATTAAAATAAAAGAAGAATATCACCACAATGACAATTTGGCTTAAAGAGAAGAAGTAAAACTACAGTAATAATATGAATGATAAAAATCAGAGTTCTCCCCCCTACTGTGAGCTAGTTGTCATATTGCAATTTCCTCTTACTTGGTTGGATACATATATCTACTTTTCATCATATACAACCTGTGAACATTTTGCTATGTAAGGCTGGATGCATGCATGATACTGTACAACAAAATGTGAAATTTGGATTGCAACTCCCATGAACCTTGACAAATTGCTTATCCTGCCTGGAGCTCATGGAAGTTGTAATTGAACAGCATCTGAAAGATCTTTTCATCTCACATTTATGTTAGGTGAACTACTGTAGTACTGTATATATTTGTGATACCAATGCAACACACAAAGGTCACATCCAGCCATTTATTCTGCTTTAGGGAAGATTTAGCTACTATCTTGTGGCTGAGGACTAGAACTTGTTCTTTTGTATAGGTTTTTCCATCTGTTTTTCTAGTGACCCACAGTTCTCATATTTGGCTAAGTTATGCTGTTTATGAGATGAATGTCAGGAGTTCAATGGCACACATGGTGACCCCACTTAGAAGAGGTTCTTTATAGATTTATTTTAAGGCTATTTAAACGTCATTTTAACAAGAAAACAATTGCTTGTTTCATTCCTAGATAACCATTTAAGTTTATGAAATACTTTCTTAGACTTCTATAAGGAATGTTAACTGTAATTCTTCCCTACTTCCAATTAAGTCTAAAACAGTGGTTCTTAAATTCTTTTGTGTAGTGCTGAATATTTATAAAAACAAGCCATTTTGTGTTTCCTTGAAAAAGGTCAAGGAGAAAGAAGTGAGATTTTCTACAGGTTCTTTCACAATCTGCAACAACACATTTTTAATGTACTATGAGAGGGCAATGCTCTGTTAGCACTCATCTAACTAAGCAGACTTAAGGCCACCTCACTTCTAACCAATGCAACTATGCTTTTTCTCATCTGTAATGAAATATGCTCCCCCCCTTCTTCAGTGAACAGTAAGTGAAAAAGAGGAATTATCAGCAAACAGGGTTTTAATGACAGCTATTGATGATTATTCATTATGGAACTTGTCTTGAGTATGGTACTGCACACTAGTGAGCATATAACTTAAGAGTTTCTAAGGCGATTTAGGATAAACTACAGTAGAATGAAAGTCTGCTTGATGACATTGGTTCATATTCGAGTGTGTAATAGTGGCTCCAAAGGAATTGCCACCCAATCCACCTCAGGAAGCAGACGACAACCATCTGTAGATCAAAACAAGGGCCATTTTATTAATAAATATAACAATACAATATTAACATGACCTGCAATGGGGCATCCTAGTGGGTAAATGGTATTAATTTATGGATAGATCTACCCATGTCCAGATTACTGATTATGACCTTGTAATGAGTGATGACGTCTCACGCCATACTTTTTATATCACAATCTCATTCAGGCTAATAAGCCTGCTCCCTTGTAATTGAGGGTTTCTTCACATGACAGTAGATGCCTCCAGTGCCTCTGTCCTTCTGTTATGGTCAGGAACTCCCATTACGTATGTTCAATTAACATAGTTTTTATTACCATTTACCCCACTACCACCACCAAGGATGTTTGTTTGTGGACAGACGCCCTCACCTCAAGCCACTAATTCAGCCTCGATGTCCCATTGCAGGTCATTGAGGAATTTTTGTAAACTTTCCTCTGATAAATGTATTCTGTCTTGCCTGTAAAGACCAGGAAATTCAATTTTAATTTTGGGATGCTCAATAACTGTGCCAAATCCTTCGGGCATAAACTTAGCCACGGTTTTGTTCATGCTGCGGCGCACCTTGTCAATTCTGCATGGGTCTCCAGTGCAATGGGGCAGTAAAATGGGGCAGGATCTCCAACCAGACCAAATGGAGGTCGGGCCACCAGCATATCACGATGGACAGGTCCCTTTTCACAGCTGTGCTCAGTTCAATGCCCTTCATGACGTACAAATCATTGCCCCCCAGGTGGATGACCATAATTACTGGAGGTGTGCCAAGTTCACGAATGGCACCAGCTCTTCCCAGTGCATACCCTGCTTCCCGTACCATTCTACATATGCTCTGCCATACAGACCAAGGCTCTTGCCCCACGCGGAGCGGGTCACATGATATTCAGCCCAAAAAAATGCAACTGTGTCCAGTGATCACAATCTGCCGTGGGTGATGAGGAACATGACCTGGAAAGCAAGGAAAAGAGCAGCAGTCCTTTGTTCAATACTTCATAGGTCTAATATACATTCGGTACACCCCTGGACTTCCACCGGCCCACCCTTTGAATTTCCTCACAGGAATAACTTGCCCCCACCATGGTGGATGTGGCCTGTTCCAAAAAGAGTGCATTCTGAAAAGCCACACGTGGACTCCTAAACGAGTCAAGACTCTCTTGGTTACTGCCCAGAACTGGTATCCTGTCAATGGGCTACAGTCCAAATGTTGGAATAAAGGGCCAGTGTTGGTTCCTTGCAGTCTGAGATACACCTCTAAGGTGACACTAGGGCAAACGAAGCAAAGTCACTCGGGCACCCTTGCCCAGTTGATCAGTTTTTGACCGGCGGATCGTCAACTTCAGCTCCTGGTCACCAAGTCTCACATTGGCCATCTACAAAACTTGGTCGGCCTCACCCATCTTTGATGGGGCCAAAAAATTGGCTGAATGGAGGCATTTCATGATCCTCTGGTGCCATACTTATATTCTTTTGTAAAGTCATTATGAATCTCCCAAATAAATTTTAACTTTAGTGAAACAGGAGGTAGGACATTTCTCAGCAAGCAAAATGTCTTGCCCTGAAAGTGCTCTGTATTCCAGACCTTATTTCCACTGAGCATAATTAGATTTGATCATTGTAAAGAGGACTAAATTTTTGTGGGAGAACTCAGGTGATGAATTATTTGGGAAAGACTTTGCATATATTTATTTATTTAAATATATGGGAGCTTTATGTGTTTTGTGTTCTAAAATAGAGAAATTCTTATTGGTGAAATTAACAAAGCAACATTTGATATCTAATTTCTTTAACTGAAAGATAATAACCTTATTTGAAATATGTCTTTAATGAACCAACATTCATTGACTGATTCATTCAAGTATAGCTGCTTCCAATTTCTTTTTATGCCTCTCCTAAATAACCTCAGTTGTAAGATGAAACTAGTTTACCTGCTGCATGAAACAAAATTAAATTGGATCAATTATCTTAATGGTGAACAGATAGTATAAAGGCAAAATGACTGTCTATTATTTATTAGTTCTCTTTCACATTTGCTGTGACAAATTTTCTTCACAGTTCTTGAAGAATTTCCTGGTGTCTTCAGCAGGACCATAGCCCTGGGGTCCCGAGTGACTAAGATGGTCCACTGAGTCTGTGGACCAGCATAATAGCCAGAGTGTTATCACCTATTGATTAACCAGTGAGCAGCCAGATTCTTCCATTTATATAAGGTTTACTCAGACCAAAATTCAGGAAGCAGGAAAAACCGGAAACATGAATGTATTCATGGAATAGTCTGAACAAGTACTTTTACCCCAAAATATTGTTAGTAATGGAGGGAGTGTGGTGGCTTAGTGGTTAATATGCTGAACTTGATGACTGGAAGGTTGGCAGGTCAGCAGTTCAAGACCCAGGTGCTGTGTGATGGAGTGAGCTCCTGTCTCTGTTCCAGTTCCTGCCAACCTAGCTGTTCTAAAAGAAGAAATTGGAAGTAGATAAATAGGTATTGCTTCGGTGGGAAGGTAAACAGCATTCTGTGCACTCCAGTGTCTAGTTATGCAGGTCACATGACCATGGAAATTTTTGCAGATGCAGACAGGACTGGCTGTTTGGCTGTAAATGGAGATGAGCACCACACCCTACTGTCGGATATGACTGGCTTTTGAGCAAGATCAACCTTTACCTTTACTTATAGTTAGTAATGTAGTTCTAATCTAACTTAACCCAACCCAACCTAAACCTATTAACTTTACAGTTTAACATCTGCCACCCATATAGCACCTAAAATCATGAGATTCTTAGTTTCTATGCTGAGAGCAAGACAATGCACAGAGAAGAGATGAGAGACTCCTACAGAGAAAGAACTTCCTGTAGACAAGTAACTTCCCCTGATGTGGAAGCCTGACCATATGGTGACTTTAGCTCCCACATCACTTAGGATGATTGTGCACATATAGAAGACTCTTTTCCGTTGGCAAGGTTGGGACATGGTGTGGCTGTGGGCCAGCCGGTGTGTTCCTTCTCTCACGATATGCAGTTTTTTCATATGTTGTAAAAACTAATTCTGTAAACTCGAATTGTTGCCATGATTAGCACTTTGTTCTCAAGAGAAACATTTTGCCTTTTTTTCTTCTGTGGCAAGAGGTTTTGATGCCAGGAGCCAGTGAGTTTATTTCTGTGCTGAAAATGTTTATGTCAGAGAAACCAGCAGGGAACAATTTCCTCTCTACTCTGTAGCAACATGTGTGTCTTCAAAAGTTGTCCAACAGGATAAGAAATGCTCTAAAATTGGGTTTTAGGTGTTATGGAAGACTGCAAGGTGATCTGCTCTTGTTCTTATCAGAAGCATTCTAGTACAACTGATAAATATTTTACTGTAAGTTAAAGGTCACCCCTGCTCAAAAGCCAGTTGTATGTGACTCTAGGTTTCAGTGCTCATCTCTATTTCATAGCCGAAGAACCAGTGCTGTCTCCTTCTGCAGATGTTTCCGTGGTCATGTGGCAGGCATTGGTAGACACTGGACCACATGGAACGCTGTTTACCTTCCCACAATAGATAACTTTCATTCAGTAATGGGCAAAATTAAGAGCATTTGGAACAGCCAATGTCAAGTTTTATTGAGGGGGTACAGAGCACACTGACATAGGTCTGAAGTTGTCTGTTCTTCCTTGCATTCATGAAGAACCATGTTGGTGCAGAAAACATTTTTTTTGGTTAACTTTGGTTCTGCCATCTCCAGCCCCTAGTCTATTAAGTGATTTCTAAACAATCCAGCTTTCTGAATGACAGGGAACCATTCAGTTGAAGAAGAATGTAGTTATTTATTTCCATGTGTGGATTATGTTTGATGTAAATCAGGGGTGCCCCAACTATGGCCCATGGGCTGAATCCAGCCCATGCAACCCATGCTGCTCCTAGAAGTGGAAGTAAAATGTGTATGCATGTGTGCAGAACATACCCATGAATGTGCAGAATGCTGCAGTAAGTGACCCACAGCTGACGTAAACATGTTTACAACAGCCATGGGTCATTCACGGCAGCATTGTGTGTATGCATATGCACATTTTACTTCTGCTTCGAGGTGGGAGTAACCATGTGACCAGCCCACAGCCTGAAAAGTTTGGGCACCCCTGATGTAGATGATTTGATCCTTTAATTATTAGCTTCTGCTTCTCCCTGTATAGTGGTACCATGTTTAAAGCGCATAAGTTTGCTCGTTAAGTGAAACACCATTGTAAGTGACCAATTGTGACTTCTGGTAGTGGGGATTGCGAACCCCAGTTTAGTTGTTAAGCGAGTTTTTTGTTGGTTTTAGTTGTTAAGGGAAGCAACTATTCAGAGAAAATTCTGCCCTTTAAGTGAGTCTCTAAGCGAGGCACTCTTTATGCAAGGTTTTACTGTATGTCATTGGGTGCATTGCTAGCTAAAATGAGGGAATGAAAGTACCACTGTGTCGACTGCTACATTGTGTGCAGCATTGGTGTATGCAGTGTAGCCACTTCACTTGCAAATTTTATTTTAAAAATAAAAGCAGAAGAAATCCTATATCTTACCTCTTTATCTTTACAGCATATACCATGTATTTCTCTGTGTGTATGTGTGTGTTGTTATTAGCCTGATTTTTGTCTGATTGGAACTCAGGTTTTTATGATGTAGAGCAGTGGTTTCCAATGTGGGGCACATGCCCAAAAGGGGGACTTCAATTCCCAGAAGCCTAAATCCACTGATTGGCTGATCAGTATTTTGGGGAATTGACTTAGGCTTCTGGGAATTGAAATCCAAAGCCCCCCATACCACTGATCCAGTTCTGTGAGTCACTTTTTGGTCCTGAGCCCTTTTTGGTACACAAAGTCCTCATCAGCACCAGGCCAGTATTGATAAAGCTGCTGCCCTCCATCAAGATGGATCCAAATGGGATTTTATCCATTTAGGGACCATCACTCTTCTTTGTGGTCTTCGGCACCCAAGGCCATTAGTCCTCAGAATTGTCAGGTTAGTTAACTGCCACCTGATGTTCGGTGTTGAGTCACTAGCAGCATGGTCTACTCTATTACCATAGCAGGCTAACCTGGCCAGACTAGAAATAATATCTAGGTGTCTCCATATTTAGAATCTCCTTGGCTGAATGAAAATATGGTCTCTTTTATGTTTTTGCAGATTCTACAAAGAAAGTTCGGGATGTTTTGCAAGAATTCCATGGTACTGGTGTGCTAGCAAAGTACAATCCCGAAGGGGTAATTTTTGTTTCTTAACTTCACTTGTTGATATAAATTAATGTTCTGAATCTTACTTAATTTGCTATTTTATACGCTTCTGAATCTAGACTGATAAAGAGCTGGATTATGTTGGCAGAATTCTCAATCTCTCTATAATTTTGTATATTGATAGATTTGTGTTTGGGTAATTCTTACAGACAGCATCCTTGATTGAATAGAGGTATGGTCTATATGCTACAGTGTATTTATTTGTCTGACAAATTTACTTAGTGAAATTAAGTAGCTATATTGGCATAGTTGCATGAAGGAAAAAGCCATCTGAAATTTATACTACAGTAAAACTTCAAATTATGAATAAAATAAGTTCCGTGGCCTTGTTTGTAACTCGAATTTGTTCGTAATCTGAAGCATCCCCATTCGGATAAAGAAAAAGTCCCCCCCCCCCTCCAAAAATAAATCAAACCACCCAAAAACACATCAGCATTGAAAAGGAAAGCATACATAAGCAAAAGTGCTGTTCCTTACCTTAAAAAAGCTTTGAAAATGGACAGAAATCTCAGAAAAATCCAACAAGAAATAGCAACAGGCAGCCATTTTTGTGCGGATACTCCAGACAAAGAAATCACTCCAAACACTCTACTGCTACCTACAGGGCTCAGAAAGGCTGCATGTGCGCAATGCACTCTGGGGAATCAGATTATGTAACCTGAAGCAAACCCATAGGGGAAATGGCATTTTTTGCTTCACTGGAGGCAACACAGAGGAAAAAGTATTAACTCATAAATCAGGACATGTTTGTAACTTGAGGCATGGTTTTCAGTGCAGAACCAATTCGTAAGTCGATTTATTCGTAAGTAGGGGCATTCGTAAATTGGGGTTTTACTGTACTTTGTTAATTTGCACTACAATTGTTTACAGTAGAGTAATACCCTGGTTAACGTGTACTGCACAATGTTAAAACCAGATAATGTCAAGAAATTTGAGGAAAACATTTGCACCACACAATGTTAAGTTAACGTTGTGCAATGCAAAAGTTTCCCTCAAATTTCCTGACATTGATTTCTGCCCCAAAGCCGGCAGGACTGGTCTCCTCCTTAGCGGCTGGGAAAAAGTCCACCCAGCCTCTCTTCAGAAACACACACACACTGCCTGGATTGCCTGCCTGTCTGGAAATGGCAGTGGGCATCGGTGCATCCGATGCCCACTGCCCTTCCCAAACAGGCAGGTAGATCAAATCCTGGTTTTCTCTTCAGAAACGGAACTGGGCTTTTTTAAAATGTTGTGCGGTAAACGTATCACACAATGTTAAAAACTGCATAATGTTAAGACTTGTGGAACCAAGTTTTAATGTTATCCGGGGTATTACTGTATTTACAATTGCATTAATAATAACATCTCCAGGCATTATTTACAGATTCCTAAAAATAAAACTTTTCCAATAATGCTATTAAACTGTCTGAATAAAATCTGATAAGACCTTGTTATATATATTATTTGCATGCACTCCAGAAGCAAGATATTCTTAAGCAGGTAAGCATCTTTGCTTATTGTTTTCTAATAATATTGATTTTTATAAAAGAGAGGTCTCGGCTTAACTATTTCCCTGTCTTCATCTATAGACAATTGATCTAGAAGGTTTCAAGTTATTCATGAAGACTTTCCTGGAAGCTGACTTGCCAGAAGATTTATGTGAACATCTTTTTATGACATTTGGCAACAAGGTCCATCATAGTAGTCCTGTGGTAAAGCATAAGCCGCCACTCATCCCAGGAGGTGAGTTCCTGAGTAAAATGTGGTGTCTATTCATTATATAACAAAGATTCAGAGAAGAGAAGGGTTCTGTGTTTATTTTGAATTGAACCATGTCTTTTTGTACTTTGACATGAGGTAACAGTTCTCAGTCTTTTTGGAATCACTCTCCTTCAGACAGTTGGGAATGGTGAGCAACAGACATAGTTTTTATTGGGCAGGGAGTGAGTGTCATATGGAAAGCTGTATGTCTAACTCAGCATTTCCAAACCTTTGGTTTTTGGACTCCAATTCCCAGAAGCCTAAGTCAATTCCCCAAAGCTCTGATCAGCCAACGTACTGACTTAGGCTTCTGGGAATTGAAATCCCCCTGGGGGCATGGGCCCAACGTTGGAAAGAACTGGTCTAATTGAAATTAGCTAAACT
Organism: Furcifer pardalis; assembly: GCA_030440675.1. Taxonomy (NCBI): domain Eukaryota; kingdom Metazoa; phylum Chordata; class Lepidosauria; order Squamata; family Chamaeleonidae; genus Furcifer; species Furcifer pardalis. The sequence continues at coordinate 80,664,858 of CP126897.1, forward strand.
ATATAGAGTCTTTACATATATGCAATACATATGTTTTGGAAACAGCATAGAGAAAAAGATTTGGTTTGGTGTATGGAAACAATGGAGAAGTGAAACATTAAATATAATTGTAATATTTGTGCTTTTCTCCCTATGGTTTACATACAGATTCGCTTAATAACCATTGTATAAATTTTATGGACAGTAGAACTTTAAATTTCTCACAAAAATGAAAGGCTGCTGGTGGATAAATGTACTGTGTAAAGTGTAGGACTTTTTTCAGATACAATCCAGGACATTCTTGTACTTTTTATACTTGTTTACTTGGTTGATCCATACTTCAGAGGTCTAGTTTGACGTGGCGGATCGAAGCAAACAGTTTAATAATCTTGTTATACATTACTGATCAGGACATTACCCTTAATTAATGTGTGCTGTGGTTTGCTCATCATTGTAAATTGTAAAATGGAATGTGCTATGTATCTCTTTCTTGTAGTCCTAACTAATGTTTAAGACAAAACAGAAACTTTGATTTGGATTACAGTGATGCAAAACATAATACTAGAAGAACAATGAATAAAAGAGAAAGTAATTGACATAAATTGCTACAAAGCTAACATGGAAAGCAAAATACCTTTATTAAGATCATCTAGAAATTCACAAAGAAATGAATAAATTTGGATATTAAATAAAAGGAAGGAATATTTTGCTCAGTATGACAAAGTCTGCTATTTGAAATAGCCTTGAAAGAATATGGTTGAGGTTTAAAGATTGAGCTTGCATTTATAAATACACTTAGCAGTAACCAAATCCCATTGGACTGGGTGCATTGAGTACACACAACTGCATGGCACTTTGGCTGAAATCTATAATCCATTAATTACAGCTAGATTAGGTCCATTGAATCAGTGGAATGTGTGGAGGAGTTTCTAATTTAATCCCCTTTGATTCTATGGTTTATTGTGATTTACTACAGAATTTCAGCCATTACATCATAGCTTTAAATATGGTTGGTTTGCTAATGGCAATAAGTTTGTGATAGATAATCAAGTAAATCATTTCATTTCTTCTGCTTTTTTGTATAGTCTCTTTTTTGTGTCGTTTGTTAGCTTTTTTTTTGCAAACAACTGCAGAAATAGGCAAGAAATTAAATCATAGGTTCAGTGTTGTCACAAATGCTAATTTAAGTGAGTACAATGACTATAACAAGGGGTTTACCTGTTATTTATTAGCAGAAGTGATCCTGAGCATTACAACATGTCAAATGTTGATAAATAACACCATAGTTATATGAATGCAGTTTGGGGACTGAGTTATATATTGCCAAGTCAGAAGTGACTTATGTTTTCAAAGAAAAAGAGATGTTTAAGGAGTAGTTTTACCAGTTCCACTCCCAAAATGAGTTTCTATGGCCTAGTTGGATTTGAACTCTAGTTTCTTAGTCTATTACTCTACTATACCACACTGGGTACCATTGGTACTTAGGTTGCTGTTAAATAAACATTATTTGATGTTTATTTACTTGTAATTGTTAATTTGCGTTCTCTGTGGTGCAAACCATTAAAAAAAAGCCATTCGATTTCACTAGATGTTGAATGACAGAGGCAAGAGAGGGTTATCCGAATAGGAAGTCATATACACTGACTCAAATGCTGTTCAAATGTTGTTTTCTTCTTATGCAAATAAAAATGACCATGTGAATATTATTGCAGGTTTGCGCATCACTAAAAGCATTACATCACGATCCTCCACTCCTTCCACTTTGCACATACCAGAACTAATTCAGCTGAAAGATATTGTTTGTTATCTTTCCCTTCTTGAAAGAGGAAGACCTGAAGACAAACTAGAATGTATGTATTTATGTGAAGAAAGTAAATTCCTGGTTTTTTTTAATACCTTCAGTTAGGCTGTTTCTATCTTCTATGATCACTAGAGCAAGGATTTCTATATGTCATGTTTTCTGGAACCTTTCGTTCAGGAGTTCTCAATCTTTTTAAGCCAGGGGCCGGGTCATGCTCCCACTGGACAGCTTTGGGGGCTGGATGGCCATTTTGCACATCCTCCACCACATGGCCCTTCCTGGTTTGGTGGAGGCGGTGGGGGCCACATGAAATGGTTCTGTGGGCTGTATCTGGCCCATGGGCCTCAGGTTAAAAATCTCTACTTTAGTTGAATTTATAAGTAAGTTAAAACATGTTTTAGATCAGGGGTGCCCAACCGAAGGCCTGTAGGCTGGATCTGGCCTATGACACCATTTCATGTGCCCCCTCCCTCCAAGGGCATTTGAAAAATTTGAAGCTGTTGGGACAAAATGGCCACCCCATCATGCAGGCAGTGCAAAATGGCCATTCAGCCCTCGAAGCTGACAGAGAGTGTGACCTGGCCCCTGTTTTAGAGTTACCTGGAGAGAATTGGATGCTTTTTGTTTTGCCTAAAAAGTCATATTCTGACTTTTTAAAAGTGTTATGTGTCTGCTTAATTTTGTAACAAATGCTGTATTTTAGTCATAATTTGCTCATTCGCAACCCTGCTGATAACCCAACAAATCTGAGCCACCAAAGAAAGTGAGAATTTTCCTGTTTTTCTTATTCACTCACCAACTTAAGGAGGTAGGTGTGTTTGTGAGAGAGTGCAGTCTATTTTAAACATGCCTAAAACTAGATCCACAAGTGATACTAGCGTACACACATGCATTCATACTGCACAACTCTCCACCTGTGAACAAAGTGCGGTCTGTATGACAATCCCTGGAGAAGAACCTTTCTTTCAGTCCCAGAAAGAATAGCATGCTTTCCTTTTTAACTGCAAGCACCACAGAAAGAACAATGTACATAATTGGCAGTGGGGGTAGCATTGATGACATTGAGGTTAATACACCCTTAATTTTTTTGGGGGGCTATGGTTGTAAACCTCTGACATGTACTGTTTATAGCTGTTGTGAAACTAAAATGGAAGTGGATGTTTCTGATATCCTTGGAGGAGGAGGGAGGGATCATATGCCTGTGTCTTGTTGAAGCTCTTCTTCCTCTTCTTCTTCTTCTTTCCTGAGAATATAATGCCAGTGGGCCTTCATCTGCATTCCGCATTGCAGCATGACACCCATACCACTGATCTAGTTCCATAAGTCATTTTCTAGTCCTGAGCCTTTTGGCATGCAAAGTACTTGTCAACCCCAGGCCAGTGTTGATGAAGATGGATTCAAGTGGGATTTAATTCACTTGTAGCCCATCACCCTTCCCTGTGAACTTTGGAGCCCAAGGCCATTAGTCTTCAGGGCTGTCAGGATAATTAACCGCCACCTGACACTCAGGGTTATGTTGAAGCTCACTCTCCTAAAACTAAACCCTGTTTAGCACAGCCTTTATAACACAAGCCACCCCAGCCTTGGATCAGATCACTAGATGCTAAGTAGCTTGAGTTCTGGTCATCCCCATCCAACGTGATTGATGGCCGAGATTGATGGGGGTTGTAATCCAACACCTGAGGATCCATAATTTGGGAGGTCTTATTTTTTTGATAGCTGCAGTTGCAGCCATGAAAGTGATAGCTTTTTATTAAACCAATCTTTGCTGTGAGAAATACTGTTTGAAGGTCTGAGTAAATCTTCAAAGAGGGGGCATAGAGAGTATCCTGATAGGCATAAACATCATTATTACAAGCTGTTTTATTAAATACTTTGTGGAGATCTTCTAAAAAATGGAAGACAACTGGAGGGGGAGGGGGATTTCTTCTGTAGATTTTCAGTTTTCATTTGCTCTATAGAAGTAATAATTGAATATGTCTCTGTTAAAGACAAAAGCAATGTTAAAATAGAAAATAAGATAGGTGACCAGGGTAATAAAGATATATTATGAATATAAATTGTCACACATTTCTGAATTTGTGTTTACCATCGTGAGAATTTGTTTTCTGGAGTGGGATCCTGGCTAGGCTAGTTGCTATTAACTCTATTCCCATCAAGTCTAGCCAAATGTTTCTATGCTAGTCATCAATTGGCTGCTTTTCTCTGGCAACCTGCTTAATAAGATTCTTGTGGAATTAAAGAAACAGATCCCCCCCCCCCTATATATTTAAGAAAGGTTTGGAAACAAAAAGCTAACTACAAGACCTGTACTATTTCTTAATTAATACATGTGTAGGTTGGTTTATGGTTTGTGTTTTACAAGTTGACTTTGTCAAGTGAAAATGACCCAGATTCCACCGTAACCCGAGGAAAGCTAGTAATGCTATTAAGAGTACTAGAATTGCTGCATGAAAAATGTCAGTTCATAAAAAGTAAGATAGGAAGCTTGCCATACTCAGAAAACAAGTCCACCAGCTTATTTCCCTGTGGACTCAGAGATTATTTCACTCTTAGCATGCTGAATCTGCAGGTTTGTAGAAGACTAATTTTGAGAGTTCTCCTAGCTTTTAAGTTCTTTGAAGGCATACATAGTCAAGGCTAGGAGAACTAGATAAGTTGTGAGTGCTTTGGAATGTTGTGTAAGTGGAAATTATATGAATGCCCATAACCCAATACCATTTAGTTTTCCATGAGTTCAGACAAATGCCTAAATAAACCTAAACTGTTTTGCAGAGAACATACTGAACACAGGCCTAGCAGAATTAAACATATTGGGATTTACTGGTTTTACTATTAGTCATAGAGCAGTCTCTTTCTCTTCCTGTAAAATTACAAATTAAGGGATATGAACTGCTATTTGGATTCTACCTGTTCTTTGATATTCAGCATCTAAGCATGTTATTAATGAGCTATGTTGTAAAAAATAGACAATAGGCTCTATCTGCTGGAGAATCAGATTCATTGCAAGTTGACAGACATCAGATTGCATATATATTTAGACTTTTGTTCCTGTAATGTGGTATTCATGGATAAACAACACAGTTATGTTAAAAACATGTTTTACACAGATTGCTCTAAATATTTTATTTTATTTGTTCTAAGAATTTTGTAGCATTCATATTGTGTTTCATTTAATGTTTTTTGTTGTTTATGCGAGGAAAGGAAAATAAGAGAAAATTTTGCATCTTAAAATGACAGTGTTATCCTTTGGGCAGGTTAAGGCTGATTTATGCAAATTCCGTCATTTGTCCATATATGTAGTCATAGATGTGCAGTCTGAAAGATGTAGTTCCAATGTAACTATATGGATGTAACAATAACTTCTACCTGTATCACTGATCATCTTATCCATAAACAATGTGATCTACAGGAGTACCTTATTTTTTTTTAAATGATATTTTATAAAATTAGCACTCTGAAGAAGTGTTTCAGAAAGAAGATAACGGCACTCCTTCCAAGATTGTTAAATCAGACTTCAAAGAAATATTTGCTTAAATCCTGCATACTTAGTTGTCTAAAAAAGGGCAGGCTAATCTACATAATGCAGGAAATGAGAGAAACTCATACTGTGTCACACTGATGCTTAGAGTAATTAAGAGTTCCATTATTATTTTTAGCTTGAAAAGAAAGCTTATGCATGTGTTAGGTGATTGCTAAACATCAGGGGGTCTCATCCTATGGCCTGCGGCACCATTTAATGTGGCCCACATTGCCACTGCCACTGCCACCGGAAGTGAAAGTGGATGTATTTACGACAGCTGTAAATGGGCCTATGGCTCTCATACGTGCATTTACAACAGCTGTGGGCACATTTTATGGCAGCATTTATCGTGGTGAAACCACCACTCTGGCCCGCTCAGCTGTTTGAGAGGGCGTGGTCCGGCCTGTGACTTAAAAATGTTGAGAACCCCTGCTATGTATTTTTGAATGGGGAAGATGATAGGCAAACAGTTTACTAAAATTTAAATCAAGAGGAGCAAAAATGCTTGCTTGACAAAGGCCATGATTTAGCAAAGTTTAGTTGAGACCATACTCATAATGTTGCCGCTATTGATAGCCGTATGAAAAAGGGCATTATTTCTACTACTATAACTTTAAGAATTTGACTTCTAAGACAGCATTAAGTTTTCCAATGCAATATGAAAACATGGGCCCATGTTTTGTTTCTGAAATAATGGTCGCAATATATATTTATTTTTCTCCTTAGTTATGTTTCGCCTGTATGACACAGATGGGAATGGTTTCCTGGACAGTTCGGTAATTATTTTCATTAATAACATCATTCATTAATGCAGAAGCACGACAAAAGAAGTAAGCTTATAAAAAAACTATATGCAGTTATTCATGTCAAATATGCACCAGACAATTTAACAAGAGCTGTAAGGCTACTGCCATTAAAAGTGACATCATGTTGATAGTGATGATAATGTTTAGTTGTTGTTGTTCTGTCACATAGCTGAGTCCAGCCTTTTGCAACCATCGTGCACCAGGCTCCTCTATCTTCCACCATCCTCCTCAGCCTACTCAAATTTACATCCATTGCTACAATGCCATCCATCCACCTCATCTTCTGGCACCCCCTTCTTTTTCTCCTTCTATCTTTCCCAACATCAGTGCCTTCTCTAGTGAGTCTTCTTCTCATTTGGTGGACAAAATACTTGAGCTTCATCTTCAGTATTTGTCCCTCTAATGAGCAGTCAGGGTTGATTTCCTTCAGGATTGACTGATTTGTTCTCCTCGCAGTCCAGGGGACTCTCAAGAGTCTCCTCCATTTGTCATTAATGATGCTTTGGATGGGGTCCCCAACAGTTCAGTCTTCCCTCCAAATACTTAGAATTTCTAGGTTATTCATATATGTAATATCACTGATACATTTCTAATACATGTGTACAGTTATTCAATGAATTGGCTTGAATCTAAACTTTCTTTCTGTTCTCTGAATAGGATTTTTTGCCTCACTATATATGTCCATGTCAGTGCCTCCCCTTTTGACATTTGGAATAGAATTCTGTGTGAAACAGAGAGCTGTAAAGGGAGAAATAAATCATATCAAGAGTCCAGAGCAATTGTGGCAGGATTCATGGCAACAGTTGTCTAAGTCTTTTCTGCTATTTAGCTTCATTTCAGCATTAGCATTTTCATATGTCATCTTTATAAAAAGGTTGTCCTTGCTCAAAAGCCAGTCGTATCTGACTCTAGGGTTTGGTGCTCATCTCAGTTTATATCCAAAGAACCAGTGGTGTCTGTGTCTGCAGAAGTTTCTGTGGACATGGCAGGCATGACTAGAAACAGGAGTGCATGGAGTGCTGTTTACCTTTCCTGCTGAAGCAGTACCTGTTTATCTATTTGAAATTTCTTGCTTTCACACTGCTAGTTTGGCAGGAGCTAGGAAACAGATGGGAGCTTACACTATTTTGTAGCACTAGAGACTTGACCTGCTGACCTGCTGACCAGTCGTCAAGTTTAGCATCTTAACCACTAAGCCACGACTGTTCCCAATATCTTTATAACCGAAAGTACATTTAGAAAATCTTACAATATATAGTCAGTCCAAATATAGACCACTCTTTCAGTTTGGATAGAAAAAAATCCCAGTTTAATTTCAGAATGATGAGGTGAAATATTAAATATTAATGATTATAAAAGGCTTTTTTGCATCTTGTTTTCATGCTAAGGAGCTAGAAAACATCATCACTCAAATGATGCAAGTTGCTGAATATCTAGAATGGGATATCACTGAACTCAGCCCAGTAAGTATTTCCTCAGAGCCATGATTTAATAACAATGACAGCATGTAACAGCAATTTTGAATAATATGAATAAGTATTTTTCTAGCAATGTGGCTTAATTATGCTTTTATGTCACATGTTCCAGTGGGCAGCAAAATAAGCTGTGACCTTTAGGAATATATTATTATGGCAGGAAGCAAAATGGACTTGTTTAATAGTTGTATAGAAACATTAATTTGAGCCTGTTTGCAGTTGGCCATGTTTGTGAGCAAAGAAATTGCAGGGCTTGTTCCATTATTTTTCTTTAAGGAAACGTGAAATTCTCCAAAGCCTTTTAAAGATTTTTAACACTGGTGGTAGCACAACTTATTGTTTCCCCCCTAAAAGATTTTTAGTATCCTTGCATTAACTGCAAATGGCCACAACTGTGTTAGCAAATGGCCACAATTTTGCCCTGAACCTGGTCTCTTTTCAGGGCATTGTGATGGTACTGTAACTAGCCACCACAAAGATGGTAGAATGATTTTTTGGGTGGTGAAACCATATACCCTTTTCCTTCTATAGGAGAAAGAAAAGGGAATATTGCAAATTTCTTTGGAAAATATATTTGAGACATTTTTAGCTCAGCAATTGGTGTTGTTTGTTAAGGGTTTGGTAGGTTCCTAGGGGCCTTCCAAAATAATTATTGAAGGGCCCCTGCCCCTTTATTTTCTTTTTATTGCTGACCAGTGGTGGGCAGCAACAGGTTCGCACCCACCCAGGTAGGGGATAGCAAAATTGGGGGGCCTTCGAGCAGGGGGTGGCAAAATTGGGGGGCCCCGCCCACCCCCTGCCCCACCCTGCCCACCTCCTCCTCCACCTCCTCCTCCTCCAAGTCCAGATGGCCTTGCACAGTGGAGTCAATTGGTATTCAAATTTGACATCAGCAGTGGTGAGCATCAGCAGGTTTGCACCAGTTCACCAGAACCGGTAGCAGAAATTCTGGCTAGCCCTGTCCACCCAAGTTTTGAACTAAAGCATCCCTAATTCAAGTGCAATGCAGGGCTTTCCCCCTTGCCATGCCCACCATACAACGCCCACAGTAAAAAATTTGTAAAGCCCACCATTAGACATCAGGTTTTGTCCCTGCAAGTGGTTCAAGGTCTCCCTTGCTCAAAAGCCAGTCATATAGGGTGCAGTGCTTAACTCCATTTACAGCCAAAGAGCCAGTGCTGCCTGTGTTTGCAGATGTATACATGGCCATATGGCAGGCATGACTAGATCGCTCCACCCATGATGTAGGCTCCACCCATGGTGTGGTAGCAAATTTTTTTTGCTGCCCACCACTGTTGCTGACACTTATAATTCAGTTCCTTATCTCTAAACCTGGTAGCAGGTGTGAGGGAATTCAGTGTTGTGTCCAGCTCAAGGAAAAAATGAAGGATGATTGTATGAGAAGAGATCTCTATGACATACCCAGTATGTGCCTTCTTACTTCCTAGGCAGTGAATCACACTGATTGATGCTTATGAAAAATCTCTCCTTTTCAAAGGAAATTTGTTTTGCATCCAATCAAATCTTAGTGGTCAAAATTCTTATTTGAGAATTTTTGGCACAGCGATAGCAGAAACGAAGCATAACTCACAGAAGATGAAGTTTGATGACTGTAAAATGACTGCAGGCCAAGATTTTCATAGTAGCATATTTTAAGTGTATGGATGATTTGCCTTCTTTATGTTCATTTAATTATGTAAGTATAGTGTCAAAGGAAGCTCTTTGGAGTGTTTAAGGAATTTGGAAGATTTCCATTTTCTGACAAAATGATATCTCCAGTTCAAAGATACAGTTAAAGAAAGTACCTCATAAAAACTGCCAAGATTAATTTTTGAGTAGATATGCATAGAATGTGACTATAAATGTTAAAAATAGGAAGCAGAAACAGTTGAAAAAACATGGTCATTTCAAAGAAGCTGTTTTACACTGAACAACTATCATTTAAACGAAGGTATAATAATGGTAATATTAGTCATAACTGAGAGAACACTGTTGCTTCCTATTTTCATACATAATAGTTGGGGGCATAGCTTATACATGTCCTTTCTAATTTGATATACAGTAGTTTCCTTTCATAGAAACTGTTCTTTTTGTTCCACAGATTCTTCATGAAATGATGGAAGAGATTGACTATGACCATGATGGTACTGTTTCCTTGCAAGAATGGATCCAGGGGGGAATGACTACAATTCCACTTTTAGTGTTGCTTGGATTGGAGAGTGTAAGAGCAATTATAGTGATAATCAAAGGATAGCTGTTGAACTATCAGTGGTGGGGTAATTATGTAGCATTTTTATTTATCTGTTGACGAATATCAAATATAGGGCAGTATAAATATGTTTTTCTCCACTGATATGTGTAAACAGGTTTGGTGCAGCAGCTGTGATTCATTAGGAGCTGCCATTCTAAGACTATGGGACTATATCTCTACTGTAGTGGTCTAGAACAGCATTTCCCAAACTTTGTTCTGCGGAACACTGGTAGACTTCAATTCCCGGAAGCCTAAGTCAGTACATTGGCTGATCAGTGCTTTGGGGAGCTGACTTAGGCTTCTGAGAATTGAAACCCAGCAGTGTTCCGCAGAACACAGTTTGGGAAACACTGGTCTAGGGCAAAATAACAATCATATTGGATGCTTTCGGTCATTGTAATCTCCACCCAGATAGGAATCAAAGGAATGTAGAAAGCTGCCTTTCCTTCAGTTAAGCTCTTAGTGCCTCTACTCCAGTTTTGTTAGCTTTGATTGGCAGAAGCTCTCCAACATTTCAGGTAATATTCTTACCTGTCTCTACTTGGAGATGTGTTGTATTCTCTTAACAGCCTTCAAATTTAAGTCTTAATCAGAACCAGTCATGCTTTGTTCCAGAAATCAACTGAGATGAGTATGTTCAGGATGCTGTAATGGAATTTTGGGCTACTTTGAATGTGTGCAGCTCAACAGCAGCATATAGTACAAAGAGGTGTTTATAAGTCTTGGTAGTTTTCAGAGTGGTCATTGTGTATCAGCCAAGAAACAAAACAAAACTGAAGTAAAAACAACAGCAAGAAATAACAAAGATGTGGAATCAGATAAGAGCCAGTATGGTACAGTGGATGAAGTGACAGATTATGACTGAGGAGATTTGAGTTATAATCTCTCCTTGGCCATGTAAACTCACAGGAGATGGCAGTGGTAAAACTACTCCTTCTCACATACTTTGAAACTCCGACTAGGGTTGCTACAAGTCAAATGCAACCCAATGTCAAGTGGCATCAACTTTGTCTAATCTGATTCCAGGGCATTAATGCTACTTCTTCTGTGCCTAGGCCAGACATGAAACTGCCAAAATAAAGGCACCGTTAGTGAATTCATTCTGCAGTTCCCGTCACCTGCAACACAGAATTACCAGGGTATGCCCAATTGTGGTTCAATAATACCACAGTCTTCCAGGAAGCTCTTTCTGGGTTTCCCAAGTGCTTATGAAGTCTGAATTTTTCAGATGGATTTCATGTTACATGGCCCCACCCACCCCATTTCTCAGTAACATCATAGTGCACTTTTCATATGAAAATAAGTTTGACTTAGCAGACTGTGGTGGCTTAGTGGTTAAGACACTGAACTTGACAACTGGATGGTTGGCAGGTCAGCAGTTTGAGACCTGAGTGTTGCATGATGGAGTGAGCTCCTGCCTCTGTCCCACCTCCTGCCAACCTAACAGGAAAGCAAGAAATTGCAAGTAGATAAATAGGGATCACTTTGGTGGGAAGGTAACAGCATTCCATGCATCTAGTCATGCCTGTCACATGACCATGGAAACATCTGCAGACACCGATAGTACTGGCTCTTTGGCTGTAAATGGAGATGAGCACTGCACCCTAGTTATTACCTTTACCTAGATTGTTTTAAGAACTATAGATGTCAGTAAATATTATGAATTAACTGATGTAACTTCAAGTAAAAAGAAAAATTTTGTACCTGTAGGAATTATATTTTTAGTATGTATTCAATATTTCTGTGTCTTCTAGCATAGTATTTTTGGATATTCAGTACAGTACAGTATGTTCAATATTTCTGTCTCCTCCTCTTCTCAGCCACTAGATGTCAGAATTGCATTGCAAGTCATCTGTCCGTATATTCTGAGATGAGATACTGTATTTTAAAGCCTGATGATCTATCAGCTTGTAGCAAATAATACTATGATAAATGTTTTTAAAATTCTCACCGTGGGTGATAAAGAAAAGTGAGCAATACTTGGCTCATAGAAATGTAAGTTCAAAGTACAAAGAGTTGTTGCTCAATTGGCCCACGGAGGATGAGGCAGATCAGGAAGATTAACACAATGGTCGTTATCATTATGGCCTCCCTCAGGAACTCTTAGCACTGGCCTCTCTAGGACCATGAACTTAGCTGGTATGATGAACGATTTACCCTTGTTTGGCAGAGAATACATGTGAAGTATAGTGCAAGCATGCACATATTGGATATGAATATCTAACACCTGTAAATTACATTACAAATTTTGGAATCTCTCCCAAGTTTCAGCCTTAGGCGGTGCAAGCTTTGTATTCCAGCTTTAAAAAATTTTACTGTAAGAGAAATGAGAATTGTAAGACTATAATAGGGTAAGTTAATAAATTGTAGACAACATATCCAAAATACATTCTTCCATATGCAAAAAAGTTAATTGTGAGGGGGAGAGATAGGGTTTTTTAATCAAAAAAAAAAAAACTGTTTTCTGAATAAGGGTTGAATCTAAGACAAGCAGATACTGGTTTCTTGCTGTTCCTTTTTTCCCCCACAGGAGGGAGCAGCTTTAATTCTTTTGAGAAAAAATGTTTTCAAGTAAAGCTTCAGGGAGTCTTTACAAAGTTGATCGGCCACTGCAGAGTTAAGGAGACAGTGTTTCTGCAGAAATGACATTGATTGGGTTACTTTCCCCTAATTTTTACATTTCTTCCCATTATTAGGATTTATTAAAAGAAATATTCTTCTGTTAATTTTTCTTTGAAGCATGCAAATTGCATTAAATAATTCAGACTAGAAGGGAAGAGGGAAAACCCTGTAGCACATAATCAAATTGCTACAATTGTCACATTTAGGTAGAATTCAAACAAAATTTTACATACCCAGAAACATCTGAAGGGCTTTTTTTTAACATTTAGGTAACATTAAAGATGAAGCTAAAGTACTTTGGACATCAAATGAGAAGAGAAGACTCACTTGAGAAAGCCTTGATGCTTGGAAAGGTTGAGGGCAAAAGAGGAAGGGGGAGGCCTAGAATGGCTATATGGTATTGTGGACACAATGGGCACGGAGCTGACCGAGTTGAGGGGGATGGTGGAGGACAGGAGTGCCTGGCGGACGGTGGTCCATGGGGTCGCAAAGGGTCAGAATCGACTGTGCGACTGAACAACAACAAAAAACATTCTGCATTAGATTCATATTGCAATCACAATCTAGGAGAAAATTGTGTTTGGTATTCCTCCTCCACAGCTTGATAACTGTCTTTTTGGGTGTGGTCAGGATTATTGGAGTTCAAACTGGTGTGGGTGGTTAAAGTCAGAAATGTTAAAATATTGTTTGATAAATTCCAAATAAGGCACAAAGGATCATTTGAAATTATTATGGATGGGAAAAATGAAGTAAAGGATTGCTAGCACTTTAAAGAACAAAGTTAATATAGCTTAACTTGAGGGTAAAGATTAATGGATATAAATATGTGAGAACATCCCAATGCAATTATATGTATATTCTTTTAAATATCTTATGGAGTACATCATAAATATGACTTTTTTATTTTAAACATTAGTTTGTTACAAGTATGCAGTATTCTATGTAGCAATTAACCTGGCTGATTCTTGGCAGTAAAACCAGAGCAAAAAAAATTCTAATGAGCTATTTATGAAAAGTGTGCTGTACTTGCGCAATGAGATTTGTAGATCAGTTGCAGCCTGTAACTCTCTTAAGTATTTTAATTGGCAGAACACCCACACTAAAACTTGTTTGTTTCTCCGATAGGGAAAATGCCAGCTAAGCTGGCCCATATGTTCTGTTCAAATGGAGGCGAAATCACATGTAGTGACCATTCTGAATAAACAGCAAAAATTAAAGTGTTGTGAAACTATAAATATATTTTTGTTAATTGTAACCAAATTTTGTTTTGGGAAGTAATCTTGTGTTATCGATGACTATTTTATTGTCTATTCGGTTTCAATTGCAACTTTAATTCAATTTATTAATCTAACAGTCATCTTTTGTTCACTTGTCTAATGTGTTGGAAACATAGAAAGTTCAAGAAAGAAAAAGTGCATTGAAAAGACCCAGTAAATAGCAAGAAGCATATGTATTCATAGCCCTAGTAAGATGAAAAGTCATGCACACAAATATATGATTAACGTATATGTTCAGTAATCCTGTGCAAGACACGTGTTTTGCCTGAGTATGTTGTAACTCATTTTATCAGATTGAGAAGATGTGTTACAGAAGGGGTGGCCAAACATTTTAGGCCATAGGCCAGTCACGTGGTTGAGTGGGCCGGTCACACGGTTCCTCCCACCAGAAGCAAAAGTAAAATGTGCCCACACATATGCAAAATGCTGCCGTAAATGCACCCATGGCTATCATAAACACCTTTACGACAGCAGTGGGTGCATTTATGGCAGTGTGTTGCGCATGCATGGGCACATTTTACTTCCGCTTCTGGGAGCAGTTCAGGTGGTGTAGGCCGGATTGTTTGGCATTGTGGGCCAAATTTGGCCATGGGCCATAGTTTGGGAATACCTGTGTTACAGTCATAACCATAGATCCAAAAGTTTTGAAAACATAGTTGTGAAGGGGTTAGAAATGCTTCATGTGACTGCATGAAAGAAGAATTATGGGAAGAATTATGTTGTGTGATCTGAAAAAAATAATAAATGAAGAAGTAGATTATCTTTTATGTTCCTAAATCAATTTCAGGTTGTTTTTTTTAAATTGGCACTTACAAGTTTTCCTGTTTATGCTACCAAATGAGATTCATTTCTTTTTATGCCTTCTGCAGAATGTGAAGGATGATGGGCAGCATGCGTGGAGACTAAAACATTTCAACATGCCTGCCTACTGTAACCTTTGCTTGAACATGCTAATAGGAGTAGGCAAACAGGGCCTTTGTTGCTCATGTGAGTATGAACTCTGCTTAGCTTTTTAAATGTCTGAGTACTCTGTGGACCGCCTCATCATAATAACTGGTGTACAGGCTTTTCTTACAGGTCTTCCATTGACCAGATGTTCTACAATTTTGGGTATATGAGCAAGTATCCTTCAGATGAGAAGGTTGGGCTCTCTCTAAATGGACTCTTAAATGGAGTTTTTGGTGGTTTTTTTTGTTGTTGTTTAAATCATGTCAGAAGCACACAAAGGTGCTTTCCTGGTTGAAAGGATTTTTGCTGGAGGAACTCTTCTCAAGGGATGCCTAAATGAGGCTCTTTTTATGTCCCTAAGATCTTTTCCCACCGAAGTGGTCGCTATTTATCAAGAAAACCAAAATAATGACAATGGGCCCTATCACTTCCTGGAAAATAGATGAGAAAGAAGTAGAAGCAGTGACAGACTTTACATTCTTAGGATCCAATATCACTGCAGATGGAGATTGCACCCATGAAATAAAAAGGCGACTGATTCTTGGGAGGCAAGCTATGAAAAACCTGAGGAACGTATGGTAGTCAAAAGTAGAGACATCACCTTGCAAACAAAAGTTTGCATAGTCAAAGCAATGATATTTCTGGTAGTAATGTATGGGCGTGAGAACTGGACCATAAAGAAATCTGAGTACAGAAGAATAGATGCCTTTGAAATGTGGTGTTAGAGGAGAATTTTGAGAGTGCCTTGGACAGCAAGGAGAACGAATAGGTCGATCTTAAAAGAAATCAATCATGACTGCTCTTTGGAAAGTCAAATAGTGAAGATGAAGCTAAAGTACTTTGGACATCAAATGGGAAGAGAGGATTCACTTGACAAAGCCTTAATGTTGGGAAAGGTTGTGGGCAAAAGAAGAAGGGGACAGCAGATAATGAGATGGCTAGATGGTATTGTTGATACAGTGGGCATAAAACTGGGCGGGTTGAGGAGGATGGTAGAGGATGGGGGTGCCTGGCGTGTGGTGGTCTATGGGGTCGCAAAGGCTAAGATTTGACTATGTGACTGAACACCGACAACAATTTCTTGCTTTCGAACTACTAGGTTGGTGGGAGCTGGGATGGAGATGGGTGCTCATTCCATCATGCAGTTCCTGGGTCTTGAACTGCCGATTTGCTAACAAGGCAAGCTTTTTAACCATTGAGCTACCACAGACCCATTAAATGGAGTGTAAAACATGTTTGCAAGTAGATAAATAGGTACTACTTCAGTGGGAATGTAACAGTTCTGTACGCTTAGGGATCTAGTCATGCCTGCACATGACCAGGAAAACATCTGCAGATGCAGACAGTACTGAGATGAGTACCATTCCCTAGAGTCGGATTCGACTGCCTTTCAAGCAAGGGTAACCTTTAACTATACCCTTACTAGGGTTTAATCAAGCATTCTCACCATGGTCAATATAAAATCCATTTCCTATCCTGCTCCTTGCAGCCAAGAAGTAAAAGAGATGAGTTTTTCAGTCAGATACCTGCTGAGACTCATTCATATGTTGGTAAACATGGTTTAACTTTGCATTCCAACACAGCCAACTTGCTGGCTTTTACTAAATTCAAGTCATTTCACAGTAGTCACAGTGTCATTTTATTTTGCCATCTGAAGAATTGGTGAGTCTTGGTTCAGGAGAGTCACTTATCATTGCAAGGACTTAAATCTGACAACTGTTTTCTGTAATCTTTAGATTA
Source organism: Furcifer pardalis (assembly GCA_030440675.1). Lineage (NCBI taxonomy): Eukaryota > Metazoa > Chordata > Lepidosauria > Squamata > Chamaeleonidae > Furcifer > Furcifer pardalis. Next base: position 80,681,280 of record CP126897.1, read on the forward strand.
TTGCTACTGCTGAGTGGTAGAGGCAGTGTTGATTCAAATAATGGATGCTTCTATTAAAAACTGTTTCCTTTTGGAAAACTGTATTTTTATTTGTTTATTATTAATGAAACTTATACCCTGCCCCTCTAGGAGAAAAACTTTCCTACTCTGGGTAGCTAACACTATAAAACTCAACAATAAAAACATACAAATTGTTAAATTATCATATAAATACACCAAACCAAACTGTATCTCTGTCTGAAAAAAAATGTATGCCATATTTACTGGTGTATAAGACACATTGGAGTATAAGATTTACCCTATTATTAATACACATTTTTTTTATTAAATTTTTATAGGTATTTAACAATATAAACATACAATAAAAAAAATTAACATTAAGAAAAGTACAATAATAAGAAATTATACAAAGATTACAAAATATAAGAAAATTAAAAAAAGGAAAAGGAAAAAAAAAAGAAATAAATCATATAATAGGAACTTGTTTTCTTCCCATATCTCAGTATGAGTACTCTACATTAAAGATATATAAGCAACAACAACCATAATAAAAAAGAATACCCAAGCTCTACTCATCCCATATAGGAGCTGCTTAAATCATACTTGGTACCATTTTTTAACTCTTTCTCTAATACATTTAATTTCCTACACAATCATAAATCACCCTTTATCATCACCCCTGTGATATTTACAATGTCCAGGGAATTTTGCAAACTCATAAATTCCAAAAGTCATTTTGTTCCAGTACAGGGGTAACTCCTTTCTTCTTAACAGTCACATATTCCACAAAAGGTTTCCAGATTCTCCAAAAATTATTAACTTGTGCTCTACCTTTTTTTATTTTTAACTCACAGGTAAGTTTATCGTTGAGTGCCAGCTCCCACATTTCTTTATACCAATCTTGTATTTTTATCTGAACAGCATTTTTCCAATTTCTCGCAATACAAAGTCTAGCAGCTGACAACATCACTGACATCAATTCTTTATTATCATTACTCATGTTAAATTTATCAACCTCCGTTAACAAAGCTGTTTCCGGACCCCAGGCGAGCTGCTTTTCTAGTATGTTATTTATTTCATTTCTCACTTTTCCCCAAAAATTTTCCAAGCTTTTACAAGAGCACCACATGTGTATATATGTTCCCACTTCATGTTTACAACGCCAGCATTTATCACTAATCCTACTATCCATACGATGCAGCCCGATTGGGGTCCTGTACCACCGCCAAATTAATTTGTAATTATGTTCCTTCAATCTAACGGACATGGATCTCATAATCCTTTTTCTCCATTTTTTCTTCCAATTTTCCGCTGGAATTGTCTCTTTTAATTCTTCTTCCCATTTATTTTTTAAAATTTCCTGTATATTTCCACTTTTATTCAAAATTTTATAAATCTTACTTACTACCCCTTTAATACCCATGTTCCCTTTCCTAAACTTGATTAACATAATTTCAAATAAAGTCAACTCTCTCTTTAAACTATTGTCAGTCAAATATTTTTTATTCCAATTATTTATTTGGAGAATCTTGAACCAATCTAACTGCATTTGCGAGAATAGCTCTCTTTTTCTTTCACTTTCCTTACATGTGTTAATCCAATCTTTCAACAAGAGAACCTCCTTCTCTACTAATATATTTCTAATCCTACTGTCTATTTGTATTGGAAAAGCACTCAAGTCGTCCAATTCTATGACAGGCGAAGTACCTGGGGCAAACTCGTCTTTTATTTTGTTCCATTCTTCTATTGTGGTCTTTGTCAACTTACACCTGAAAATCTTTTTTAAATTTTCCTTTTTTTCACTTAAAAATATTGATTTATCAAATTTCTGGGACTCCTCTCTTTCAATTTTTTCCCATATTACATCTTCTCTATTCAATATTTTGATAACATTTCTTACATGAAATGCCCTATAATAATCACGAATATTAGGTATTCCTAATCCTCCCTCTTTTTGAGATATATACCATAATTTTTTAGCTATCCTAGCACCTCGTTTACCGTTACAAAATCTATTGATTATATTCTGATACTCCTTTAATTCTTTGTCAGTGAGCTTGATCGGTAATGCATCAAATAAAAAATTTAATTTAGGTAACAACATCATTTTACACAATGCAATCCGTCCAAACCACGATAAATTTAACTTATTATACCGAATTATTTTTTGTTCAATTTCCTTTTTCTGTTTAACATAATTTAACCCTTTAAGCTCTCCAAACTTATTAGATATTATTATCCCCAAATATTTAATTTTGTTTCCAATCTGAATTTTATATTTCTCCTTAATTTTTTCCTCTTCTTCCTTAGTCCCATTGCAAAAAATCATTTCAGTTTTGTCCCAATTAACCTTCAAGCCCGTCATGTCCTCAAACTCACTTAAGTGCTTATATATATTTTCAAATGCTTTTATTGGATGTTTTGCAATAATTAGAGTGTCGTCTGCATATAAATTAATTTTATTACCTTTCATTCCTTTTATATCCTCATCTTGGCGTATTGAGTTCGCCAAAAACTCCATTGCCAGAATAAACAACGTTGGTGACAACGGACAGCCCTGTCTTGTACCTGCCTCTAAATTTATATTCCCTGAATATTCACCGTTAATTCTAATCCTGGCTATTCCAGATTGATATAATTTCTTGATCACACCCTGAAATTTAGTACCAAATCCATATAATCTGATCATCTCTTGAATTGTTAACCATTGTAAAGAGTCAAAGGCTTTAAATATATCCAATGACAACAATCCCACTTTCTCTTTTTTTTGTTCTACTAAATCTATTAAATCTATTACTCTTCGCATTAAATCTGACATATATCTGTTTTTAACGAACCCTGCCTGATCATCCTTTATATATTCAAATATGAAACTACTCAGTCTGTTTGACATTATTGATGTGAAAATTTTTGCGTCCTGATTGATTAGTGAAATCGGTCTGTACGATTCCACTCTTTCTAAGTCTTTGCCTGGCTTGGGGACTAAAACTATTATTGATCTATTCCATGAACTTGGAGTTGCTTCCCCCTCTAATATTTTGTTAAACAATTTACTTAATCTCGGAACAATCCATCCTCTAAAGTCTTTGTAAAACTCCGCCGATAACCCGTCTTCCCCTGGAGCCTTGTCTACTTTTAATTTCTTTATTACTCCCTCAATTTCTCTTTCTGTTATTTCTCCCTCCATTATATTTTTATGTTCTCTTGATATTTGTGAAATTCCTTGTATTTCAAAACATTCTCTAAGTTTATCCAAATTTATCTCCCTTTTTGAGTACAGTTCATTATAAAAATTTTCTATTATCTTCATTTTTTCAAGTTTTTTATTACATCTCTTCCCATTTTTGTCAGTCAATACCCCAATCTGACTTTTAGTTTTCTTCTCTTTTGCTGCCTTCGCTAATAATTTAGAATTCTTATTACTGTACTCAAAATATTCTCTTTTTAAGTAAATCATATCCTTTTTAACTTTTTCTATGTCCTTCCCATCCAATTCCTTCTTAATTTTTTGTATATCCTCAAAAATTCTCTGATTCTTAGTTCTTGCATGCTCCAGGTGAAGTTGTTTTAATTTTATTTCTAACTCCTGATATTTACTTTTTTTCTGTTTGTTTTTAATACTATTTAATTTTATAGATTCCCCTCTAAATATCGCTTTCATTGTATCCCATACCGTGCTATAGCTGACCTCATCATTATCATTCCAAATCCAGTACTCTTCCCATTTCTCCATTACATTTTTCTTACTTCCATCATCCCTAAATAAACTCGGATCATATCTCCAATTATACCCCTTTTTCCCTTCACTATCCAATTTTATTTCTATTAATATTTTTGCATGGTCAGACTCTTTAAACATTCCTATTTTAATGTCCTCAATAGTTCTAATTATCCCCTCTGTAGCAAATATATAATCTATTCTAGAGTACATATTATGCACTTGCGAATAGAAAGTATACTCTCTTTCATTCCCTTTGATTTCCCTCCATGTATCTTTTACCCCCAATTTCTTAATCCAATCATCCAAAATGTATTTTTTGCTCTTTTTCTTACTTCCTGTACTATCAATTTCTGATCTTATTAAATTAAAATCCCCCGCTATAATCATATTTTTTGTACCTTCTCTTTCTAATGTTTTTCCCATCCTATTTAGAAACTCCTCCTGATTATCATTTGGGGCATATATATTGACAAGTGTAACTTCCTCCTCATCTATATTTCCTTTAATTATGAGGTATCTGCCTTCTGGGTCAGCTATGCTTTGTATCATATTAAAACCTACCTTTTCTGAAATTAGGGTTGCAACTCCTCTTGCCTTTGATGAGCCATAGGCCTTCTCATAAATTTGGATCCCTCTCAGGACTATTTTATTCGTTTCTGCAGACTTCTGATGGGTCTCTTGAAGAAAGATAATATCTGCTTTCTCTTTGTTGAGTGCTATTTGTAACCTCCTCCTTTTTATTACATTCCCTGTACCCTTCACATTCCATGTTACTATTTTAATGCTCTTAGTCATCTATTTTATTGTCTTCCATAATTTTTTGCGATTCTCCCTGGACGTGTAACACCTATCCCCTATCTTAAATAAACTATAAAAATTAAGTGATAAACAAACATAACCTAATAACATGTTAAAACTAATCTAAAGAAAAGCACTGTAAAAGTATAAACAAAAACAAAAAAAAAGAGAAAAGAAAAAAACTTACCTATTCTTCTACTTGTTTGAACCTCCCCACGTCCTTTTCAAGGATATCGCCTCCGTATACCAAAGAGGGGAGGGGGGGATCGGGGCAGAATGTCGTTGCTTTCCCTACCGTTCCCCTCTTCCCTCCGCCAATATTTCTTTATTATGTATTATTCTCACTCTATTAATTCAACACTCGGATCTGATATATCCATCCCCCCCGCTGCTCCCCCCTCCTCCCCCTCCATTCTCAGAACTGGTGTCATTTCCCCAGACCCACACAAATCCGTTCTTAATTCAATCCAATCACTTGCAGCCACCTTGATCAGACCAATATGAGTTAAGTAGCCCAAAACATCCATTTTCGAGTCAATGATGTGCATTTTTTTATCGTAAAAAAACCCCAGTTGTTGCGGAAATCTCCAGTTATATTTAATACCCTTGGCTGTCAACAATTTTGTAACTGGTTTCATCCTGTATTTCCATCTTCTTTCCTCTGGGGCAATGTCGTTGTAGATTTCCACATCGTTGTCTTCGATTTTTAGAACGCCAGAACCAGCTTGTTTAATATAAGCCATCACCTTAAGCTTATCCGCCCAATTTGCAAATTTAACCAGAACATTTCTTGGTGCATTCTTTCCCCTTCTACCCCCAATTCTAAAAACACCACCAAAATCCTCCGGAACAAAATTTTTCCCCATTTGTAACGAATTAAGCCAATCAACTATCCTTTCTCTGAGCTTATCTGGCGTTCGTTCAACCATTTTTCTAATCACAATATTCTGCTTCCGCTGCCCCTCCTCCACCATAAGTATTCTTCTCTCTTGAACCGAGACTCTTGCTGCAGTTGCACGTTCATGGATATAAAGTTCGTTCACAGTTATTGCCACTTTTTTTACATCCTCTTGAACTGTATCTGTAATCATGTTGATCTTTTTAGTGTTCTCTGTGACTTCTTTCTGCAGATCAGAGATGGATCTCACCAGACTCTCCTGTTGAAGTCTGGCTATTTCTCTATCCTTCTTCATTTCTTCATTACTTCTTTTTATCTCTGATGACATCTGTTGTAACATCTTAAACATCTTATCCATATCAGATGATGCGAAACTGGGCGTGTCTGTCACGACTGGTGTCTCCAGGGCTGGTAATGGGTTATGTCCTTCCCTCTCCTTCTGCACCTTTTGTTCTCTCGTATCTTTCCTAGTTTTAGGTTTAACCACATCTTCCTCCTCTCTCCCTCTCCCTCCCTCCATTGTAGTTCAAAAAAAAAAAAATTCCAGTAATCAATCTAATGTTCCAATCTATATGGATTAAAATGTAATAATTTTACCTTTATAGTTTTTTAATCAAATATCCCAATTATTTCCCAATGTGATCCAATTTAATCAATTTAGTCAAGTTCCTTAAATTGATTCCCGAATTATTTAATTAAATAATTAATTATCCAATTAATCTCTCTTATGTTCAAAAATTCCAAATTCTAAATAATAAACTTAATTAATTGATTGATTACTCGATACAATTGACCAATAAGTAACACAAAATAAATTGATCAAAGATCTCCTTGTTTAAACAATTCTAATAAATTAATCCCCTTAATTTGTACAAAAAAGCTTAAAAATTCAAAAAATTTCAAAATGTATATGTGGTGATTTTTTTTCTCCCTTTTGCCTTCTTTTTTAATCAATTTTAGTAAGTTTAGTAAATTTAGTAATTTAATTTAATAAGTTTAATAAAGTTAATAACCAAAATTAATGGCTTAACAACAAAAAGTAAAAAAAGAAGGGGGGAGGGAAAGGGAGAAGGAGGAAAGAAAAATGTTTATTTAAAATTAAGAAGAAGAAAAAGAGAAGGGAATCCCAAAAAACAGAAAGAAATATCTATAATTTTTAGGGGAAAGGACCAGCACACTTAAGACGAAACAACAAAAACTAAGACAAAAACAAGGAGGAAGGAGAAGGGGGGGAAGGGGGGGGAAATCTATAGACAGCTACAATATGCACTATAAACGAATGGGGGAACTAAAACTTAACCAGTCGCTATTAGCTTAGGGCAAAGAGAGATAGGAACCAAACATACAGTCTACGAAACGGACTACAACAACAAACAAACAGACAGCCAGAACAAAGAGACAATATGGCGCTTCCGTCCGTTCCTCGCTTCTTGTATACGGGCTTGCTAAATTCCGCTTGGAACCAGTAAGTTTCGTTTTACTCCGCCATTTTCAGGTCTTTCTTTTTTTTTTTTTTTTCCAAATCGCGTTAGTATTTTCTTATAAAAAGTTCAAAAGAGTTTGTAAAGAGTTAATAAGAAGCACTTGCAGTACAATTTTTATTCTTCGACAAACTCAGGACTCAATAAACCCTCCGACGTATGTCCTTTTAGTTCTTTGTTCTGAATTGTGGACACGTCCTTGTCTCGCTCCCACTCACACTCTCGCTCTCGCTCTCGCTCTCTTTTTGCCTTCCCTTTCCTTCCCCGTCGGGACTTAACAAGCAGCAATCTCTCCCCTCTTTTTCTCCTCTTCTGTCCCCCAATCGCCTCTTCAGGATCCGCTAAATCTCTTCCTGCCTTTTGACGCCCCGTCTGCCCTTGCACGGCTCGTAACCCAACTCACCACCTCCAGTTTTGTCCTCGGGCAGACTTCGGCGTCTAACTCAGGCTCAGAAAAAAGTCACCATCCGATCTTGTTTGTGCAGTCTCCAGCCTCTCGGCACCCCTTTAGAGCTTAATTCGGCTCCCGGAACGGCTCAACGAGCGATGAGTCGCACCCCGGCCCTCTTTCGAGGTCCGGAGTCGTTCCCACGCCCGGAGCTCCGAACCTCCGAGCCCACTCTCCAGCTCCTTCACAATGCCGATTTTAACTCTTTTCTTGGCGGATCCGCAATCACGCTTTTATTTGTATGTTAAACTCAAAAAAGTCTCTTTAAATCTCTTTAAAATCCCATTGATACCGCATTCAAATGGCGGAGCGAAGGGAAAACGCTGTTGTCCCTACGCCATCCAAGCCACGCCCCTTAATACACATTTTTAAGGAAAAATAATAATTTTCTACATTATTTATGGATTTCTAAAATTAACTCCAGTGGCATAGGGCGGGGTTATGGAGAAGTGGGCTTAAAAGATCCTTTTCCCCCTCCACCCCACTCTCCCTGGCTGGTGATGGGATTCTTCCCCCCCCCCCCTTAAAGTCATTTCCACACCCACCCATCCTACCACCACCCAGGGAAAAGTGGGATAGAGGGGGGAAAGAAGGATCCTGTAAACCCGATTCCACACCTCATCCCACCACCAGCTGGGGAGAGTGGGAAGGGGAGTTACCATCATTGGTACTGGATGAGGCTTTTTTGCTTCAGACAGACCAGGTGCATAATTTGGGGTCCTCCTGGACTCATGACTCCTGCTCAAAGAGCAGGTGACAGTCGTGGCCAGGAGTGTTTTCATTCGACTTTGAGTGATTCGCCAGTTACACCTGCTCCTGGACTGGGACTCCTTGCTCTGGTCACCTCCAGACTAGATTATTGTAATGCACTCTACATGGGGATGCCCTTGATGACCATTCGGAGGCTGCAACTGGTGCAAAATGTGGCTGCCCACATGGTGATGGGGTGTGGGCATTATGTCCATGCCTCACTCCTGTTGTGGGAGCTGCATTGGCTGCCAGTGTGCCTCCGGGTGCAATTCAAGGTGCTGGTGATTACCTTTAAAGCACTACATGGTAGTGGACCAGGGTACTTAAGTGACCACATTACCCCAAGGACATCTGCCCGTCCCACCAGAGTATACCAGAGGGTCTCTCTAATGGGTTCCATCGGCTAGAGCAAGGGTGCCCAAACTTTTCGGCCCGGGGGCCGGATAACATTTTATCAGATGCTCCGAGGGCCGAACTATCTCTCCATGGTACATATATCCACCCAGCCTTGCCGCCGCCGCCACCACTAACGCCTTTGCCGCCGGCTCCTCCTTCGCCGCCTTCGCGGTGTCCTTTAAAAGTGTTCTTTTAAAAAAATATGACAGATCCTAGAAACTCACATCCAGCTTGGTCATTGTGGCATCCAAGGAGCTGTTGTTGTGTTCCAAAGCTTCAGGTAGGTGGGATTTTAATTGGCAATGAAAAGTCATTAGCCTTAGAAAAGATCCGCTTCCTGACATGATGTCAGGAAGCAGATCTTTTATAAGGCTAGTGACTTTTCATTGCCAATTAAAACCCCACCTACCTGGAACTTTGGATTTTAATTAGCAATGAAAAGTCATTAGCCTTAGAAAAGATCTGCTTACTGACATCATGTCAGGAAGCAGATCTTTTCTAAGGCTAATGACTTTTCATTGCCAATTAAAACTCCACCTACCTGAAACTTTGGATTTTAATTAGCAATGAAAAGTCATTAGCCTTAGAAAAGACCCGCTTCCTGACATCATGTCAGGAAGCAGATCTTTTATAAGGCTAATGACTTTTCATTGCCAATTAAAACCCCACCTACCTGAAACTTTGGAATTTAATTAGCAATGAAAAGTCATTAGCCTTAGAAAAGATCTGCTTCCTGACATGATGTCAGGAAGCAGATCTTTTATAAGGCTAGTGACTTTTCATTGCCAATTAAAACCCCACGTACCTGGAACTTTGGATTTAATTAGCAATGAAAAGTCATTAGCCTTAGAAAAGACCCGCTTCCTGACATCATGTCAGGAAGCAGATCTTTTCTAAGGCTAATGACTTTTCATTGCCAATTAAAACTCCACCTACCTGAAACTTTGGAATTTAATTAGCAATGAAAAGTCATTAGCCTTAGAAAAGATCTGCTTCCTGACATCATGTCCTGCCTGGCTTGCTGCAGCCTCAGAGGGTGGGGGAACTTCAAAATTAGCGCGCATTGGGTCTCCCAATCAATTTAAAATCAGGAATTACACAATGCACAGCCATAATACTGTAAATCAATTTTGACTTCCAACTTATTCCAATACTTGAATCAGTGTAAAATAAATCACTTCAGACCAGTGATGGTGAACCTTGGCACTCCAGGTGTTCTTGGACTTCAATTACCAGAAGCCTAAATCAGCACTTCTGGTTATCAGGACATCTGAGAATTGAAGTTCCATAACACCTGAACTACCAAGGTTTGCCATCACTAGTTTAGACTTTGTGCCCACTCCTGTTAATGTTTACCTGGGAAAGCCCAGATAAACTTGCAGCAGGAGGTGACATAGATTACAGCTGATTGGCAGAGGCAGCATTAACAGATCTGCTGCATCTCTCTGCAGCTGCAGATCAGCTGACACCAGTTACTACCAATCAGTGGGAGCCCCTCTGCTGCTATAGTGCATTGTTTTTTTAAAAAATATTTATTCAAAGTGTCATAGCACTAGGACTCTTCAAATAAACATTTTTTAAAAAAGAATTACTGGTGGGTGATTAGCTAGGAATAGCAGTTAGTCTTTAAAGTGCTACTGTGTATTTTATTTTATTTGTTTTGTTTTCTGAGATAGCTAGGAATGGTCTCCCTTGATCAGCTGGAGTCTGTTTTCACTGATCAGTGGCTTTGATCTGCCCTGGTAGTGCAGACAGATTTCCAGCTGATGAAGGAGAACATAACCATTTGGTCCACAGCATCTCTGATGCCATCGTGACTGCCAATTGGCTTACCTGGGACATCTCTATACCGCCAGTCAGCTGATCAATGGGAAATCTCATGGCGGCAGCAGAGATGCCACTGATTAGCTAGGGACAGTTTGCCCCATCAACTGGAGCTACCTCTGCTGCCAGAGTAGAGTGCAGCCACTATAGACATACAGTGTATCTAAATAGCTTTACAGTACTGCATATATACATATGGGACTGCAGTGGCTCAAGTCACTAAGACACTGACTGGGAGGTGGAAGGTCAGCAGTTCGATTCCCGAGTACTGCAGGACGGAATGAGCTCCCGTCTCTGTCCCAGCTCCTGCCAACCTAGCAGTTCAAAACCAAGAAATTGCAAGTAGATAAATAGTGACCATTTCGGTGGGAAGGTAACAAGTGTTCTGTGGGCAGCAGTGTCTAGTCATGCCTGCCATAAGACCACGGAAATGCCTGCAGAAGCAGACAGCACTAGCTCTTCGGCTTAGAAACAGAGATGAGCACTGACCCCTAGAGTCGGATACGACTGGCTTTCGAGCAAGGGAAACCTTTACCTTTACGATTGCAAGTAGATAAATAGGGACCAGTTCGGTGGGAAGGTAACAAGTGTTCTGTGGGCTGCAGTGTCTCGTCATGCCTGCCATAAGACCACAGAAATGCCTGCAGAAGCAGACAGCACTAGCTCTTTGGATTTGAAACAGATGAGCACTGACCCCTAGAGTCAGATACGACTGGCTTTCAAGCAAGAGAAGCCTTTACCAAATTTAATGCATTCTCCAGGGCCTTTTGTAGACTAACTCCTGTATTTAAATTTGAGCTGTATTTAAATTTGAGGTGGATTTGAGATCAAATCCACCACATCAGGCAGAAGAGCAAAGCTTCGTGGGTTGAATTTGTAAGAGCACATCAACTCCACAGGCACACAATGACGGGGCAAGCCTAAAGGTAAAGTAACGTCTCTTTTTGCAACTAACAAAAAATCCCGGGTTATTTAAACCTTTGCAATTGCAAAAGGTTGCAGAGCAAACTTCTTTGCACAAGGATTGGCCACAAGCGAGCTGAAAAGCAACATTTGTTGCTTCTGACAGTAAGGGAACATCCCAGGGGTCTTATTCAAACCTCCTACAAACGGCTGCAAAACAAACTTCTTTTGCCCAGCCAATGGATGGGTGGATGCATTATGCATTGTGGCACCTGAGAAGTTGTGAACTTTTTTTGCTTCTCTTCTGATATCTTAAGTTTGCAATATTCGCAGCCTGACAAAGAGATTTGAAGAACTCTAAACCTCACTTCCCTCCCCCTCCCCCCTGCTCCTGGCTTTCTTTTTTAATTGCTTTAAATCAGGCATGCCCAAACTACTTACTTTTAGCTCCGACTGAAGTCCCTCTCTCCACTCTTAACAATAACCGAATCACCTCTGGCGTATTGATTCAGCCATTCTAAAGTAGATTCGGCAGAACTCCTAGTACTAAGCAGGAGGAGGAAGGAACTAGGTAAATCACTCTTTCACTGACTTGTGATCCCTCCGCCCAAAAAAAAAGTTCGCCCAAATTTTTTTAAAAAAAATAAAATAAAATTATAAGAGTTCTTATACCATGTCAGGGGCCGGATGAAATGGCCTGGCGGGCCGGATGCGGCCCGCGGGCCGTAGTTTGGGCATGCCTGGGCTAGAGAGTCTCGCCTCTCTAGCACTAGAAGGAGGGCCTTTTCAGCATCTGCTCCAGCCCTGTGGAACCTCCTGCTGATCAAGCTGGTCCTCCAGACAGAGCTATTGACCTTTAGAAAAGGTCTAAAAACCTGGCTGGCACAGCTTGATCTGCTGCTTGATGCTGCTGGTGGGGCAACCCCCCCCCCCCAAGCTGGTTTCTATGAAGGCAGTTTGGGGTTTTTTTTTGTTTCAGTTTTAATTCATTGTGGCTGTTGGGAGGATTTTTTAACAGGTTTTAAAATGTTAATTTTTTTGTGATTTTATTGTTGTGGGGATATTTTATATTTGAATGTTTTTATGATGATTGTGAGCCACCCAGAGTTGCTTTGGTGAGGGGGCGGCAATAAAAACCCCCAAAATAAAATAAATAAATAAATATTATTTGATGAAGTCATTCATACTTTCTGAGTGTGATTTCAGGTGAATATAGTGTGATAGATTCATTCATCTATGAGTACAAACACTTTTGTTGTACAGATTAAATTCAGAATTGGTTTTGCATGCAATCTACAAATCCTAACGAAACAGCTTTAAAACAAAGGAATTGCCCTATTAATTAATTGTTTATAAACCACTTCTATACTTCTGTATCCTTTGCTGGTGTAAGTTAGAATAACTCATTTTGTAAAAAAATGTCATTTGCATTTCTGGATGTTTTTAACAGTGTTGTTGGGGTTTCAATAAGTGTGGTGGGGCAAAATAGGCAATGGTGAAAATTACTACAGGAACCTGTTGTAGAATCCACACAAGCTTCTGTGGCCAATCAACCAAGTTGATCCCTGCAGCGTGTTTGATTAATATCTGCTCCTCTCACTGAGTCTGTCTAATAAGTGCAACTAATGTATTCAGAAAGCCTTGCACATATTATTAAAGATAAAACCTGGAAACATGTTGTAACTGATTATATTTTAATATAGATGAGCTCCTGAATGTTGTCCTTTACAAAAAGGAATGGTTACTTTGTCCTCAGTGTAAAGACACATTAAATGTTGACTTTGCAATAATTATAAAAATATTACATCACTCTTCTATGAAGTCATATAAGGAAATGTAGGTAAAATTAATATAAGGTAGAATGGAGATATAGCCAGAGAAGCTTTACTGTTGCTTGGAAATTACTTATATTTTTGGTAGATGATCTTTGGATGATGAAATAAAGAGATTGGCAGTAATTATTAACTAGAAACAAGGCTAATGAGCCATATAAAATTCATAAATCAATAGAGGGAATAATATAAATTCATTGCCTTTTCTGTTCAGGTTTGCCAGCTGCTCTTGTCCTTACAGTTTGTAAAATATAGATTTCTTTCTCTTGGCAAATAACACAAAAGCATTTGGCAGTCATTAATTTGCCTTCAATATATATATATATATATATATATCTTTTTCATTTCATTAATTTAGGAACTGTTGTGAACATTTAGTGAACGTTGATTTAATTAAGCATTTCCTGCTCAGCTATTGAAAAGTTAAATTTTTCCCATCTCCTTGTCATATGGTATTTCCTTTATTAGATGGCCTTTTCTGTTTCAGAGCAAATGGTTGGATTTACATCTTTATAGTCCAGTAACAGAGATTAGTAACTGGTAAAAGGAAAGAATGATGAGTGGATAACTTATTTTTCTTTCTTCCAAGATAACCATAAAAGTACCAGTAACACAATATATGTTTGTTTTTTCAGTTTGCAAGTATACGGTTCATGAGCGCTGTGTTTCAAGAGCACCAGCTTCATGTATTAAAACATACGTCAAATCAAAAAAGAACACTGAGGTAAACTACTACTTATATTTACACTGGCTTTGCTGTACATGAGCAGAATATTTACATTCGTGACAGCTTTATCTGGGCATCCTGTAGAAATCCCTTCCTGTACTTGGCTAATATAGTACCTGAACTATTGGAAGTGACTTTAGCCATGGTATTGAGGATTCCCAGGTATTTGGTTTGGGTAGAATTGAGGCTATCTGCTCAAGCTTCCTAGACGGGCACAACTCAGGTCTTGTGTGGCAGTCTCAGAGTAAAATTTATCTCACTTGTCCAGCTGTTTTTGTTAAGCCAAAATGGACAATTTGATTAAGATTTGGCTGGAACTTCATGTGTTATGTGGACACAGATAATTGCCTGGTAGGATTAACATGTGCATGGTATCTGGATTTCTGTGGAAAGAAGGGTGATTTTGGCTGACAAACTGTTGAAATTATACAGCAGTGATCACAAACCTTTCAGAGATGGAGTGCCCAAACAGAGGAGTGGGACAAACTCTGTGCTGCGGGGAGGGAGGAAGTGCTCCTATTGGGCTGCTGACCAGACAGGCGGGGCAAAGTCTATGTTGGGAAGACAGCACACGTGCCATAGGTTCTCCATCACTGCTATAGAGTCGTATTGAAGCTTTTGTTAATTTGAGGAACTTTCTTACAAACATTCACAACCTTTTAAAATTGTCATCTGTGCCTGTGGGGTTGCTTCTTTCTTTTGGACACAGAGCTATAAAAATAGCTCTCATGTGCTTAACATTAAAAGTACAGTTGTACCTCGCTTACAAAACATATTGCGTTCCACAGGATTGCTCTTTAAGTGAAACACCATTGTAAGTGACCAATTGTGACTTCTGGCAGGGGGAATTGTTAACCCCAATTTATTTGTTAAGCGAGTTTTTGGTTGGTTTTAGTTGTTAAGTGAAGCGACCATTGAGAGAAAATTCTGCTCTTTAAGTGAGTTACTCTCTAAGTGAGGCACTCTTTATGTGAGGTTTTACTGTAAGTTAAAAAATCCTACTGTATTTTTCCTTTTTAGGTTTTGCATCATTTCTGGGTAGAAGGAAATTGCCCAACAAAATGTGATAAATGTCACAAAACTATAAAATGTTACCAAGGATTGACAGGACTGCATTGCGTCTGGTGTCAGATCACGGTGGGTACTCAGCAATCATTATGTAGGTTGATAATATTGCAACAAACCATGGTAACATAGCTTTGCTGTGTGTGCCTTATCAAAGAGATGAGATTGTGGCTGGGGAAAAAATCACTGGAAATAAGAGTCTTAATTTTAATTTCAGTTTTATTACATGCAAAATGTTTCAGCCATGACAGCTAAAGAGACTAGGATTTGGAATAAAAACAATATACAGAGGGCCACAAGTTCCTCATTTTTATTGTTATGTCACATTATGGGTTACAGAATGACGTTCATGTAACTTCAGTGTAATGTCAAAGGGTAATTATCACATTGTCTGCATTGCATTCCTATGTAAGAAGTGTACAGGTTCTCCTTTTCATAATTGATCCATTAGAGTTCTATCATTGCCAGATTATCATGCTCATATCTCCCTCCTTTCCTGTTATGTCATTAAGTTGATTCCAACTTCTGGGAACCACAGTTTTCTAGCTGTACAATGCGTAGAAGTGGTTTACAGTTCCTCCTTCTAGGGACGCTCTGAGACTGAATCTTGTCCAAGGCTACATAAGTAGATTCTTCTTTTGGGAGGTACACTGGAAAAGCACACTCCAGTGAGCTATCCAGTTTGCTCCTGTTTTCCTTATTCTTTCAGTTTGCTTGACCCACAAATCCTATAGACTTCTTTAAGATGGAACACCTTTTTGGAGCAATTTCTCTTCCAGCTTATCCATCACATGAAGTAGATAAGGATTGGGTAGTCTTTTCTGTGATCAAGGAAAGACAGTAATTAAATAGATAACTGGAGGTCCATCTGCCACCAGTGTGTATGGCTGAAAATGAATGGAGACATATTTGTCTCCCTTTTTTCCTCTACTGACCTGGCTGCTAGGCAAGGGAGAGATGCTTGCCATAAGTCTGAATGGGTAAATTGTAGCAATCTCTTCAGATCAGAGTGAGTGTTGCAGATTTTACATCTGCCATATAGATATTTTTCAAGCAAAGTTTTAGAAGTAACAGCTCCATGTGGAAATTTGTGGGCCACTAATATCCTTCCTTGTACATTATTTCAAAGGGAGCATGTTTTCTTTTTCAAACAATATAATTTTTCCTTGTCTGCTCTTAAAAGAACACATGGTATTTACCATATTTGCTGGCATATAAGATGCAGTCCCCCCCCTCTAAAATACACCAGAAAGACACTGGTGTGGTTTGGTGGCCACCATTGACCACTTGGAGCTTGGTGAAGGGTGGCTTCCAAAGGAACGATCTTGCCCAGCTGAGCCCACCCCGCTCCACCTCAACAGCCGGCAGCAGTGGGGAGGCTGGGTGAGATCACTCCTTTGGGAGCGATCAGAGTTAAAATGTAGGAAATTACTTTTTTCCCTTAAAAATGTGTATAAAAACTGGGGTGCGTCTTATACTCCAATGGATCTTATACCCCAGCAAATACGGTAGTTGCAACTGAATATACTTGGGGTAGGCATAAGACAATATCTCACCCACCATCCATTCTAATACATTGTTCCTCCCTCACTATCCTCTCCAGATAATTTGTGCTTTAGATTTCCATTGGCCCTAACTAACATAGCGAATGGTAACTGATTATGAAAATTGTGGTCCTAAACTTCTGTAAAGCAGCAGAGTCCCCATCCCAGTCTAGATGTACCTAAAGGAGAATTATTCACCTCTTCCAACAAATAATTTTGTGTACAGATTCTTGTTGATGCTGGATGCTAACTGTAATAAGAAATTTTCAGATCCTTAAAGGGGTATAATATAAGAAAGTAACTATACATGCTCATAAAATATTCCTGATTAGATAAAAAGCTTCAGTGTAACATTGTGTTTTCATTATTCATTCTAGAAAAGGTATATCCTCAGAAATTATTCCTTTTACATCTCACTTGCTTTTTCAAAGATCAGCATAGTCTAATAAAAAGATTAAGCTATTGACTGAATGCCACAGAATAGCAGAACTATTAATTATCACCAAATATGTGATGATACTTATGTTATATGTAGCATGGCCTGTAGTGCATTAATTATGTCAAAAGTGGTTCCATCTCTGAAGCAGGGATTAGCATGACAAATCTTAGGACAACCAAAATGCTCTCATGATCAAGGTTTATGACTTGGAAAAAAACAAGAATTTGCTACTATTTTATATTTCTGTTGCTAGGAAACTGACAGAAAAAGGTGGTTTTGCACAATGATTAATATGGACAGGGTGCTATTAGGTGCCAATCACTTTTAAATTCAGAAAAATAGTAGTCAAATTATCCTTTGCTTGATATTTCCCTAAAGAGTATGTGATTGGCAAAAGGTGCATGTTACATAGTTAAACCCATATATTGTAAGTTTAATGCTACTCATACCAACATGGATACATTATATAAAGAAAACCAAATCATTCACTCATACCAAAGAACAATGATTTATTGAAACAGCTGCTATACAAGATATATTACCATGACCACTGAGTAAGATCACCTGTTGAACAAAATATTCTGTGCTCCGTATTAATCCATTAAAACAATCTAATTTCTGTTCTCTAAAATACTTTTGGTTAATTAAAATAGGCACACCTGAATCCATTTTTTAAATTAAGCTGTGCTAGTTCAAAGGGAAAATAATGCTCTGGCTAAATTATTCCCCTCATGTTGCTGAACTAATGTTCTAAATAATTTTGTTTAGGTGTAAAAAGCCATCCTTCTGATGTTCCCCACTTATATCTCATGTCATCAGTTTAACTTTGTCAAGGCTTAGAAAGAATAACAAATATAATGACATGCTGGATTCACCTCTAATTAAATAGGGGTATGTTGTTGTTCTGACATAGATTCAGCGTTTCCCAAGCTATGTTTCCGAAAGAAAGAAATTGACTCTTGTGTACTGCCAATAGGAACTCTGCATCTTGCCTGAGGAGTAAGTCACATGGTGCTTAATGGAGCTCCCAAGTGGTTAAGACACTGAACTCAAAGACTGGAAGGTCGGAGTTCGATTCCCGAATACTGCATGACAGAGTGAGCACCCGTCCCTGTCCTTCCCCTTCTTCCTCCTCCTTCTCTGCTGCTGCCAGGACCATCTCTTCACTGGTTCTGGAGCTAACCTCCCCCTCTGCCCTGCCACCACCTCCATTTCCCTGGTGGGCTCCAGCCTCCTCTTTTAAAAAAGGCCTCCTTCCTTCCTTCCTTCGGCCGCCACCCCCTTCCTCCCAGGAGATCAGGCTCTGACAGTGACAGCAATGGCAGCTCCTCGCGCCTGACCACCTCTCCCCATGGTGCTGCTCTGGCTGGCCTTGGCAGAGCCTCCTGAGGTGCCTGAGCTGTGGTGACGGGCCTCTCGCCGCTGGGGTTCCCTCCAGGCTTGGCGGCTCCAGCTGTGGCCATGTCAGCCTCGCCTGGATATTTCCACCTACTCCTTGGTAGGGCTGATTCCCCCCCCCCCCGGCCACCCCCAGCTATGGCCCGGTCAGTGAGTGAAGTATTGTTTGCATTGATCTGATTATACTTTTTCTTTCTCATGTATTGTTGTCTGCTTTTGGAGTAGATTGATTCTCTGTTACCTTGCCTATGATGTTTTTAGTATTTTTAAAAGGATTTGTAAAGTTTTTAGACTATCTTTGCAAACAAAAGAGAAATACAACATTAAGACTGAAAATAAGCTTTCCCTTTGGTGTAAAAATGAAGGCCCTTCTTACAAGAACCCAGTTTTCACCATACACATCCCTTTTTTTACACTTTTCCACCCAACGGCTAAAGGGTTACTCCTCAGAGATGTGCAAATTGGGATAAAAGACTTTATTATTATATAAGATATAATGTTTGTAGCCATAAAAGCTACAATTGTGATTTGTATCTCTTATATCATGCTCTCTGTGATATCAAAGCAAAACAATTCTTATGGTTGAATCTTGAGACTTTAAAGTTTATTTCTAAAATCTGTATCATGTTGAAGGATGAACATTTCAGCACATTAACATTTGTGAACTATTTCAGTAGTGAAATTGCTCTGTTTCATTGTAGCTGCATAACAAATGTGCTTCACATTTAAAACCTGAATGTGACTGTGGCCCTCTGAAAGATCACGTTCTACCACCCACATCAATCTGTCCAGCAGTATTGGTAAGTTGATCATCTTTACTCGAAGAGTACTTTTTAAATTAGGCACTTTTCAAATCTGTATGGTTGCTTGAAAGCTGCTTCTTTTGCAGCCTGTACAGAACAGAGTAAACAAAATGTTAGTTCTCTAATAGTACTCCTGATAGTTGACATTTTTGAAATGGTAGCCATGTTAGTCTGTGTTTCAAGCATATCAGAGAGTGTCACGTTGACTTGTATACATATGTTATGCTAACCATTTTGTACCTCTGTACCTGGTGTGTATAAATTGATGCCATGAAGTCTGATGAAGTGGACTTATTTATTATTAGTTCACGTTTATATTGCCGCCCACTCACCGTAGCGACTCAGGGTGGCTTACAAACTCATGGATAGACCAAGTAGCAGACAATATATTTTTTTTGAGATGCAATGGATTCAGATTGAGTCTCAGGTGTTTTTTTTTTTTTGTATGCTTTAATTGAAAAAAAGTTGGAGACTGTTGGATCACCAGAT
Organism: Furcifer pardalis; assembly: GCA_030440675.1. Lineage (NCBI taxonomy): Eukaryota > Metazoa > Chordata > Lepidosauria > Squamata > Chamaeleonidae > Furcifer > Furcifer pardalis. Next base: position 80,700,796 of record CP126897.1, read on the forward strand.
GTACTTTTCCATACTTTTTTGAAGGATTTGTAGAGGCACAGAATACTAGTGGCTCATGAATTTCTCAAGACAGTACACCATTCTAAAATGAAAACACCATTTAATCGTAAATAATATTCCTAAGAATTATACAACTCCTTAGGAGTCTTTTGAGTGAAAAGAGAGGGAGAAACCTGATGTTCAGAAACAATAATGACCTCAAGGTAAACTTAGTAAAGTCCAAACTGATGCCAGTGTTTTCTTTTTAAAAACAATTTACTTTAAATTCTTGTCATCTTTCACTTTGATGATAATGGAGACTGAAATGTATCCACTGGGAATTCTAAATTCTCCTTCGATTTATGCATTCCTTTTTTAAAAACAGCATGAGCTTGTAACAACCAACACAACCTCTTGCAATAAATTCTTCACATTAACAGTACCTTGTGTCCTTGAGGCTGGCTGATCCCCCCCCCCACGCACACACACACTAAGTCAAAATATAACATTCTAACTAAACAAGACACAGGCTTGTGACAAGCGTCAGGCTTGTGAGGTCCCTTCAACATTTCACAGGTTGTTTGTTCAGTTGCACAGTCGATTCCAACCCTTTGCGACCCTATGGACCATTCACAGGAGTAACAGGGAAATACTGTTTCAGAGTTGGCCGATGTGTGGTGTAATATCTTGTGATTGCTAATATATTTTTTAAAAATAAACAGGATTTTTAAATGTAAAGGAGGTTTACTAAGTAAAAACCAAAATAATATAAAGGTTCTGTACTTTGAACAGTTAGGGTTTTTAAAAATCTGTTTAAAAATAATTTACTCTATTTTTTCCCACATAGCTTAAAGAGATTTTTATATAATGAGAGAGAGAGAGATGCTTGCTTTTACACAAGTTCCATGAAAGTATACTATGCAGCAAGACTGGAACCAAGGCCAGTAACAATCATTTCAGGGCTTTTAAATCTTTCCCTCCCCTGTTCTGCAGCTCACAAAAAATTTACTATGTAAGACAAGGAAGTTCTAAATCACTCTGAAATGAATGTGGTACAGCCACAGCTGCTGACGTCCGAGTTGCACAGTGGAGTTGAGCCAGCAGGATTTCATCTTGTCTTTCCACTGTTGCTTTACAAACAAAACAAAACCAGATTCCCCTCTGCCCAGCTGTTAACTGACTATCTCACAATTCTCATTGTTTCATTCAGACTTTGTTCTGACCCAAAACAAAACTCTCCCTAATCACAATGACTGCTTCTAGCAAATGCGATTTATCTACAATCTTTGTACTAAAAAATTAGATAGGTTTGTGCTTGTGACTGTTAACCATTTCCTTTTTCAATATTGGAACCTGCACTTCAAGAACACAGTTGGGTGATCCAACATTCATATTACACAACATATGTAGTTGACATAAGATTTATTCTTTGATTTCGAGCTGGCCCGAACATAGTATAGGGTAAATTCCTGAATGAACTTGTTTCACTCAGCTCTTGCCTTTTCCATTGAGATGAGCAATGCTCCAGGGAAGTGCTGTTTCAGGTATCAAATAACTCATATGGAACCGTCAACTCTTAGTTCTTTATCCAAATGTTTACGGATAAGTTATAACTGCAATATCTTAAACTCTTCATTATGTTACTTGGATAATGTTTGCATTGTCCCCTGCACCTCTTTCTTCAGGCTTCCAGTTTATTAACATCTTTGTGTAGTTGAAATAAAAGAGTATTCTTTAACTAAAATGCTCATGAGAACATTTCTTCCAAGGCCCTAATGGACCAAGGAAGGGAAAACGTCCCTGTTCAAAATCCACAGCAGACACAGTTCTCTAGCCCTTCAGAAACTAGATTCTTTTGACAAGTAAATTCCCCAAAGAAAGAAAAAATGAAAATCTGAGGCTTTGGATTCCCAGTACCTTTGCACATGAAAATCAATAGATATGAATCCTTTGTACAATATTAGGAGACAATTAGCATTAATAGATATGAATCCTTTGTACAATATTAGGAGACAATTAGCATTAAATAGTCCAAAAGAAAAATTTCTTTTGACATTTAACATGAGTATGTAGCATGACTACCTGACAAAGCATAGCGTTTCATATAAATGACAAATCTGCAAAGTTTGAAGAGGTAGCCATGTTAGTCTGTGCAAGCATATCATAGAATAAACAAAACAGCAAAAAAAAGATTTAAAAAACGTGGCAACTAAATACTAACTCCTGTATTTAAATGTGAGCTTTCATGGACCAAATCCACTTCATCAGACGTAAGAGTGAGGCCTTATAGCGATGGTAGTGAACCTATGGCACGCATGCCAGAGATGCCACTCAGAGCCAGTGGTGGGATTCAGCAAGTTTGCCCCAGTTTGCCATAACTGGTAGCAGAAATTCTGGCTGGCCCCGCCTTCCCAAGTTTTGAAATAAAGTAATCCTAATTCGGGTGCAACACAGGGCTTTCTCCCTGGCCACGTCCACCATACCATGCCCACAGAGTAGGTAGTAATTTTTTTTGAATGTCACCACTGCTCAGAGCCCTCTCTGTGGGGACCTGTGTGGTCACCCCAGCATAGAATTTGTCCTGCTCCTCTTCCCAACAGCCCAATGGGAGTGCTTCCTCCCTCCCCCAGCACAGAGTTCGCTCTGCCCAGTAGCCCAATGGGAGCATTTCCTTCCTCCCCAGTACAGAGTTTGCTCTGCCCCTCTGTCCATCAGCCCAATGGGAGCACTTCCTCCCTCCCCATTGCCATGATGGCACTTTGCGATAAATAAGTGGGTTTGGGGTTGCATCTTGGGCATTCGGTCTCTAAAAGGTTCACCATCACTGCTTTATAGCATCAATTTATACACATCAGGTATGCAATCATTGTATTGTGTATAAATTGATGCCATGAAACCTCACTCTTATGTCTGATGAAGTCCCCTGTGGAGGGTGGGCCCCACATTGGGAACCACTGGTTTAATCATTTGTGGTCATTTTCATTGGTTATTGGAACTTCTAAGTTCACTGTTGCCAGTGGAGATTAGAACTCCTCCGACTTTATTAATATTTCGTAAACTACTTAAGACCTACCTGTGTCAGTAAGCCTTTTAAAGCCTATAAGATTACAATGGTACCTCGCTTAAAGAGCATAATGCATTCCACGGGATTACTCTTTAAGTGAATTTGCTCTTGAAATAAATAAATAAAAACTGCAGTTTAGATCCAATTAATAATGATATGACTAACCTGCTAGTCCCACACATTATTTTTGTACAGGTAACAGCATACATTTATTTCTTGTTTATGATATTTTAATATTTTATTAATTTTAGGCTTCTTACACACCACAGCTTAAGTTTGCTCTTGTTGCATTTAGGTTTTTTCAGTCTTTGAATATAAACTCATGTTTATACGCATGAATAGAAAATTTTAGTATTTGCAAAGTAACTTCTTACATCTTTTGCTTTTCAAAGTGTGTTTACTTGCAGTAATCAATAGTTCAGAAGACTTCTTCATCTGACGTTTGCCTTTTCTGTTCTCAATAGAATTATATGGTGGTTTGTATGAAAGATAGTTTAAAGCAAACTTTAGTGATATTCTCAGGGAGAGTGATTTTACATAGCATTTTTCATCCTTGCCATCTTTACGATAGCTATACAGATCAGAGTAATAATTATATTTCCCCACAAGGACTGCAAGGAACACTAAATGAAGAAAATATTTCACCTGTAACACAAGTTATTTAAGGGAGCTCTGGACATATATGTAGTTAGTTATGCATTGTACGATGAACTTCGGTAATGCAAATGAAATTATATCAGTTACAAACTGCATGCAGATCTCAAGTGATATTCGTTTTAATAGATGTCAGAATTAGTTAAATGGCTATCCACTTATTTCAGTACAGTACCATTTTAATTAATTCACACTGATCAAAGAAATGTACATTGAGATTTGTTTCCTAATGAGGGTGCATTTAGAATAAAGGTTTTGCATCTTTCTGATATCCTGTGGGTAATTATATTCTAATTATATGGTAAAAGGAGAGGCTATAACTCATTTCTGAAAGTGTTCATTGGAGCCAATTAAATGCATGCCTGTAATGAAAGTTCACGATGAGGTTGACTGGCAGTGAGTTTAAGGAAACCTTTAACTCAATTTAATCCCATCTTTTGTAGAGCTAGGGAGTAATTTGTAGCCAGGTTAGAAGCTCTGTATTGGCAATAGGTGGCTAATTATTCAAAAGGGGGAAAAGACCGAGCCCCTGAATCTTATGAGATATTTTATATAATGCTGCCTGTGCAACAGAAGTGCTGGTTGATTAATTTCCCCCTAGTTTGTAATGCCTATCTTCTGTTTGTTAGTATAATCACTAACAGATTACTTAATAATATCTTACTGTGTTTTGTAAACTCCTTTCCTGTCAAATTCTCCTCAATAATAGACAACAATTTCTTAAACAAAGAGATAATCAAGCACCATTCTGTCCTGATCCCTGCTTTTTATAAATTAAATACATCAGAAAACATAAGGGATGTTTTTCAGCTTTTCAAGGTAAAGGTCATATGGTACAAAATCAAGCATTATTATTATTATTTTATTATTATTAACTCACATTTATTACTTATAGTCAAAGTTGGTATGTTTTGCAGGACTGTAGCTCCTATCATAGCAAGGCAGTGTGGCTATTTCTAAAACAGCCAATATTCTGGTTTATAAAGTTATTGGGCCCTGTACTCATGAAACAGTGTCCATTACATTGTGCCAGTTTGTTATGTAGGGACACACCTGAAATATTTCACTGTAACCAACACTAACGAGAAAACAAAAAAAGAGCAAAAAAGTGAAACAAGTTTATATATTTATCTATCATGATCAGGCACTTGCTGAGTGTTAAACAAGCAGTCAAGATATATAACAAGCAAGAACAACTAAACTGAACAGTTAAAATATTAATAAGCAAGAAATAGCAAAACATAATAATAATAAAAAATCAAGTGGCACTGTATCTTCTGAAAAATAAAGACAATTAAATTAAAAATTAACTAAAATCCAGTGGCTTAAAGAAGTACTGGAACTGTGTAATGATCTCCAACAGGGATGCTATGAAGGAACAGTATGTGAACTGAAATTTTAATAGTTAGTTTATTCTGAAATTAAAGTGAATGCATAACACAAGCAATTCAAAAGGTATAATAATCAACATTTGGATGTCACCATATGTCTTTTGCATTCACACTTCAGAAACATGGAGAGTTTCTGCTAGAATTTATAGGATTATATAGGGCCATGATGGCAAACCTTGGCCATCCAGGTGTTTTTGGACTTCAATTACCAGAAGCCCAAGTCAATACTCCTGCTGATCAGGACTTCTGGGAATTGAACACCTCGAGTGCCAAAGTTCACCATCACAGATATAGGGTATCATAGGAAAAGGAAATCCATCTACAACTGTGGTAAATTTTTACAGTCTGCAATTAACATCTCAAGAAGGTTCATGGAACAGATTAAAAATTTATTTTGGCTGTTATTCATGTTCCAAGGGAGTACCCCAGCATATCGATCAACTCTACACCCATTGTGCCTGCTGGTATCTTTCCTAGTGAGGGCTAGAAATAGTGGACATACATAATTTGAATAATCCACATTGTGAGTGTCTCTAGATCAGTGTTTCCTAACCTTTGGTATTTGAACTTCAATTCCCAGAAGCCTAAGTCAGTTCCCCAAAGCACTGATTTAGGCTTCTGGGAATTGAAGTCCCCCCTGTGGAAGATGGGTCCCATGTTGGGAACCACTGCTCTAGATAGATGGTGATGACACAGGGCATGCTCTGAAGAGTAGTTTTCCCCCAGTAGTCTCTATTAATTTGTTTGTATGTATTGACTAACTTTTATTAAAATGGAAACAGATGTAATATTTTATGAAGAGTGATAGGGAAATATAGTTCCTGCCTATTGATATACTGTGTGCAACCAAGCCATCTGGGAACTGTGCTCTAAAATGTGTTCTAATTTGCAGGAAAATGTACCTTTATAATTTGGTGTGACATATAGAGGATCTTGGACTGAAAGTTCAGATGTTATATGCTCAATTTCAAGTAGAGTTTCTTTTGAACCAAAAATTGAGTTTGAAGTATGTTATCTACAGCAAGAGCTATTTTTATTTCTTTTAATGTTAGGCTGAAATTAATAGATGTCCCCAAGAGAAAGATGCAGTTAACTTTCAGTTAACTATATTCATTTGTTAAGTAAAATTCAGTGCTAAAATAATAGGAGTAATAAATTATAGCTGGTGCTGTTTAATCACTGAATTTTATCTTTGGCTGTCAATGTTTAAATAACAATTTCTTGAAAGAAAAAGCTGACATTTTTACAAGGCTTTTGATATAGTGATCTTCAGCATGTTTAGTTTGATTTTTGACCTCTTAGTGGCTTTTGATAGCATGTCATATTTTTATGTGTAAATCGACAGTCTTGTGACTCCTTAAAGACAAGTTTTATTTGGTAGAAGGTTAGGTGGACTGTAGCCCAGTTCATCAGCTGTTCTGAGTTTTACTTAACAAGCAGATATTTTGGCACAGGAATGAATGGAAGAGGATAGACATGCAAAAAAGTACAAGAATTGTTGGTTATTTTTTTAACAGCAGTTATTCAACAAGCAGACATTTAAAAATGGCAAAGACCTTTTAGTATTGGCTAACAAAATCACACATGTATGTTTATGAAACAGCTATATACGATCCAAATGCAAGATAGAATAGTTAACTTCTAGATAAACTGAAAATGAGTGAGTATACAAACCCCTGATGATGTCAATCATATCAGTAAGTCCTGCATGTGTGTACCAACAGACAGGGGGAATATAGTTGGTACCTAGATCTGCCACAGTCTAATTTCTATGTACTTGGCTGAAATCCTATAGCCAAATTGTAGTTTTGTTATGTTCCTTTCTTGTGAATGAGGAAAGGAAACTGCTATCCTGAAGACTGGTCATGCATAGTACAATATTAGAAAATGCCCGGGCAGAAGGACCTCATAGGTCAAGATATAGGATTCCTTGTCATGTCTGACTTTCCTAATCGCTATATCCATCTCATAACTTTAGCAAATATTTGTATTTGATGTTCAGCTGATGTGGTTTGATAAACGTGGACATGCTTATTTATTAAACCATATGCTACTCCTCAACCTTCAGTCCTTCAAAACTCTACAATTAGAATAGTTCCACAAACTGAAAAGTTCCTGAAACATTAAGACACAACCATAATTATACATTAAAAGAGAAGGAATGAAAGGGGACAGATATAGAGTGACTTGTCTGAAGAAGAAAGCATAGAAAATCAAAAGATGCACACAATAATTAACAAGATCAACTGTAGAAAATAACAATCTGGATACTCTATTCATAGGATGTATGAATAGATTCTTTTTGCTAAAGTCTCCCTGTTGTATTTTTTTACCATTAGCCTTCTAGCAGCTTTAGCTTGGTTTGTGAAGTGTTATTGTACTTTAATTTAGGAAGTGTCTAATGATTTCTTGAGATATAGTGTGGTCTATACCACTTTAAATAAAGTTGTGGTGCAGTATTTTCTGAAGATTTCCACTTCTTTGGACTCAGGGATTTGAGATTAGAGCAGCTATTGCTTAGTGACAGATTTACTATTTTTAGGGAAAATCTAGAAGAAGTGGTAGCGTCTTAAGTATTGTGGTTTGCCAGTGTGATACAGTACTGGCAAATCAACCTAAACTTAGTTCAGAAAAACCAGAAAGGCTGTTGATAGGAACCTCTGACCAGAATGATAAACTGAGTATGGAAAAAATTGATGCTAAGCTTGAAACATTTTCAGAAGTCACATTTTCAGAAGTCACTCCATTGACTCTATGTTTGGTCTCAGAAAATTTACTGTAACTTATTACTAGCAATGATTAAGTGTCACTGAATTTCTCCACAGGATATCTGCTGAACACCATTTTTCCTGCTTTTTAAGAGCTGCCAAAATATTTTTATTCTAGGAGGATTTTCATTATTTTTTAATTGTTTTATGCTGATTTCTTGGAAGTTATGATAGCTTTTTTGTTTTGTTTTGTTACTGAATGATGTTGTTTTTCCTATGTAAAGCAGGGTTATTTTTGAAATGTGTGATATACAAATACATACAGAAACTTTAAGAAAATGGAAAATAATTCCACATTACTTTTCTTTAGGCATACATTTTGTAACAAAATAAGATTATTTGTTCAACAGGATACCATCCATATTCATATGCACCTGCAGCATTGTCTTTTAATTAGTGTTGTGTTTTTACAGTTTTAATATTGTAGCTGAAACTGTTTTTCTCCAACAGACTCTCCCCTCTTTAGGAGTCTCACTTCCTGAGGTGCGTAATGTAAAAGTGTTCACAAATGCAGATTAAAAAAAGTTTGGGTGTTGTGACTTCCGGTTTGCAATAGATAACATTTTGGGGCTGGCTTGATGCTTGAGATATGATTGTCTCTGCTCTGCATAGCACTTGTAAAAGCAGGTGATGTGCATGGTCGTTATTAGAAAGCATCTTCTTCCAGAACAGCTACCAATTAAAATTAGTCCAGTACTAATGGTTCCTCGTGGTGAAATGGAAAACATCTCTATGTAATTTGGGAAATAAATTAATTCTGGTTCACCACTCTGGAGTAGCCATTTCTGCAGTCTGGTCTCAGCATGTAGTAAGAGTATGAATACAGGTAGTTCAATGTATATGTCTTAATACCTTTGGTGTGCCAAGAGCATTGATACCTAACATTCTGAGTTTGTTGGAAGCTTCATAGTAGGTCAGGTTTAGGCCAAATTGATTCTCTCTAAACTAATCTGCTCTGAATGCTTTAGTTTGTCAGGTGGATAGCCTCTTTTGTAGTCCAGAGATGAGAGAATGTCTTGTACACAAGGGCATAGCTGGAGCAACCCAAGGTTGATGTCCAGTCCTACTACCCATGAATCACTCTGCTGAAGCCACTTATACTGAAGAGTTTGGCATGAGAAATGAGTGAAACAGGACATAGTAGTGCTCTACTCCCAGTCATGTATTTCTGAAACTGTCCTAGTTCCTGATGCAAGAAGAAATCCTAGTCCTGCTCCAGAAAATCGATCCTGGATAGAAATAGCAATGCCACGTGGATTCTGGTTTGAATGGTTTTCTTCCTTTCTCTGTAGGCAAAGTAGAACCCTGTACTTTGAATTTCACCACAATAATTGCACTAGTTTCTGCAACACAGTGAACTGCATCACACATTTTCCTGTGTGGGAAGAGTGAGAGATATTTGGAGACAAAAGAGAGCCTGAAAAGAGATTGGATGATCTCTGGAGTTGTTCTAGAAAATGTGGTCAAGAGATTAGGATTAAGTTATTGGAATTCAGTTATTAAATTGTCATGGCCATAGGGCTAGGCTGAAATACTCTTCCAGGAGAGGAAAATTCACTGACCATGAAAATCTGCAGGTCAAGGCATCAACCAAAAAACCTTAATTGGCACACACTAGTATACAATATTAACAAATCATTGCTGGAGAGCTCAGTGATTTATCTATCTTTCTGCAGAGCTAGAGGTTGGGAGTTTAATTCTCTCCCATGCCTCCTTGATAGGGGTTGGACTTGATGATCCATAAGTCTCTTTGAGCACTGCAGTTCTAAGATTATACATGAGGGAGAGAAAGGGAAGGAGAGGTATATCTGACACAATTGCCACAAATGAATGTGAACAAGGTTTAATATTCTAAACGAAGGTGAAGTTCTACATTACTAAGTTAACAATGATTGAAGTATAGTACAGAAGGATTGTTAAATGTAGTATTCTAGACCAGACAATGGGCACATAAGTGCTTACTGGTTAATGCACAATACACAAGTAATTGTACCTGTAGCACAATACATAGAGATTGTAGCATTGTGAATATTCAGTACTATATTTTCTAAATGGGCTTCCTCAGGTGCTACTCTCCTCCAGACTCTGTTTTTAACTTCTACTTAGCTTCATGGGTGATAACAGTTATGTCCAATATCTCCTAGCACAGGAATAGTGGAGAATGAGAATAAAATTAAAAGGAAGGTTCAGAAAAATCTAACAGTGGGTTGATTAATTCCCCTATAAAATGATTCTTTGAAGAATAAAGGGGAAACGTGTGGTTTAGGATCAGTTTGCATTGGTGACAACCAGCAATCCAATGCACTGTTGGGAATAAGCAATTTTGTTATGTTTTCTATTTGTGTGTCTAAAAGTTGATGAAAAAAGAGAACGACTTGATGTTGCATGTCATCAAAATGTGCATTAGCTTTCAGTGTTTTACTGACTAACTTTCAGCAGTGTCTGCCACTATGAGACAAAATGATTACAGATGCATCAATCATTTTGTATGTCTTAATAAAATAGTCATAACTGGAACATATATGTCATCCTGAAAATAAATATCTGCTTTCTGCAGTGTCATTTATTTTCAATAAATGTCAGCTTCAGATCCATTTTGATATAAGAAAATCACACACAATTATACCAATAATTATTTAAGAATGTGCCAGATGTGTTTTAAACCTCTGAATTTAAAAATAATGAAAATACTGAAAACATCACAATTCTTCAGTACTGCTAACTAATTTTAATTGCAAACACCTATTATTTGGACCAGGTCTACATCAACCCCTTCACATTATTTCTGTCACTCTTTACTCTAATGCCATTCTTTATTGTACCTCTAAATCAGGGATTTTCACTTTGTGGCAAGTCAACTTATTCATTTTGGTTGCACCTTTCCTTTGTTATATTTGGATCACATCGAGCAAATGAGTCCAAAATGTTTAGAACAAGAATTACAAAGTTAAGTTTCACAAAAGCTGACATATCTACATGGAGGTGGGGGTGGGGTGGGGTGGCAACTATGGCTTCCAGGTATTATTTGCACTGCAGTTCCTATAATTCTTCACAATTGGCTAGCTGTAAGCCAAAAATATTTTGAGGGTCACTACTGCCAATCCCTGAGCTAGACTAATAGGCTGCTTTGAAGAAGAGCTTAGACCAGGGATTCTTGACCTATGGCCTGCAGAGCCATTTCATGTGGCCCCCCACAGTCTCCACTGCACCAGGAAGTGCCCTGTGGTGGAGGAAGGGCAAAATGGCTGTCCAGCCCCCAAAGCTGCCTGAGGGAGTGTGACCCAACCCCCGGCTTTAAAAGATTGAAAACTCCTACTCTACACTAGTTTTTCCCAACCTTCAGTTTTTGGACTTCAATTCCCAGAAATCTAAGTCAGTTACTTAAAGCACTGATCAGTCAATGTACTGTCTTAGGCTTCTTGGAATTGAAATCTTCCTGTGGGGTGTGGGCCCCACTTTGGGAATCACTGCTCTACACACAGACCACTCAGCAAACCTGGAGTATATTTTTGCCAGTCATGTGGCTCTTTTAAAATGATAGGGCAATCTAGTTGAGGAGGAAAGAGATGGCAATGTGTTCGACCTGGATGTATATTAGTCTCCTGTAAATTTGGTATTTTCCTGCCCCAGTTAATTGAAATAGTTTTATTGCTCTGAAAGGAACTGCAATGTTACTCTAATACTTAAGGTCCCTTATGATAGCTTTGACCATTAGAAAATGGTCTTATTCTCATGTTTCACTATGAAATGGCTGAAGGATTGTGTAAATATTTTAATCCTTCACTGGGTTCCCTGTTGAGCACTTATTTTTGAACTAGTCATGGAATTGGTTGTATAACCAGTTGCTGAAGCAGTGAACAGCTTACATGAGTTCTTAGCTTACATACAAATCTAAATAAATAAATAATAGTATCTATGAACATTGTACTAATCTAGTATTGGGCATTAGTTATAAGAAGCTTTATTTGATTTCTGAGTTTTAGCAAAAATTTCAAATGTATGTCTTCTGACTATACATGGACATTGACTCACAGGCTAAGACCTTATATAGGACTAATATAAGATGTATGGTTGTTAATAAAGGACTGAATATTCCATAGTAAGAAAGCAGTATACAACCATTAAATATTGTTTACTTTTTGTTCTAAACTCGAATATCTTTAATTCTACATTCAAAATATGAAATATGAAACTCTTTCTAGAATTGGTTACATTTGCAATTTTATTTATGCAAAACTTAAAATACTTAAGCAATTGAAGTAATTCTGAATAATAAAGTTCAGTAAGCTGTCCTATGAGTGTTATTGTGCACCATAGCCCCAACCAGCATGGTCAATGGACAGTGAGAATGGGAATTATAATGGGAAGTATAATTCCTAGCTCTTGAAAAGCCTTCCTCAGAAGCAAGCTCTACTAAACAAATTGTATGTTACCTCTGGGTAGACATCTGTACGATTAGTCTGAAAATTTCATAAATATACACATTTAGCCATTTTATATTCCAAGTAAGTTATAAATGATAACTTGTTTGTTGTTAAGTTGCCTAGAATGTTTATGGTTGATTAGTACGTCTTGCATATGTCAATGTTCATCAAAACTATTATTATTTATCAAAGAAGAGACTAGGTTTTATTTCTGGATAGTTCTAAAAGGTTAGAAATTGTACATTTGTGCATTTGTGCATTGTGCATAAATAAATAAATAAATAATAATATTTTTTGTATAAAATATCTACAACAAAGAAGCAGGTGACATTGCAAACCATGGACTGGCCCCTGATCATTTTTACCATACACACAACAACCTGTTGTGTTTTGCTGGCAATTGCTTAAGGGAGTATTTGGTACCCTCTTGGTCAAATTAAAGCCCTATTCTTTGAATTAAAGATTGCTTTGAGTTCTATGTCTGCAAAGCTATTAATGTTCTTCAGTTTGTTGAAAGGGTTCTACCTTTGTGGAAATAACTGATGGAACATTTAGATGTGTGTACTATATTGATTATAACTTCTTAACTGTACAGTATTACTGTTTTTAGGTGGTGGTGTTGAATGCATGGTGCTTTATATTTTGTGAGCCAGGTTATAAAGGCCTTGTGAACTTCAGTGATTTTCTTTTCAATAGACTAAAAGGATACCCTCTTTAATTAATTTCCTTATTTGAGAGGCTTGGTCACACAGTTTTGATAGTCTCACATTGTATCACCAATTTCACGCCATTACATTAGTACTTATTGTGACAAAACAATTATCATCTATCTATTATCTAACCACTATTATGTCTAGATACATAAATAGATGTATGTGAAGTTGGGCTTCATTTAATAATTTGATTGCAATCACTTAACTCATTATCGCTGAAGCGGTATTTAAATGTTTTGCGCCAAAGTGAGCCTTCCATTTTGATCTTAGTAGGGATTTGAAACCCATTAATTAGTTATTCCCTATCTCTTCTTTAGGAACGACAAGCAACTCTGAAAAAGGAAAGGAGTGGCTCTCTGCAGACAGACAAACTAGGTGATCGAAACAAGATACAAAGAGGAAATTCAACCACTATAGATGGACAAGGCCTTCAGGTGTGATTTTGTTCTCTTTTTTATGTACAGCTAGTGGTTAAGATGCTGAACTTCATGACCGCTAGGTCAAGACCCAAGTACTGCATGACGGAATGAGCTTCTGTCTCTGTCTCAGCTCCTGCCAACCTTGCAGTTTGAAAGCAAGAAATTGCAAGTAGTTAAATAGGTACCACTGTGGTAGGAAGGTAAACTGTTCCGTTCATTCGGGTGTCTAGTCATGCCTGCCACATGTCCATGGAAACGTCTGCAAATGCAGACAATGCTGGCTCTTTGGCTGTATACACAGGAGAGCACTCAACCCTAGAGTCAGATATGACTGACTTTTGAGCAAGGGCGCTTTACACTTACCATATTTGCTGGCATATAAGACCCATTTTTCACCTTAAAATAAACTGGAAAATGAAGTGCATCTTGTACTATATATAGTGGCCTATAGTGGCCCATAATGGAGTGTGTCTTATATTCCGTTGTGTCTTATATGCCAGCAAATATGGTACTTTCCCGGAGTTATAAAAAGGGTTTGATGAGTTTGACCATGTTTAGTAATCCATTGTACCTGCACACTACAATTGGACCTTTCCTACCGTACAATTGTAGGTCATCTGCAGTTGCACATTTCAGACTGTACAATTAAAGGTCACAATCTGATTTTTAAGAAGTCTTTGTTATATCAAAATACAAAACAAAAGCAAACCAGTAACTGTCACAAGAATATACCATAATTATAGGTCAAGATAGTAAAAAAAAAAAAAGGATGATTGATACTTGCAGTCTTAAACATTTGTGCTGCCTTACCAAGCTGTGACATGGTTTAGAAAAGTATATAATTGCCTGGTGCTATGTTAGACAGCAGAAAATAACTTCCAGATGTCTCCATGTATCTTTTATTATGTGTGGAAAAGGCAATGGCTTCATAATGTTCCATAGCTTACAGTTACACAAAAAATGTAATTTTTGGAAGCAAATTGGCATACGTTAAGAAATCTCCATAGATGTTATCTGTTGTGCACTGAGTCATGCGGTTCAACGTGAACAGATAATACCTACAGTAATTTGTTAACTTATGGCAATTTGCTTGCAAAAGTTACATCTTTTTCATAACTGCACAACAAGATTTTAGCTGGTAGAACATTTCCCCCCATAATAGGATATAAATGTTAACACACTGATACAAAATTGGCAGATTCTCCAGTTCTTTTTCTAGGAATACCATCTGCACATGGCTTTCATGCCTGCTTTTCAAAACTGGTGTAACATTTTGTTTATAATGTTTTAAGTCTATGCTGGTAGCTATAAATTTTATAACTGATAAGCAATAAGGCAAATTATGTACTGGCAGTCATTTACATCTGTATTAACATAGATTCTAATCAGTGACTTTATGTCTTTTGTATGTTTTTTAATGTTTAATAAAAACCTGGCCTCATCAAAAGCTGTAATATTATAAAACATAAATATGTCATGCCATTTGTATAAGATTTCAGTAGTTTGCTAGGTGTGAAAAAGGGCTATTTTTCCCCATTTAGATTGAATCATACATGATTACAAGTGACTTCCTATATTATCTGTAAAGTAACATTCCTTTTCCAAATCTCTTAAAGTATACAGAAAGTATGTAGGTTGCAGTATAGAACTAAAATTTAAATCTGCATAATGGTGCAAAGTAGTCTGGGATGTCCGTAGTTTTCTCTGGGTATCTAACTCACTGCATGATAGTGACCCCAGAAACAACCAAAAGAGGAAAGCAGTGTTTCAAATGTTTACATCAGGGATTCTCAACCTGCAGCCCGTGGCACCATTTCATGTGGCCCCGCACTGCCTCCACCACACCAGGAAGTGCCATGTGGTGGAAGAAGGGCAAAATGGCCATTTAGCCCCTGTGGTTGTCTGAGGGATTGTGACCCGGTCCCCGGCTTAAAAAGGTTAAGAACTCCTGGTTTACATGATAACTTGCATTTTGACAGATAAACTTTAACACTGTAGATAAATATTTATTTATAAATGGTTTGCTTTTCCTATAGCAGTAATATGATTTGTGAGATTTGCCTGATGCATTATGCACATTATAAGGTTATACTCTGTGCATGTAGGACAGGCAAGACATGCCACAAAATCCCTGAGTCTTAAATTGTGTTATGAAAAATACTTTGTTATCTACATTATTTAAGAACTTTGTAATAAGTAAAGAGAATGAGATTCCCACCATACCCTTGAGAAATGGAAAATTGTTTAATTGAACATTTTGACAGTTTGGAAATTTTTAAAGTAGCCAGAATCCTGTTGATGATTTTAGTTAAATTGTGTAGCTCAGAATAGCAAATTGCACTAATGAACAAGCACTGGACAAGTACAGTCTATTAATATAGCTTTATTTGTTAAGTACAGTGAATTAAACAGTTTTACATTTTACACACATAAGTCACCAACAGGATTCTAGCTAGCATTGTATAGAAACATATTTTCAAATATTCATTTATGAAGATTTTTCTGTTACGAGTAAGTATTAAGCAAAAACATCATCACACAGGACTGTGCAGGTCATTCAGTGAAGAGAAGATGGCTACTTAGGTACAACTATTATTAATCATAGTTAAGCACATTCATCTTATTTCTTTCTAGCTTAACCAGCATAATGATCAGGATTATTATTTCTAATTAGAGGAAGTAATATATCATGTATAACCTTAAGATGAGCCTCATTAATTAACCTGAATCCATAGGGATTTCTGAGAGGCAGTCCATCTTTGTCACAATGAGAACCGTTGGTTTATACTTCATTCACAGGAACAAACAACCCTGGAATTAGACTAAATACGTAGAATTGATTAAATCTCTGGATAGGCATTAAATATGTGACAATCTTTGATACTGTCTGTAATTTTATCTTGGCAGAAATATATGTGCTTCAATTTGTGGATTTTTTTTTCATTTGATCATTACCTGAGGAGTGGAAATGAGCTCTGAAAATATCCTCTTTTCTTAGGATTAGAATAGTGGTATCTAGATGTAGCTGGATTTAAACTGTGTTTGTGACACTATTAAGCATTTACAACCATGTGTATAATCTCCAGATTTAAGAAGGTGTGCTGCAGGGTCAGCTGTCATTCAAGAGCCACTGATTTGATTGCACCCCAAAATAGCAGGTGACTTAGATCCTAAAAGAGGTATGGGAGAAAATTGCAAAAGGGCATATTCTCTTCATTTTCTTGCTGATTTCGGATAGTTCCCTTGTTAGCCTCCTTTACAGATCCCATGCTCTTCAGGACATTTCCTTGACAGTGCAGAGAAGCTTTAGGTAAGTCACAAACGTATACACAAAGGAAGAGGGAGATTCTCTCTGGTAATTTCTTCCTTGGTTCTCAGGATCCAAGCCAGTTGTTTTCTCATTTGCTGAATTAGGAATGAGAAATGTACTCAGAGATGTTGAAATGCAGCTCCTATCATCTTTCACCATTGGTAATGCTGTGTAAGGCTAATGTCAGTTACACTCCTCCATGGCATGTGGAAAATAGACATTCCACTCTACTTTAAGATGTTATCAAATTAAGGAAGCTCATCTCTGAAGCCAAGGTCAGGCAGTCTATTTCTAGCTGCCGTACATTTTTGGGAGAAGGCAAGATACTGTAAAGTTCTCTACATATCCTTTAGCTTCTCATTTTTTTCTAAAGCAAAGACCTTCCAGATGTGAAATGTGGATTGTATATTGGTGTTACTTTTTAAAATAGGAACAAGGACAGTTGTGTCTTTAAATTTCTGGACATAGCTTGAAATATCTCTCTTTGGGAGCCCTCTTTTTGAGAAGAATTGTGGTAAATTGCTTTATTCCTTTTACAAGCACTGGATGTCAAGATGGTAATAATAATTTTGTGTCAGAAATTATTCTTGGTTGAAAGGATTTTTGCTGGAGAAACTTCGCGTAGGGGATGCCTGAATGAGGCTCCTTTCATGTCCCCAATATTTTTCCCCACCGAAGTAGTTCCTGTTGATCTACTTGCAATTTCTTGCTTTTGAACTGCTCAGTTGTCAGGAGCTGGGACAGAGACGGGTGCTCAAACTGTCATGCAGTACCCGGGTCTTGAACTGCTGACTTGCCGGCTTTCCAGCTAATAAGGCAAGCTTCTTAACCACTGAGCCACTGCAGTCCACATCAAGATGGCGTGAGATACATAGTGTTGTACTGTACTAAAACATTGGGGTAGGCGGAGAGCACTATAAGGAAAGTGTTGTTTTCTTAATGTCTATAATAAATAGCTTTTCTACTGTGGATTTGCCAATGTTAATAATTTGTGCCAATATATGCCTTTTTGTGTAATGTCTGCTTTGATTAATGATACAAATATTTATTTTTATTAATTTTTGTTCATTAACCAGAAATTGCAACCGTAGTGGTATAAAGGTCCCCCTTGCTCAAAAGCTAGTCATATCCAACTCTAGGGTATGGTACTCATCTCCATTTACAGCCAAAGAGCCAGTGCTGTCTGCTTCTGCAGATGTTCCCATGGTCATGTGGCAGGCATGACTAGACAGCAGAGTTAGTGTTTAAGGTGCCACAATGTTGTCTTTTTTGTCTACTCTTTGCTACACAATAGATTCACTTTTATTTCTAATCTCTTTTTTGAAAAGCAGAACAAATAAGGGCAATATTAATTTGCTTCTGTGGTTTTCTTTTAATTTAGATTACCCCTCCTCCAGGTACTCATCCCCTTCTAGTTTTTGTCAATCCCAAAAGTGGAGGAAAACAAGGAGAAAGGTATATATTTCTATTGCTTTTTAACTTGAAGAAATAATGCCATGTGTATACATTTTGGATACACCTATTGCTAATCAGGTAGCCCACAGTATGTTAATCATAGTAAGAATAAATTGGAAGTGATTTAACCTATGTTTGGCATGAAAATTTAGATTGTGTGATAATTTTGTTATAGAAAAGTCTCAGATTGCATGAAGGGGAATGATGTTGGTCTTGTCAAAATCATGCTAAGCAAGAAGGTAAGACAAAAATTATTTTTAAGATAAAGGTTTTCTTGTAACTGTACACTGGCCACAAATATTGTCGCTTGAACCTTTGGAAATCTTTGAAATTGGTTTCTTTGAAATTTGGACCAGATCCAATAAAGATACAGAAAAACCTAAAAAAAATATGTGATCAAAATCCTATTGCTTAGTGTAGTAAATTACAAAACGTAGGCCCTTTGAATCATGAGTAATTAGTGAGTCAACTCTATAGCTCCATTGATTCAACTCTGTGTACTCTACCTGTGATTTAACTATGAAAAGTCAAAATTAGAAAATATGAACAGTATTTGAATCGGTGGGCTTTCTGGAGGAGTTAACTCACGAAATAATCATTGATTTGTTGGGTCTACTCTAGTGTGAGTTACCTTGCTGAGCAAAAGGATTTTAATCACTGTAGAACCAATGAAGCATTATCTTATACAGTGGAACCTTGGTTAACAAATGGCTAAGTTAATATAAAAATCTCATAACAAAAGAAAATCCATAGAAAATAGGGCTTGGTTTCCCACCATCTCCACCTTGCAAGCTTTTCCACTTTTCTTTGGCCCAACTGACAGTGCTTTCTGTGGGCACCACCAGCTGTAATCATCCTCAGTGTGTGGTCTATTATTCCTCTTTCTTTGCTCATATTCCATCCTTGCCATTATATTGTTTGCCCATTGGTCCCATACACCTCAGCATTGCCCTTGTACTTTTAAATGTCAGCTGATGGTTCAGATTGCTTTGTGTTATGTCCATGGCAGACCTTGTCCTCATACTTTGAAACCAATTGAGTTACAGGCTCTTTCCAGCCTGTCCAGCCCTCACACTATTGTCTACAGCAGTGTTTCCCAAACTATGTTTTGCAGAACACCGGTGAACTTCAATTCCCAGAAGCCTCGGGCAGTACACTGGCTAATCAGTGTTCTTGAACTTCAATTCCCAGAAGCTCTGATCAACAGGAGTGCTGACTTGGGCTTCAGATCATTGAAGGCCAAGAACACCTGGAGTGCCAAGGTTAATCATCACTGCTTTGGGAAATTGACTTAGGCTTCGGGGAATTGAAGTCCAAAAATCAACATTTGGGAAATGCTGGTCTACAGTATCTCAAAAGCATGTACAGTAATCAAGATAGACATTTCTCTGTAGTTGTCTAATCAGTGAATCCATGTGCTACCTGGGGCTTTCAAATGAAATGCTTGACTCAGCAAAACAACTCATTTCTCACTCAAAATAGGGAGTATCTGTGGGGTAGAGAATGCATCGTGTGATCATTTTTAGAAATCATCAAGCTTTCAAAACTCCAAGTATCCCCATATGCCAGATATCTACTTTAATAATTGTATCTGTTCTCCATCCATCTGTAAGACAAAGTCAGATCTCCCAGTGTTATTCCTCCCTTTCCCCTTATTGTTTGGATCACTTCCAGACTAGGAGTACTCCATATGTTTGGTTTCTCGAGGCTTTGACTGGCATTAATAAACATTTGATAAATTATCATACTTTTCCAATGAGGCAAATATAACAAGTGGGTGTAACTAATGTAAGAGATGCTGCTATACATCTCATTCTGTTTTCAGATATGATGCAATTCATAGCTCTAGCTAAAAAACAAACAAAGCCCATATACAGTATTCGAAATATTTTGAGATGAATACATTTTGTGAAACTTCCTACCTGTATACATAGAAGATAAAGTACTGAATAATCTACAGAAATGATTTTAATGTTTAGTTCTTACAAAGTCACAGATGGAGGGGGTAGCAAGCTATGTGTCTGTATTGTATTGGTGAGAGTAAGGTTTTGTTTGATAATGTGATCCCACAAACAGCAAGAACAGCAAAAATTAAAATCCTATATAGGAGATGAACTCATCAAGAAGAATATTATTTCAGAACTCTTCTCCTGGTTCTGTAGGTACATGGAATTATGTGAAGAAGCATCTGATTATGTGTCTTGGGATTGTCTGTATTGGAACAATGTGAAGCAAAAAAGTCTTTGAAATGGTGGAATGTAGAAAGGCTTTATGCAAGAATGGGAGAGATTTTGAACCACAGAATGTGTCTGTTCTAATATATCTAGTTTGGCCCCATTTATTTGTTAAGTAGAACATGCTCTTTCTATTGTCAATATAAAAAATTGTGATGATTTAGAATTCTACATATTGGAGTTATACCCCAAAAAAATTCTGTTGTACATAGAAAGAATTGCCCAAATCTAAAGAATGATGCAACACCATGTCACATGGGAAATGACTTTGGAAGTGAAGGAGAATTGCAGAAATAGTTTGTAATGAAGTTTGGAAGGATGTTCAAATAAAAAATTAAATCAGAACTCTTATTGAGTTGAATCTTGAATGTTACCATCAGTGTATATCTGGAGTTGTCCATGCCAAGAGGCTGTGTTGAGCAAATCAGTTTAACCATAGGTATTCATTTTAATTTACCTAGCTTACTTTGTTGAACATATCTGTTTAAACTTCAGTTATTAGAATTAGACATTAACATTTATTTATATAATTTATTAGACCTGCTCAGTGGTTTAGATATCTGGAGGAGGAGCAGAGATTGAATGTTTGATTTTCCACTGTGCTTCCTAGGAGAACCAACCTATGAAACCATGGAGAAGTTGCACAATCCCAGGGCATCCACAGAGGAAGGGAATTGTAAATTACTTCTGTGTTTTCTTTACCTAGAAAACCCTGAAAAGGGTTGCCACGAGTCACAACTGATTTGACAGCATGCAGTTATTAATGTTTTATTGTTGTAGTAGAAAATAAATAATTCTATTTTTCCCAACTGCAGAATTTATAGAAGATTTCAGTATCTTTTGAATCCCCGTCAGGTTTATAATCTTGCTGGAAATGGACCAATGCCAGGGTAAGTCTAAGATTAAATGTCATCATATTTGATCTCATTGAAATAAAATTCAGCATATTTTAAAAAATTGAAGGTTCATATAGGTATATAGGATTTAAGGTCTAGTTGCAAAAATATTTTACAAAGAGCAAATATTTTGACTAGGTTCCTACTGTAGAGGTTGTTGGTTGCACTACACCAGTTGAGAAAATATACCCTCTTGTTGATATTGCTCCACCTAAGATAAGGCGAGAAGCAGCAGAATCTGAGAGAACTAAGCAAGAGAATGACCCTCAACACCCTCTGAATGGAGATGAGCCTCAAGTCTGCAGGCTCAGATCCAGGAAGAGCTTCATGGCAAGAACAAACATTCTTGAGGGTACACAAGACGAAAACCAAATTAGAAGATGGAAGAAGGAGCTCACTGGAAAAGGAACAACATTAAAGGTGGATATAGCTGAAGATCTCAATTTCCCCTTTGTCATCTGGAGGACCCTGAACAGGCTGAGGATTGGAGTTCCTAAATGCAAGACCAACGTGCTGGTGGAGAAAACCACATGGTTTGAACATGGAGAGACACAGAGTCTGCCCCATTTGCTGGTCTACTGATTGCTGCCAGAGACATCCACAAATGAGGACTCGCATTTGGGCAATGACAAAGCGAAGAAAGTGGCTTCATTATGGCAGTCCAAGGTTTGATCAGGACATGAAAAAAGTAGGAGAAGAAGTTCCACTACATGCTTCCTTTACTCCCTGTGAAGTCTCAGGTTTGTACTTTGAGAATACTTAGCTCCATCTGTCCTTGATCTCACATGGAGGAGATAGCAAGAGTACACTTTGTTAAGCACAGCTTATATATTGGCTGTATCAATTCTTAAAAGAGTGAGATAGGTTTTCTTTTGCCTTGGTAGTCTCTTCACTGGGTTACTGTGCTGTGCTGATAAGGCGAGCTGATCATGATTGCAGTTTAGAAATTTAGTGTACAATTCTAGCTGTCCAAGATGGCTGAAAGTTAACTGAGTTGATACTTAGCCCAACTGAGGTCGTACTGAAACCAAACCCCTCCCAGATTAGGAAAGCTGGTAAGTAATTGTGACTATCCTCCCATGGAAGTTGTTTAGTATTACCCTAGATGTGATTTAACTTTGTGCTGATATAGTGGCTGTGAATCTTGGCTGAGAGAAGTTTGGATTTGGTGCAACTAAGACGGTGCTTCTCTTCTTCTGTACCCCTTTTCTGGCTTTTCTTTTGCCTTATCTCAGCCAGGAAAGCAATTGTACTGACAGAAACAGTTGTACCAGTAGATCTGAGAACAAATAACATAAGAAGCTTGTACATCTACAAGAGTCCATTCCAAACCACAACAGCCAGCATATATTTGAGTTTGAATTGGACTGTTGAAGTCCAGAATGCCACAGCCAAATTTGTGAAAGATGTTAGCTGTCATGTGCAAATAATCCCCACTGTACAAAGTATTATGCTTCTGGTTCTTTATTTAATACTATGCTAAACTGAAAATGTTGTTTTGTATCATTTAATCCCGTGGACTGCAAGGATTGAGGGTACCCAAGAAGCATGTATTCCTTATGAATCTCCCTTATTTTGAGATCTAATTATGTGGTACTCTTACAAATGCTGTTTTCTTTGGTGTCGAGCTGTAAAAGGTAGCTGAACTTATAAAAGGGTGTTGCTGCAACAGCGAACTGTTAGCTGCTGAAATATACTGCATTTATGAGCCTGGCTTTTTAGAAATGCTACTCAAATGTTTTTGTTTAAGCAAGGGTATACATAGTTCTTGGAATTGATCCTCTGTTTGTTAGGGAAAAGATACAAGCTGCTGAATTACTTAATAAGATTGTATTACTTCTGATATTTGCAGTGCATTTTTAAGTCCTCTTGTCTGGAAATTTTTGCAGGTTATAGGACAGACTAGAATGTTCTAGATAAACTGAACTGATATTTCTATTCTTAAGAAGTGAATTTTAGTCTGGCCAGGTTATCCTGCTATGGTAATAGAGTAGACCATACTGCCAGTGACTCAGTGCCAAGTGTCAGGTGGCAGTTAACCAACCTGACAACCCTGAGGACTAACGGTTTGGGTGCCAAAGTCTACAGGGAAGGGTGATGGTTCCCAAGTAGATTAAATCCCACTTGAATCCAACTTGATGGAGGGTAGCAGCTTCATCAATACTGGCCTGGTGCTGATGAGGTCTTTGCATGCCAGAAAGTGATTCACGGAAATGGATCTGGGGTACAAGTGTCACCCAGCGATGTGGAAAGCAGATGAAAGCATTATATTCTCAAGACAGTCGTAATCGCTGATCACCATGAGGATTGCCAGTATTTGGATTCAGTTATGGAAGTAGCAGTAGCAGCAGCAGTAGTAGTGAATATAAAGCTGTACAAACATTCCTGTTCCACCCTAGTATTCCATGTTATTTCCATTGCATGGGAAACATTTAGTGATATGTTTTATTTTTCTATTTCACCATCTTTTGTGGAAAGATACCCTAATCAAGGGCATTTTCCACTTTCGACTGTTCATGGTAGCCAGCCACAATGTCTTATGTCAGTGAAAGACAGTGGAGTTGTATATTGCATTAGGTAGACTGGCGTGGCATGTCCTCGGAAGAACTGTTCCGAGAAGTTAAGAACAGGAAGACTATTTCCATGATAATAGCCAATATCTGAAATGGATAGGGCACCTGAACAAGAGGAAGAAAAAGGTGGAACAAGTCACATGAAGCAGAGTATTCTAGATAGGGCGGCATGAGATTGTAGAAGGCCAGTAACATAAAAGAGTGGGCATATGCTGTTTATATTTTATTTTGGCTGCAGCCTTGCATCCAATTCATCCAATTAAACCTGTTTGGATTTTCTTTGGAGTAAAAAGCTTTGAAGATTCAGCTGTGAATATGATTTGAAAATGGCCTGAGAAGAGTCAACAGGAAACAAAAAAGAAGCTGTAGCAGATAACCACGAGAGGGCAGCAGTCAGCAAAGACTATTAATCTGCAAACATTTCATATTGTGCCAATGTGCAAGAAAGTTTTTAGGGTCTGTTTTGTGTTATAGAAAAGTTAATAATGTAACTTCAGAAATTTCTAGTTGCTTATCCAACCAGTGTTGCCAGACCTGTTCTATTTAGTGATCAATGGTACTCACCCATACTACCATGTTTCAGTCATCCACCTGCCAGCTGCTCTATATTGCCAATGCCATCGTAAGAACACTATCCTTGGAGTTTTTCCCAGTGTGAAAGAAAGGAGGCTGCCATGGATCCACACTGTGTTTCCAAGCTAGAAAACACAATTCATTGTTTTGGAAGCTGTGTCAGCTTCAACTTTAGTAGTAATGGCCAAGCTCCAAAGACAGTGTTGTGGTGCCACCCTTGAAGATCTTTCACAGAATTCTTTTCAAAACAATTAACAGCAGGGCTGATTACAGCCATAGGGTTATATAATCAGTGCCATTGCTTTTTTCGGTGTCTAAACTTTTGCCCAAATTTTAATTCTTGAAACCTTATGCATAGGGGCTGCTTTGTCCCATGTGAATCTAGTCATGCTTTAGAAAAGAAGGAATCCTTCTGATTCTTCAAATGTTGAGGAAGAACAACTCCCATTATCTTGGGCCATCATTCATTGCTTGGAGTAGTAAGAGATCTGAGGACCACTTGTTTCTTACTTCTGTATAAGATCTTCTAGCCAGCTACTGCTGATTAGGCTATCCTTCCTCACTTAGTATTGTCATTTGATAGATTTTTGACGTGGTAGCCATGTTAATCTGTGCATTCATATCAGAGAGGAAACAAAACAAAAGCCAAAAAATAGTGGCACCTTAAAGACTAACTGTTGTATTTTAATGTTAGCTTTTGTGAATCAAGTCCACTTGGTCAGGCATAAGAGTGAGACTTCATGACATCCATTTATATGCATCAGATACAGTGGGCTTCTTGTTTTGTTTACTTTCTGATATGCTTGCACAAACTAACATGGCTACCACTTCAAAAATTTCAACTCTGAATAACAGTAGAACACCTACCACTACCAAGGGCTCAAAAAGCAGCAGTGTGTAGTGAGTTGGTCCATTCCAAAAAGTGCAGTTGTTGGAAGAAAAAGCAGATCAAACAGCTGCAAAAATGTCCAAAAAAGCTGGCATATTAAAGTCACTTAAAAATCTTTAAAGGAAGTTCAATTGTGACTGTAAGTAAACACAGTACTGTCAAACCTCTACATATGAATTTGATTCATTCCTTGAAGTTGGTTGTATCTTGAAAAATTCTTATCTTGAATTTCCCATAGGAATGCATTGAATGCAATTTCCCATAGGAATGCATTGAATGTCTTATCTAAAAAAATCATATTAAAAATTCTTATCTTGAGCCTAATTTTTTCCTGAGATTACCAGATATATCTTGAGTTTTTCTTAAGTCAAACCATTCTTACCTCGAGGTTTGACTGTATTATGTGTTGTCATGTACACATTGAACTGGAAGAAGAAGCCTTTTCGTTAATATCTTGGAAGAAGTGATTGTTGCTGTTGCCACAGAATAGGATGTTCTGTTAGCAATATCAAGAGCAATTACATTTAATACCACCCCATAGCACTTAGCGCACTCCCTGGGCTGATCACGAGGCAGTTAGCATTTTTGCCCCTGACATTCTGGGTACTCATTTTACTAACCTCAGAAGTTAAATCAGTAATGAGTACAACTATATCTTTGAAACTTAATTTGTTGGGGTTTTGTTTCCATTCACGTGAAATTTCCCCATTCCTCTCCACCTATCTGATCTATAATGCAAAAGTTGATTGAATCATGTTTTAAAATATATCTCACTCATCTTTCAGCACTTTTATCCACTATATTTTGTCAACCAATGCACATTTCTTCATGAAACAGTTAACACTGACCAGAAGAAATCCATCTGTCCTCAAAGTGCATTTCTGTTTTATGACTGCAATAATTGTACTGCTGAATAGTGGCTAAACAGCTAGTGAAGTACTTTGGGTCCACAACTAGACATGCTTTCTTTCTCATTCTCTCTTCTGAACACGTAGTAAAGTTACATCATTATTTCTGTCTTATTGATACCGATTTCTTTCTCTGTCCAATTGTGATTTATCATTAATGGAGATGACAAACAGTTCAGAACTTAGGGTGGTTTTTTTTCCCCATTTTAGTTAGATTTTGAATAATTTTCAATAACTTTTACCCAAATGAGAAAAATGATTTATATCTTTCTGTTTTAATTTCACTGGATATTTGCACTGTAAATATGGTCTCTGTAAATGTATAGGGACACCTGAAATCTGATGAAAATACATAATCTCAGTAGCTCCAACATTTATATCTCTATATATGCTGTAATATATACAGACATTTTTGCATGCCATATAAATTGTTGCTGTGCATTTCACCTTTGAGTTTTATATG
This sequence comes from Furcifer pardalis, assembly GCA_030440675.1. Taxonomy (NCBI): domain Eukaryota; kingdom Metazoa; phylum Chordata; class Lepidosauria; order Squamata; family Chamaeleonidae; genus Furcifer; species Furcifer pardalis. The sequence goes on from CP126897.1 coordinate 80,727,509, forward strand.
ATGAGCTAAGTATAAAATGTTACTCCTCTCATTTGTCATGAAGTAAAAACCTAATTTGTTTGAAGATCATTTTACAATGCCATGCATTCCAAGCACAGCATATTTCTTTGATAAAACCAAGTTTAATTTTATTCTAGCCTATATTTGAAAACTGTTGCAGTCAGCTGTAGGTTGCATAGATCTCAGTGGGGGAAAATGATGTTTTTTACAGCTCCCCTGCATCTGCATACCAGCTAATCTTTATACATTAAAATATAGGTCCCAGGAGATGAATATCTTGCTGCTCACCATAATAAACTGCATGTTATAATGAAACTAATTTTATTGGATCACTTTGCAGTAATTAGCATCTTATGACTAGTGCCCTTATACCATACCCATTGTATGGGAGAATTATAATCACTGTGAAGTATATGCTGTCCTAAGACAAGCTGAGTTCAGCCAGTTTTTCCAATCTGAGCAAAAGGAACTGCTGTGTTGGTATTTTTTTAAATAATGTGTTAGGAAGACAAGGCTGTAGACCACTAATTGTACATGACTTTTTTTTTTAGGTTGAATTTTTTTCGTGATGTTCCTGACTTTCGAGTATTGGCTTGTGGTGGCGATGGAACTGTGGGTTGGATTTTGGACTGCATAGGTAACATTGAAGCATTTTTGTATCATTCCTGACCAGACATATGTATGTATGCATGCATTTTGCTTCAAAATGTTCATAACGTGCTTGAAAATTGACTCTTATATTCTGTTAACTCTTGGGTTTGCCAGAATAAAAGGAAGTCTTCAACTGCTAAATATCAGAGAAATCAAAAGAACAGAATCTTGAGAACGGAGATTAATTGCAAGAGTATGAAGAATTTTTGAGAAGGATGGATTGAGGTGGTAGCTAAGCTACTTACCTTTATCTAAACATCTAGGATATTTTCCTGCTCTAGGCAGGGTATAACAATTTAAACCAGAAAATACAATCAAAAACAGTTGATGGTATACAAGGGTGGCAGAATCCAAATGTACATTTACTTACTGGCCATAGGGAGAATGTTATTAAAAGCGAATTTAGAGAGTGTAGTCTTCAGATCTTTCTTAAAAAGGGCTTAGGGTCTAGTAAAAGCTTCTGCTAATGAACAGGAGAAGTTTTGCAAATCTACTTTCTGCACCTCCTGCAATTCCCACTGCACAACCACCCATCCTGTTTCTGCAACTTTTTGGAACATATTTTGGAGAAGAAATTCAGGAGAAGAAGGAGATAGTGAAACTGCTTTCATCTTCTTTCCATTAGTGGAGTCATTGTTAGATGACCTACAAAAGAAAAGACTACTTTTTTCTTTATGGTAATGTCAGGTACAGCTTTCAATACATTAGGCCAGATTTGAATGAGTTGTAACCCATCAAGGTAAACATAGATCACAAGTCATGTGTGATCTAGCATCTGCTTATTTAATGCCTAGCCTTTAATTCCAAAACTTGCAGTCTTCGTGGCATTTTGGTTGATCCTATTAAACATACTGGCAAGTTTTTATTTTGCAGCTTTCCCTTCATGGACAAGCATTTCCTATTGTTGCTTTTTTATATATTAATATAAATCCCATGGAAGCAAATATATTCTCTTATGGGTGATAAAGTATCTATAAGGGAAGATCTGCAAAAACTCATCAAACAATGGGCAAACCGAAATACATAGTTGGTAGCTGGCATTTGGCTTGGTGGATTACAAACAGAACAGGGGTAGACTAAGCAAATGTTAGATTTTGTAATATCAGAAACATTGAGCATGGCCTCATTGACTTTAGTTCAGTCTGTTTGAGTTTGCTGAGTCTGTCCAACTAACTCTGGATAAATTTCATGATTTAAGACATGATAAATGTTGGAAATGGAAGTTGGGAAAAGGTCTTTCTTCCACTGTGTATTATTGATTTTGTCTCTATGCATTTCATTGCACAGAAAGTAACCATTTTTGAGACCCAATTGTACAAATTTTTGGCCAATAGTAAAAAAAAGTTATTCTTTTCTAGTAACCTAGAAAACACCAGCGCTCCTCTCACTAAACTGTAGAGTAGTGACAGCTAGTTAGTGATTAATAGGCTTTGTGACAAAAATATCTAAAACAGAAAATAATGAGACCGTGTATAAAACCATAATCTGCAGACAAATAGGTAATTCAAATACAGAAGTATACATTTGTCTTTTCTGAAATACCAGCTGAATCATTTTTTGAATCAAAATGTTATACATACAATTAATTTTAGTTGTATGTGTTGGTTTGTTGGCTTTTAACATTCTACCATAGCATTTACCTTTTTTTTTAATTCACAGAGAAAGCAAATTTGAGTAAGCACCCTCCAGTTGCTATTCTTCCTCTTGGAACTGGGAATGACTTAGCCAGGTGTCTGAGATGGGGAGGAGGTAAATAAAAATTATCTCATTAGCTAAAATGTGAAGAGGTTTTATTTTGCAAACAAAACATGTTAGATGCAATATTTTAGCCACAGCATTATGTGTTGAGGGTGTAGAATGAGCTTTCTTTATGGCACAGATTCTAAGGTAATGTGCACTGACAACGGCTTAGAGAATGAAACACAGGGACCTTTGTTCTCTTCACCATTCCTGTCATGGCGTTTACTTCCCAACTCCAGTACAGTGCAGCTGTACAAACTCTGTACATGCTCTGCTGCAGGTTAAGTTAAGTCAAGAGTGCATTATATTGCCTTACAGAGCCACAGTTTGAAGGTAGCCATAAGGGTTGGGTTTTTTAATTATTATTTGAGAAAGAGCTATCTGGCTGCACCCTACTCTACAAATTAGCACTTATGCTAGCAGCATGAAAACCCAGTCCATCGGTTGTGTTTGTGTCTTAACACTAGGCTTGGTCTGCCCAAAATATAATTACTTAGATGCAAGGGTAGGTGGGAAGCCAAGTCATTTCTGAGAAAGAATATATATTTAATACTTGTCATGAGTCTGTGTGTAAATTTTCAGTTGTTTTGGTCCTAAATTATATTAATAAACAATTCCATTAATCTTGGATAACCTTTTTCATATAGTTCTTTCCTTCTTCTCCCATCCTGCAGTAGATTTCAGACAATCAGTCTTATGGTGTTACCTACCAGGATATATGGAGGCAAAGAATACATTAAGAAAAAGAAGAGGATTCATGTAAAAACAAGCATCCTGTACACTTGCCTCATTACTTGAAAGCACAAAGACCAGACCATTTCAGCACCTGATTTGTAGAACTGAAAGGGGAGTACAATTGAAGCTTGTACTATTCCATGGAAATCCCTAGCCAAGGAAACAGGAGGCCTTGTGATTATGTAAGTTATCCCACTTTTAAGGTGCCACAGCTGTCTAATTGTAATCATCTGTTTTCCAGTCTCCAGAAGACTGCAGTTGCTTTTTTTCTTATAATCCCCGAACGATCCCAATAACTGAGGCCTGGTGTCTTGCATTTCTTCCATTTGTCTTGCAGTCTTCCCAATGCTGCTTCCTAATGTAGCTGAGCTGCCCATACAATGAGATTAATTTATTTTGGAGATTTTCCTTGTTTGTCTGGCAAAAAAAAAAATCAGGTTTGGTGAGCATAAGAAATTGGGTCTTCTTGCCTTTTTTCTTCCACTTGATTTGCCTTTAGGCACTTTCAATGTAAGCCTTCAAAAGGCTTTGAGAACTGGCTTCTTCATTTCCGCCTTTTTGAATGACTTGTACAATTCACAGCACTATTTCTCATAGTAATTCTATGCCTATCAGATGTGTCTAATTGCATCTGGTATGATTCCTCTTTCTATATTGCTTTGCTGGGGCTTCTCCCTAACAAAAAAGTGCCTTATGTTTTAGGTAAATGATAAATGCATGGCATTATTTCAGCCACATTTCTTCTCTGTGTCCTGAATATCATTTTTCTTTCCATATCACATTTTTCTTTAGTCTCTTTTGCTCCATTAGTACAGCTAAATAAATAAGTGAACAAATACATTCATTTGAGGACCTTTCCTCTAGCTCCGTGGTAACACACTTCTAAAACTGACATAGCCAGCTCTGTGTGAGTGCAAGACTTTTCAGTTCTGCAGTAGATTTCATTTATTTTTCTGGATTAAGAGCATGAGCATCTTCATGTCTATCTATGCTCCTCTCATGCTGAACATACTCTTTTTGTGAAGATAAGATACTAAAGCTCTTTTGGAAGTACAGTATCTTCATTTTTGAACAATTCTTTACTAGAATCTCAAAAGGATTTAGCCTTACTAATTTCTACCAGGTTTTGATCATAATAGCTAGTTTAGTTTGATAAAGCTGTCTTTTATTGTTCTCTGCTGGTCTATTAATGTTAAAACTATTTGCACAGTCTTTATAATTCCTTTTCCTTTTCCTATTCCAAAATGTTGTCCAAGATTTTTCTCTTTAATCTTATGAATCATTGAATACTCAAAAATATGCATTCTTATTGCTTGTGGAAGATATGGTAGTTGATTCTAATACTGCTAGCTTGAAGACCACTTCTTTAAAGTTCTACTTTGAACAGATAGGTTCTGAAGATTTGGTGCCAACTGAGAAGAAGTTAGTTGCACTAAGTGATCTTGAAATGACTGCAGCATTGGTTCACTTAGAAATTCCAGTGGTCCTCAGATATGATGGGCTTTTTGTGGATTAATACCTTTGGGTGTCTCTGAAGCCAGTTTATTATTTTTAACAAGGATGATGGAAAGGTAGCAGTAGTAGCAAGGAGAACAATTATTCATATTCTTACACACTGGCTGACATAAGGTTGATTAGCAAAAAACAAATACGGTACATCATAATTTTTGGTCTGCTCCTAACCAGGAAATAAAAAATCACTGCTGCAGTTCTTGGGGACACATATACATGCACCAAGCCAATGTGTCTGTGCTCTTCCTACCTAAGAATCATAGCAGGATTCTTTTTTGCTTGCTAGGAAAGGACTGAAATTTGCTAATTTTCTTAGTTTAAACAACATGCTTTCAGTTGCTAAACTAATTTTGTTCTTTAATGGTTGGATCCCATACATTTCTTTCCTTAGAAATAGTCTTCTTTGTTTTATCCACCACTGGTAGCCAGTAACTCATAATTATGCATCCTAACATTTTTAAGAACATTGGTCTGGCTTGATAATGTGCTATCCTCTATAAATTATCTTTCCTTTTTTTGTATACTATCTGTTTTCAGAAAGTGGAATTCTGTGAGCTGCAAACATTCTTCTAGAAGCGCTAAGGTTTTTTTTTAATGAAAGTGCAACTCTTTCCATTCTTTATCATTATTGTATAAGTAGCCAGTTCAAGTGAAGTTGCTAGCATTTCATCTTTTCTTCTTCAAGATACATTTTATTGGGAGATGCTATCAGACTTTTTTCAATAGTGAAGTAATCTGACTTGATTCATGCACAGTTACTTCCCATGTGTAATCATCTTTAAAAGTTTAATATGAAAACTTGCTATACAGGTATGGGGTATGAGCAAACTTAGGTATACAGTACAACAAAAAGGAGCAAATACTCTTCATTAGCTGTTTCATTAGCTGCCTGAGTAGATGATTCCCTCTCATTGTTCTGATTGTCTGGAATGTTCTGCACAATGGTGGAAAGTTGGGGGTGCCTAACAGTGGAAGATGATTAAATCATAATTGATTTTATCCAAGTCTCTCTTCTCCAAACACATTAATTGAACTCTCCTTTACTTCTTTCTTTATAAACTGTCCATTCTGGACTAGCGCTAACCCATTTTGCTAGTCAGCTCTTGAAAAACAAGATTAATATGCCCTCAAATTCTCTTCCTTTTACTATTCTTTGCCTCCTTTCCCATGGTAGCTGATGCCACAACACTGATTCTTTTCCTCTGAAACTTTTCCTTAGGATTGGAGAACAGAAGGGATGCCAACAAATGTTTTTTATGGTGAGTAGTTTCCCCTTCTCAGTGGTGCAAACTCCTGGAATCAACTTCAGTCATTAATTGCTTGGTAATAATTTGGTAGTTTAAAATAGGCAACAATGCAATCTCACTCTGTTTGATAAAGTAGGATTGAGTGTTTTTCCCCACTAGTCATCAAACTTAAAAGGGGATGTTTGGGATATGCAATACTGTTCTGTGTCCAAGTGGGAAACAATGGCCATATTTCATATACTGTACTGTCACATTGTGCAGATGGTAATATGTAGGCATCTGAAAGAGTGGAATTTTAGCTGCTGACTGCCTAGAAGAGATAAAAAAACATGTGGCCAGTGATTCTGAAAAGAGTTTACCCACTAGCAAGAACCCTAGTTCTTTTCTTGGCCATGTTGAAGAATACTTCTATCTGCTCTGCTCCAACAGTTCTAAAACCTACAGCCTTTTATTTCACTTACAATTTGCCTCTGTTTATATCTTCATAATTTTTGGACCTCTTATGGAGATTTGCAAATGTTTTCCCTTCTTCCTATTCATGATACACCTGTTGTTCTTTGCTGCAGATTAAAAAGAACTGCTTGGTTTTGTTACCTCTGGCCCATTTCCACCTCTCAATACTATGGTGCATAGCAAATCTTCACCTTCTGCGAACAACAGCAAGCACACAAAGTTGCAAGTTATTTGCAATTCAGCCAAATGAGATTGTTTATTTAGAGAACAAAAGTGGTCAGCAACAAGGAAATCTAAAGTGGGCTAAGTTCAGCATTGCTTCAAGGAAGGCCGTTCCTAACTCCTTGCCAGCAATCCAATAACAGACTGTAATGGCTGCTTCCAGAGGTGTGATAGTCACTTGGATTTCTTGGATGTAATAGAGAACGAAGGAAGGATGTGGTCAATATGGAAGTCTGAAGAGAAGAAAAGGGGATAGTGGTGTACAGGAACCATTTTCTTGTCCAGCATTGTCTTTGCCACATGTTTAGGCAGTGTCCATTTTGTGGTATTTCTCACTGGCATTCAAGGCAATATAGGCAACAGTGCTAGTGCATTCCAGCCTCCCTAACCACCTCCAGCAAGTGTCTTCGGTATTTAAAGCTTGCGGATCTATTCTGGAATAAAAGTGACAAACAAATTCCAATTGCCCCTGAAGGCCCTAAGACTGTGTAATCGCTCTCAACATAGGGAAGCCATGGGGACCTGGAAGTCTTTCATTTCTGAATATCAGTGATGTCACACAAGAGCAATTTTATGAGATTAAAGATTTCTCCTTTGTTATGCGGCCCCTAACATCTTCTGTATGATGAAAGGGGTTCCATGTGAACTGGGGGACTTTTGGAATATGTGTGAAATTTGAATATTTTTTTTATTTCTCAGAAATCACTGTGGCTGATGATGACAAGATTACAGTGAAAGTATCTGTAATTAGACAATTCAGGTACTTTTCATTTTGTTGACCAACATATTATCTCCTAGGGCAGTGATGGTGAACCTTGGCACTCCAGGTGTTCTTGAACTTTAATTCCCAGAAGCTCTGATCAGCAGGAGTGCTTATTTGGGCTTCTGGGAATTGAACACCTGGAGAGCCAAGAACACCTGGGGTGCCAAGGTTCACCATCATGGTCCTAAGGAAAGTAATGCCCCCTAACAAAGGACACAGATAAAAATATTCTGGCATTAAATATTCCTATGAAGCCTCTGCCCTTTCTTTTAACTTCTCCAGAGTTGTTGTCCTCAGCCTAAAGAAACTCCTAGCATTTAAAAGTGTTTTTAAAGTTAACGCCACTCCCCAAGCACTACATAAATTTAAAATATTATCTTTTAAATCTTTCCAACCTTGGTTAACACCATTTGTGTAGGGTATTACAGAAATCTTTGTCACAGATTGCAGTAGGTTGCTGTCTTTCTTTCCCAGATCTATTAATGTATTTTTACATTTTTTAAAAAAACCCTCAAAAATGAATAAATGAGTTAGAGACCAATAGAAATAAGCTTACTATTCTTCTTCCTCCATCATTGTCCCATCCAGCTCAATATAGAGCGGCAGTTGCAACTCTTTCTCCTGGCCTACCAGACATACACTCAGTTGCATGGGACTTGTGCACCATGAAAGAGGAATATACCATAGTATTTGATGAGGACTGGTTCAGACTCTCTCTAGCTCCTAAATCTCTTTCCAAGGCACCATAATACATTTTGCAATTTAATAGAAAAACTGTAGTCTAGTTGTTAGAGTGATGGTCTTTGAACAAAGAGATCCAAGTGCTGTTGTTGCCAGTTTGTGAGGCTTACTAGGTGATCTTGGGGTAATCTTCATGTCTTAGCCAAACTGCTTCACAATGTTACTGAGGCACTAATTGGTATGGAGGACTATATAAAACAGACACACAATTTTCTCTTACAATACAACTGATTGTTCTGACATGTAACATTGAGCCCTTTCATTTGGATTTGGAGCAGACTCTCCTCTGAGAGTATTTGCAGAATGATTACTCTGGTTGCTTCTAACTTTAATACTTTAGTTATTAACCATATTTAGTCACCATATGGAAATGTTGCGAGGGACAATTTCAGGACCAACTTGTGTTATCTTTGGTATCAGACTTATAGTGAACTTGCAAAAGAACCTGTTTTTTAGATTTCCTTTTTTCATTAAGGGATCATCTGTGCCATTTTGATAGGAATACAGTCACACTTCTCTCAAACACAGCATTTAATCTCAAAGCTGAATGTGTCCTTCTACAGTCTCTGATGTTGGTGCAAGCTTCCTTCTACCTTAGTTCATCCCACTCTCTTCAATGCTGAGGGCATTTGAGCATTTCACAAAAACAAGGAAGAGCAGACATTCTGACTCATTCTCTCCCCCTCCCCCGCGCTTTCACAGAAAGGTTTCTAAATCCATCTTGGTTTCTTGGTAAGATGTGTGTCTTCTTAGCCTGCTATTTGACACACATTCTGAGGGTTACAGCATACAGCTCTATCAGTGGAAAGTTGTATTTGGCTTATTTTTGGATGCCAATACTGCTCTCACAGAAATGTGCAATGTCAACACTGGGTTAGGTTCTGCACTTCCATGACATTATATACTTGATACCTTCAGCAAAACTGGTACAGCCTTGGCAGTTATGTCCTCCAGTCAGTTATTATCCATATAATGGTAGATGATGCCTAGCAGCATCAACCACAGACCCTCCCTTAAAATGGAACAGCTTAGACACATTCAGTTATTTTAAGGGCCCCTGAACCATCACCTAGAGCAGTGGTGGCGAACCTTGGCACTCCAGCTGTTCTTGGGCTTCAGTTACCAGAAAAGACAAGTCAGCACTTCTGTTGATGAGGGCTTCTGGGAATTGAAGTTCAAGAACACCTAGAGTGCCAAGATTTGCTACCACTGACCTAGAGTGTGGAATAATGGAACATAACACAGGTGGTGTGGAACAGGCCTCTGCTCCAAGCTCACAGGGTCTCATATAGTATTGTAAAGTAATAGTGTACTTTATTGCATAGTGTTAATTCATTACAATGCACATGCTTGGGCATTCATTTTTGTGTTGTTCAACATGGCCCTGGTTTACCACCACCACCCTGGAGGTACACCAGGCCTTTGGAACTCTGGGCAGAAGGTATAATGTTAGATGGACCAATATAGCGCTGATTCAGTTAGTGCTCCATTTTCTTGGAATGCATTCTGAGTGCTAAGCAGAGTACAGTAATACCTCGGATAACGACTGTATTGGATAACGCTAGAATCGGATAACGATGCAAAATCTATATTTAAAAAATTGCATCGGATAACGATCGGTTTGCATTATTTGATGCAGTCGTTTGTAGTGGCAGGGTGGCTGGAAAGCCAAACGGGAGTTCCCCCTTTGGCTTTCCCAGCCACCCCGCAGCTGTGGACACAAATTAAGATATAATAAAACAAAATCTTAACAATTTTTCTCAAGATCAGAATAGTATTTATTCCATATTTGTGTGTATAAAATATGTTCATAGTTTCAGGGGGGAAGTCTACTTTATGGAAATGCCTAAGCCTTTTAGTAAGCCCCAATAATTTTACTCTTGCTTTAATGAGCCACCAAAATGAAGAGGAAGTACCACTGGAAATATATTCATGCTCTGTATGAATTGTTGTTTAGAAGAGTAACATAGCATGGGGAAAGATGCCATGGCCTAGAAGGTGGCTGAAGACCTCGGCCCCAACTCCAGGCCCCCATCAGCAGCAAGAGGGGAGTTAGTCTGTGTTCTGCTTTGGTTGTTTTGTGAGGTTGTATTTTATGATTGTTACCATACTGTTGCTGTTTTGACTGTAGGCTGCCCTTAGTCACCTCAGCAAGTGGGCAGCAATATAAATCTGAACGAACAAATGAAGAAACAAATAAATAAATAAATAAATAAATGATCATGTTTCGTTCTACATTCTCTATAGTACCAGGGTAAAGGGACTACAATGGCTCAAGTGGCTAAGACGCTGACTGGGAGGCAGAAGGTCAGCAGTTTGATTCCCTAGTACTGCAGGATGGAATGAGCTCCCGTTTTTGTCCCAGCTCCTGCCAACCAAGCAGTTTGAAAGAAAGAAATTGCAAGTAGATAAATAGGGACCACTTCATGTGTGCTCCGGTGTCTAGTCATGCCTGCCACATGACCACGGAACCATCTGCAGAAGCAGAAAACGCTGGCTCTACTGCTTTGAAACAGAGATGAGCACTGATCTCTAGAGTTGGATACGACTGGCTTTCAAGCAAGGGAAACCTTTACCTTTACATGTGTATTCTTCATTATTATCAAATTTACTTGCTTAATGCTACTGTATTTAATATAATTTTAGTGTGTTGAATATAGTTTTCCATTTTCATTGAGATGAATATTCTGTTGAAAGAAATATGTAATGAATGGCAGAGAAGGTTATGTCTTGCTTTAGGTTGTGTTATGTTCCACCAAAAGGTGATAGATTATTTGTATTTATTTGGTTGAAGGTTGATATATTTTTAATTTTTAAAGTTAGACCAGGTCTAGTTCTTAATTTACCTACACATTTTGATACATAATGCGTTCCATGGAATTGCTCTTTAAGTGAGTTTGCTCTTTAAGCGAAACACCATTGTAAGTGACCAATGGTGACTTCTGGTGAGGAGGATTGCAAACCCCGATTTAGTTGTTAAGCGAGTTTTTGGTTCTTTTTAGTTGTTAAGCAACTAAACTACTCTTTAAGCGAGTTAGTCTCTAAGCAAGAGACTCTTTATATGAGATTTTACTGTATTGTTTCTGATGGATCCCCTGCTATCAACTGAATTTTGCCTGCCTTTGACCCTTGCTATTTACATTTCTTACCACTCAGGGCCCTTGTTGACAATGCTGGAATATTACCAGCCACTGGGTGAGGAAACTGCTACACATAACTTAATGGGTTTCTGCACTTGAAGTTCAAAAACACCTAGGAGCCCAAGGTTACTAAATCTAGAGCAGTGGTTCCCAACCTATTTTTGGCCGAGGCCCACCTAAGCATCTCTAAAATCCTGATTACTCCCCATTTGACATAAAATTCTTATTATTCAAAAAGAGAACCCCTATTTACGAAGGAGGAAGCCTAAAAGGCTATTCACTGTTAATAATTCATTCTCCAATTGCCCCCTTTAAAAATAAAATTGCCCCTCTGTGGGGGTCATGTACCCCACGTTGGGAACCACAGATCTAGAGATTCCACAATTACCCTATTTTCCCCTCAGTGTATTCATTGTGGCATTTAACCCATGTGAAAAAGGAAAACATTAGCATGTTCTGTCTGTCTTTTGCAGGATATGAAGGTGAGAATCTTCTGAAGATATTAAAAGACATTGAAAATAGCATAGAGATCTTGCTGGACAGATGGAAATTTGAAGTAATACCTAATGATAAAGATGAGAAAGGAGATCCAGTGCCTTACAGTATCATCAATAATTACTTCTCAATTGGAGTGGTAAGATCAGTACCTATAGGAGAGTGTGTGTACGTGCATGCATGGGGCTTTTTTGGGGGGCCGTTCTACACAACTGCTTAAAATTAGATGCTCAGAGTGAGGAATGGCTGAAAAGAGGTAATCTATTATATATATATATTTTCTAGTAACATCATATGTGGCGGAAACAATTTGCATACATTTAGTTACATAGTCAAAATAGAATTATTTTCTCAAGCTCTTCCACCTGTTCATGCATGGGCAATATAATCATACTGTTCCTAATGGTTTATATGAAGAGCTGTAGCACTAAATTAATGGTGCCTGTACAAATATAAATGATGAATCATTCATAAACACCTCTTCACTGTCATGTTGGTAAATATTCTGACTTTCAGAGACATGTCGCTGAAGAATGTTTCTTAAATATGCTTTTTTTAATGGACCAAATTAGGCTTGTTTCCATACATTATTTTGGTAAAGAAAATTAATTTCCTAGAACCATCATGTCCCTGTCCTTGAATGTCCCTGTCCTTTGAAGTCACAGAAATAAAATAAATAATGGAAGTATTGGGAAGGGCCATAGCTCAATCACAGAATATATATTTTCAATGCAAAAATTCCCACATTCAGTCCTTATCACATTTAGGTAAGTGTTGTGGTGGAGAGTTGTTTTTGAACAGAGTATGTAGTACTAGTGCTAGTCTTAGTATCACTAGTTTCCTAACAAGATGGGGATGAAGATTAGAGAATATGAAGGTGATTTTTTTTTTTTGATAGACCAGTGACAATGAATAAAACAGAACATGTTATCACTTGGGAAGAATTCACAATGATTCAGGCAATCCACCGCTGTTTAGATCTATGTTATTGCTGCTATGTGCTATCAGGTTGCCCTGACTTATGGTGACCCTTTGACTGAGCAAACTCCAAAATGCTCTTTCCTGAAGAGCCCTGCTCTACTCTTGTAAACTAAAAGTAGTGGCTTTTTTAAGGGAGTCAATCTTTGGCTTTCCTCAAACTCATCTTAGGAGCTGTCTCTTTGTGTGTGTCTTATCATGATTTTTTGGACATCATTGAGTGTATGCTGTTAAATATTTCAATTAGCAGAGATAATAAGGGGCAGAAAAAGAAGTTACAGTATCCAACAAGAATATAATTATGCAAAATGAGCAATTATGGAATCCGCTTGCTTTGCAGACTTAAAAAAAGTTCTCTTTATCTGTGGGTTTTAACGTAGTTATGAATGTCAGTTCTGATTTGTTATGTTATTAATAGACATTTAAGCAAATATTGGAAGCACTGGAAAACAAAACCAACTACGGCCTATTTCAAGTACAAAATTAAAAGCAGCATTTCCTTATTAATTTTTTAAGCCTATCATAATTGTGAAACGTCTTAGAGAAAATTAAATGTCACCAAAGACTATTGTTTGGTTTTAATTTGTTGCTCCAATAAGACAAGGCTAGGGAGTTTGTTGGCCTTCAGTTCAGCTTCAGTTCATACCAGGCATAGCTTGCCTGGCCAGTTGTAAGGGATGGAAGGAGTACTAGTTCATCAATATCTGAATAGTCACAGGTTCCTGTTCCTGCAGGGAATTACAGTATTTTCAATTAAGACTGTGCTGTATAATGACAGTTATATTAGCTATGATTCCAAATTTTTACTTAGCTAACCATATAAGAAAGAAGATCTTGTGGATTTACAAGCCCAATGGGACAGATCCTAAATGTTTGTGTACATAAATGCACAACACACTTATATCAATTCTTCTAATATTCTAACAAATATTCTCCCATCAAGATACCTTTTGGAGTAGGGAGTAATTATGAAAGCAGTTACTAGATGTCTTACAGTTCCAAATAAGTAGAAATAATGCAATGAGGGGAAAACCCAGAATGATCTAAAAAGCTTCTCTAGATTAAGAGACATGTAATATATCTTAAAATTTTATATCAATGTGGAACTGTCATATTCAGAGTCTCACATATTAGCATGACTGATGAATAGAAATTAGAGTATATTCCCTTCAAATTCAATCCTTGTTATTCCTGTCATTATCATATGGTAGCAAAGGTCCAAGCTAAAGACAAGTATACTTTTACATCACCTAATATATTACTATCCAAATGTAATATCAAACAGAAATTTGCAGGACCATGATTTAATAGCCTTCAACTCTAGCCAGTCACTAAGAGCCTCTTATACTGCCAATAGGAAAAAAATATGACTGCTTAGTTCTCATAATCATAAATTTTGGAGTTGTTATGGATCTAGCGCCTAATCTTCACTGTGTAAGACTTTAGGCTCATGTTTCATTTCATATCTTTAATACATTACTTCAAAATGAAAGAAGAATTTGAGTTACATCAACCTGGCAATATAATTTAGTTCATTGTTAGATAAGGCTTTTCCATTGACATCAAAATGTTCCGCTAACAAATACACTGATGTTTTTGATATTAAAATGGCAACATATACTAATAATTGATGTTTTTACATTTTAGTAAATCAAAGTGATAGCCAACATAGCAGTGAAATGGAGTATAAGATCAAGGGTTTGAGTGTGGCAAACAATATTGAAAAGGATCTGTCAAAACTGTATTTGTGTACTCTTTGAAAGTATCCTACTCTTCTATTTAAAGATGCTCAAAGCACTTAATGATATATAGAAATATACTGTAGCAAATATATGAAACATACTGTGGCACAGTCACTACACAAGATTAAAATGGATGTTAATGGTTCGATCATAATAAAGGGGAAAAAAAGCAATTTAATAAAAAAAGTTTTAAATTGATAAGAGATTGTCATCCTTGAAACCCGCTGCAATAAACAAGTTTTCCTTGAACACTATAATAATAATTTCGTGTCAGAAATTATTCTGGGTTGAAAGGATTTTTGTGGAAGAAACTCCGCTCAGGGAACACCCAAACAAGGCTCCTTTCATGTCCCTAAGAGCTGGGCCAGAGACGGACTCTCTGTCCATCATGTAGTACCCGGGTCTCAAAGTGCCATCTTGCCAGCCTTCCAGCTAACAAGGTGAGCTTCTTAAACACTGAACCACTGCAGCCCCTTTTTTGAACACTGAAAGGCAAGCACAGTTAGAGCCAGGCAGGCCTCATTTGAGAGATCAACCATAATCTAACTTTTAAAGTTTTCTATTGCCTTTCCCTCCCAAGCAACACTTTATATATTTATACGACTACTTGTTGTGCCAGGCAGTGTTCCAAATTCCATTCTGAGATTGGAAGGTGGCCTCCCTACAGTTTGTATAGAGGCCTGACTCAGGATATTTAATTTTTAGGTCCAGCCAAATTAAGTTTCCTCTTGCTTGCTTTCATTTATTATGCAGGATTCACCTGCGAGCAAAGCGATGAAAGATACGATGTGCTTTTTGGGCTTTTACCTTACTTTCTATTCACCATTATTTGTGGCAAGGCAAGAAACTTGCTAAAGCCTAGTATGATACTGTGCATTAGAGCAATGTATTTGTCACGAAGAAAACCATGCCCTTGTTTGGACTGTTTTCTATCAAGTTGTCCAAATGCAATGGTACAATATCTTCATGTACCAATAGTTCTTAATTATAGGAGGGACTTTTCATGCACATGAATTAATGTCATGACTTCAGCAGTACTTTGGGGTTGTTTAGAGGAATTTCACTACTAAGTCAAGTTTGTCTAGTATTGAAACACTTACCTATGTGTTGCTGTTTTGTTCCTTTATAGTTGTCATTGCTCAGTTGCATAGTTGAGTCTGACCCTTTGCAACCCCATGGGCCGTAGCACGCCAGGCACCCCTATCCTCCACCATCCTCCGCAGCCTGCTCAGCTCTATGCCCTTTGTTTCAGCAATATCATCTAGCCATCTCATCCTCTGTTCCCCCCTTTTCCTTTTGCCTTCAATTTTTCCCAGTATCAAGGCTTTCTCAAGTGACTCCTTCTCATTTGGTGTCCCAAGTGTTTTAGCTTCATCTTCAATATTTGTCCTTCCAAGGAGCAGTCAGGGTTGATTTCCTTCAGGATTGATGTATTTGTTCTCTTTGCTGTCCAAGATACTCTCATTATTCTCCTCCAGCACAACATTTCAAAGGCGTCTATTCTTCTGCAATCAGCTTTTCTTCTGGTCCAGCTCTCACAACCATACATTACTACTGGGAATACCATTGTTTTGACTATGCAGACTTTTGTTGGCAGTGTAAAGTCTCTACTGTTTATTATGTTCCCTAGGTTTCTCATAAGTTGCCTCCCAAAAATTAATTTGTCTTTTTATTTCATGGCTGCAGTCACCATCTGCAGTAATCTTGGATCCTGTGAATGTAAAATCTGTCACTGCTTCCACTTCTATTTTGCCCGGGAGTGATAGGGCCTGTTGTCATTATCTTCGTTTTTTGATGTTAAGTCTCAAGCCAGCTTTTGCACACTCTTATTTCAGCATAAGCAAGAGGTTCTTTAGATCTTCTTCACTTTCTGCCATTAGGGTAGTGTCATCTGCATATCTCAGGTTGTTGATGTTTCTCCCAGCAATTTTAATTTCAGCTTGTGATTCATCCAGCCCTGCATTGCACGTTGTGTGCTCTGCATATAAGTTAAATAAGCAGGGTGACAATATGCAGCCTTGTCGTACTCCTTTTCATATTCTAAACCACTCCGTCATTCCAAATCTTGTCCTAACTGTTGCTTCTTGACTCATGTGCAGATTTCTCAAGTGACATATAAGGTGTTCTGGTATTTCCATCTCCTTAATTACTTGCCATATTTTATTGTGGTTCACACAGTCAAAGGCTTTGGTATAGTAAATGAAACAGAAGTAGACTTGTTTCTGATACAGTAATACCCCGGATAATGATTGCACTGGATAACGCGAAAACCGCATAACAACGACAAATTTGGGGGGAAGATTTGCACTGGA
The DNA here is from genome assembly GCA_030440675.1 of Furcifer pardalis. NCBI lineage: Eukaryota > Metazoa > Chordata > Lepidosauria > Squamata > Chamaeleonidae > Furcifer > Furcifer pardalis. The sequence goes on from CP126897.1 coordinate 80,744,240, forward strand.
TAACGTTCTTTCTAGCGTTATCCGATGCATCATAATAAAGAAGTAAAGGAGGCCAAAGCTCTTCTTCCTGCCACTCCCCCCCCCCCCAGCAATTGGGTGCCGTACTGCCGAGAGAATCCAGCCCAGCCCTGGCCCTGCTTACCTTCAAGCCACCATAGCTGCTGCTCCCACCAGGTTCCCCAGGCAGCCCTTTGCACTGGAACTCATGGCTGGCCCAGGCAAGAGTACCTTGCACGATCAAGTCGGCCTTGCCCATGTGGAGTCAGCCTAGCTGCTCTTTGCTCCGACTGAGACAGGCTTGACCAGCCCGATTGCAGAGCACAGAGCTATGCCTCATGGCAGGCAGAGGCAGCCGAGCGCCGATGCAAGAGATCAGAAAATGGAGAGGAATGGTTGCCAAGGCAGCAAGAGACTGGCCCAGGCAAGGGTAAGGTTGAAAATCGCATAATGTTAAGACTTGTGGAACCAAGTCTTAACGTTATCCGATGTATTACTGTATTCCTTTGCTTTCTCCATGATCCAATGGATGTTGGCAATTTGGCCTCTGGTTCCCCTGCCTCTTCAGAACCCAGCCTGCACTTCTGGAAGTTCTCGATCTGTGTGCTGCTGAAATCTACCCTGTATTATCTTGAGCACTATCTTGCTAGCATGTGAGATGAGTGCAGTTGTTAGATCATTTTCCAAATCTGGCAAATAGAGTGCAACACTTTAATTACATCATCTTTTAGGGGTTTTGTATAATTCAACTGGAACACCATCATCTCCACTAGCTTTGCTGTTAGCAATGTTTTCTAGGGCCCTCTTGACTTCACTCTCCAGAATGTCCAGCTCAGGTTCAGTGTCCTCATCACCATGGTTGTCAGGGACAATGAGGTCCTTTCTTATAGAGTTGTTCTGTGTACTCTTGCCATCTTTTCTTAATCTCTTCTGTATCTGCTAGATCCTTACCATTTTTGTCCCTTATCATGGCCATTTTTGCCTGAAATGTTCCTTTAATTTCCCCATTTTTTAAAAGAGATCTCTAGTCCTTCCATTTCTGTTGTTTTCCTCTATTGCTTTGCACTGTTCATTTAAGAAAGCCTCCTTATTTCTCCTTGCTTTTCTTTGGAATTCTGTATTCAGTTGAGTGAATCTCTCTTTCACCTTTCTTTTTGCTTCCTTTCTTTCTTCACTTATTTGCAGAGCCTCATTAGACAGCCACTTTGCTTTTTTGCATTTATTTTTCTTTGGTACTGTTGTAATTGCTGCCTCCTGTATGATATTATGAACCTCTGTCCATAATTCTTCAGGCACTCTATCAAATCTAATCCCTTAAATCTGTTCCTCACCTCCACCATATATTCCTTAGGGATGTTATCTAGGTCATACCTGTGTGGGCTAATTGTTTTCCCTATTTTCTTCAATCTAAGCTTGAATTTGGCAATCAGTGATCATGATCTGAGCCACAGTCTGCTCCAGGTCTCGTTTTTGCTGACTGTATAGAGCTTCTCTATCTTTGGTTGCAGAGTATTTAATCAATCTGGTTTTGATACTGGCCATCTGGTGATGTCCATGTGTTGAGTCACCTATTATGTTGTTGAAAGAGGATATTTGCTATGACCAGTGCATTGTCTTGGCAGAACTCTATTAGCCTTTGCCTTGCTTCATTCTGTATTCCAAGGCCAAACTTGCCTGTTATTCTAGTTACCTTTTGATTTCCTACTTTGGCATTCCAATCTCCTGTGATAATAAGGACATCAGTTTTTGGTGTCAATTCTATGAGGTGCTGTAGGTCCTCATATCACTGGCTGACTGTGGCCTCTTCTGTACCAGTGGTAGGGATGTAGACTTGGATTACAGTGATTTTGAATGGTTTGCCTTGAATTTGGACTGAAATCATTCTGTCATTTTAAAAGATTGCATCCATTACTGCTTTCCTCACTCTTTTATTGACTATGAGGACCACTCCATTTCTTCTAAGGATTTCTTGCCCACAATAGGATATATGATGGTCTCCTGAGTTGAATTCACCAATCCCTGTCCACTTTAGTTGGCTGATTCCCAAGACATCAATGCTTCTTCTTTCCATCTCATTTTTGACCACTTCCAGCTTGCCTTGATTCATAAATCTTGCATTCCATGTCCCTATACAGTATTCTTCCTTACAGCATCGTATTTTCCTTCCATTTTCAGATCCTCCCACACCTTCTGACCAGAAGGGCTCATAAGTCTGTGTCATCTAGTTTTGTCTTTTGCTACTGATCATGAAGGGGGTGTTTTTGGCAAATTTTTTAATTGGGTTGCCAGTTCCTACACCAGTATTTTACTATCATATACAATATCATAATTTAACACAGTATAACAGACAAAAGAAAGTTAGTATACTATTCATTGCTACTTAGTATTGTTCTAGCTTTGGTCAGTACTGGATATATATATATAGTTGGAAATTAAAGAAGTATCTCAAAAGTACATCTCTATACATCTCTATAAAGTTCCTTTATAGAATGTACAGAAATATTTAATTTGTCTTTTATTGGTTAATGAGCTAGACTGCTTTTACATTTTCTTCTTGTAACATGAGGCAAACAGATGATATTACAGTCGGCAATTTTTTAGCAGTAGCAATTACAATAAGATTCAATATGGTTTCTAAAGCTCTGAAAATTTAGCCATTTAATTATATTGAATATTTATGCATATGTGACTGATTGTGTAATATCCTAATTTTTAGTATTTTGATCTTATATAACTGCAGTTTTTTATGTACAGTTGTACCTCGCTTAAAGAGCATGATGCGTTCCACAGGATTGCTCTTTAAGCGAGTTTGCTCTTTAAGCGAAACACCATTGTAAGTGACCAATTGTGGGGGAGATTGCGAACCCCAATTTATTTGTTAAGCGAGTTTTTAGTTGGTTTTATTTGTTAAGCGAAGCGAGCATTCAGAGAAAATTCTGCTCTTTAAGTGAGTTACTCTTTAAGCGAGATGCTCTTTATGCAAGGTTTGACTGTACTACATGCAAAGGTTTATGTCTATTGGAAATAGAAATTCTTTTACAGTATATTCCTTTCATTTATATATTTCTCTTTAACTGAAAGTTCTCACCTGATTTATACTGAATTGCAGTTATGTAACAAAGTCACACTTTCATGGTGTTTGGACACATGATTGTGTCTCACTTCCACAGGTTTTTGATTGTTTGGGTCTACTCTGACTAGCTTGTAGATCTTTTAAAAAAGATACTGCTTTAATTGGCCTTGTTGCTGATCTATAATGATAGACCAACAAAGGTTATCTCTCAGCATCTTTAAATATCAAGATATTATCCTAGATTGTCTGTCAGAAAAAGTACATGTGAGATTATGCCTATTTTACATTGGAAGGGCAGATTTATAAGGTGATGCTGGGAGATGGATATTATCTTCCATGTCTTTTTCCTCTACGGAGATGCAGAATATACTTTTTGTGTCTCATACTTTTTTAATATCTACATGAAACCACATGGTTGGGGATATCTGAAGGTTTGCAGTGAGATGTCACTAACGTGAAGGTAACATTTATTTTATTATTTATTATTTATTTATTTATTTATTTCCTTCAACTTATTATCCCGCCCAATCGGGTAAAAAACCCAACTCTGGGCGGCTTACATACACAATTTAAAAATACATAGCTAAACCACAACTCAATATAAAACCACAAATCAATCTACGATACCCTATTCACAGTTAAAATATAAATTAATACAATAATTAAAAGTTAAGCTAAAAGAAATTAAAACAGTTCCAAGTTATAAAATTATGTAATTATTAAAAAACAGAACCAGGGTAGGAAGGTAAGAACAACGGGTGGCTGTCTCATCTGATAAGCCACCCAACATGAGATCCGGTATTTCCGGATCCCCAAACTTGTCCTGCCAGCCAGGTTTTAAGGCCTTTCCGGAAGGGCAGGAGCTCTGTTTGTTGACGTAGATCGATAGGCAGGAGGTTCCACAGGGCTGGGGCGGTCACGGAGAAGGCCCTCCTTCTGGTGCTAGAGAGGCGAGCCTCTCTAGCTGATGGAATTGCAAGGGAGCCTCTCCGATCCGCCCTGGTGGGACGGACAGACGTTCTTGGGGTGACGCGGTCTCTGAGGTATCCTGGCCCACTACCATATAGGGCTTTAAAGGTAATGACCAGCACCATTAGCTCTGATTCCCTCTATCCAGAGTCAGTGAGGCAATAAAAGTGAAAACTTTATATCTTCCATTCCGGAATGAATGGAGAATTAAAAGCTGAAATGTAATCCAATCAAAGGTTCTATCAGTGTAATCCAAGCAGAGGTTCTATGTTCTATCAGCTAGAACAACAAACAACATGTTGTTGTTTGTTGTTCAGTCGCACAGATGAGTCCAATCCTTTGTAATCCCCATGCCAGGCTCTTTTGACATCTGACATCCTCCGTAGTCCGCCCAGATCTATGCCAAACCTATGGAAATTTCCATTTCTTCCAGGAAAAAAATGACCATGTTATAGACAAAACTCTCAAGATTTCCTGTGAGGTTTCTTAGGGGAAAGATTCACAGATATCCCACTGTGAAAATATGTTTTTCTTCATTGCTTTTCAAAATAGAGTTTCTGAGATTTACATCTGTAAATCAGTCTATAAATAATATCGTGGTCAAACATCTGTCTGCTGCCTGTGAGTTAGAACTCCCAACTTAATCTTTAGAGTTAATTTAAAGTCCCTATCCCATTCCCTGAAGTTCAGTGAGAGATCAAAAGAGGCAGGGCCTTTTCTGTGGTCATGTTGTCACTTTGCAATGGACTATCTGATCCTAATGGCTCAGGAGAATCTTGAGTCCAGTCTTATGCTATTGTTTCCATTCTGTGTAGAATTTAAACTCTGAGCTGTTCAACATTTCACTGAAACAGCACTACAAAATATAGTTTTAGAGGCACTCTACATTTTTACAGAGTTGCCAGAGTGATATATGAAAGGTAAAAAAGCAAACAAAGAAATACTGAAATGTAAATTAAAAATTATATAGAGACATAAAAATCTAGATGTATGTAACTGTCAGCCAAGTGGTGTATAATTAACTTATCTCTCTATTAGTTCATATGTAATATTGTTCTTTATTTGTAGAATTTTTATTGTGTTTGAGATCTTTAATCCAATTAAATAATGATTAACAGTTTATCATAGTGTATTATCTATTTCTAACCCATGTTTGCAGTGTATTTTCATATTGATAATGTGATCTGTAATAGTTACTAAAGGCCTTATGAAGTATAACCTCTCGCAAGTGGAATGTTTATTTAAATATAGAACATGAACTGTCAATTCATTCTTCAGTAGCTTTCTTTTCTTGTCTAGGTATTATCTTTATCCATACAAAACTCCATTCCATGTGATAAAACATTTTTATTCAGTTAGAACTTTGCTATTGTTTAGATCGGGGTTCCCAACCTAAGGCCCATGGGCCGGATCTGACCTGCAGTGCCATTTCATGTGGCCCCTCACCCCTCCAAGAGCATTTGAGAAACAAAATGGCCACCCCTTTGAAACTGTTGGGACAAAATGCACCCCATTGTGCAGGCAGGGCAAAATGGCCCTCTGGCCCTCAAAGGTGACTGAGAGAGCATGGCCCGGCCCCTGGCTTGAAAACGTTGGGAACCCCTGACTTAGATTATGAGGAAGGGTCCTTTTAATGGTGTATAACGCTTGTCCTGTTTTACACTGGTTCCTTTAAATATATTTTTAACTGGTGTAATTCTGTCTGGTTTTAATGTGATAATTTAACTAACAGTTGTAATGCAATCTGTTGTGTGACAGTGGCATTCACATCAACCCTGTGAAGTAGGTTATGTGGGAAGACCTATCATTTACAACTGTAGAGGCAAGGTTATCACTTTGTCATCTTAAGATGTTCTTATCTTCAGTTCAGTTCATTAAGAGAGTCATTCCTTTACACTGTCCTCTTGGGTACTGTTTACATGTGTTGGGAAACCTGTCATTCCTAACATCTGTTGTATGATTTAAAAGTGCATGCTTGAAAGAGTATATTTGTATGAAGTTATTAAGTAAGCAATGATTTTGGAGTGGGTAATAATAGTGGGATGTCAATACTTCCAAATATACATCTGTTCTGTAAGGAAGATAATTCTGTAGTGTTTTCTAAAGGTAGATTTGTGTTTATTTTCTGCAGCTTCCAGTATTCCCATAGCTGCTTGGGAATTATGGGAATTGCAGTCCATTAAAAAATCTCCAATATTTTCTGCTGTTTTGCTTGCGCGTACAAAGGAATATCTGCTTTCATTGAACTTACGAAGGATGTCTATGTACACAAAAGCTTAGCTTAAGCATTTGAGCCCAAGCATTTCCCTGGATTGAAACATGTTGTTTCAAGTGATTTACTTCTGAGCTCATTCTGGGAATTTCTGTTGAATGCATGTTCATTCATCCAAAAAGAAGAAGGATGCAATTGTAGACCAGTAACATCAGCAGCTTCTTTTCCAGAGAAAGCAAATTATTCTATCCCAGGTGCTGATCCTTTTTTTATGACACAGTTGACTTCAAAAATTATTATAAGATGACAGAAAAAAAATAAGAATTGGCAATGAAATATTGGACTTACGGTCTTCCATTTATAGTCTGTCACTCTAGATAATAATAACATCTTTTTCTCAAAGTAAGTTTGTACATTGTCCTTTCGTTAGTTGCCTCTGAAGAATGGATGCTGATTTTTGAAGAGAAGAAGTAAACTTGACAATGGGGGTCTAATGAGAAGAAATTTTCTGAAAGGCAACTGTGATCATTTTTGAAGTTATTAGATTAATAAGTACAGGCTTAGTAAATGACATTTCCAATCTTAGAAGGGTTATTGACATTTTGATATGAGACAGAGAGAGCTTTAATGAGATCTCAATCAAAGGTAATATTTAGATAATGATACATGAATTCATAAATGCTCGTCAAATAAAAATGCAGTAGTCCATTTTGGCCTTCACCTTATGGGATTCAGCACAGGCCACAAGATTAACAAGATCATGATTGACTACTAATACCCTCTCACTTTAGTGCCTAATTATGTCTGGCTAATTGTATGAGATAATGTTTGAAGCTGAATTTAACAATGTAACTTAATACATCATCCAGACAGATTCCCTGGGAAAAAGATGCTTACCACACCAGGTATTAATAAATGCTGCCAGTGTTAAATTTACAGTGTTCAATAGTGTGGTTATATTCAGTGTTGTTATAAAACCTGGCTAACTGATTTCAAAATTTCTGAAGGCAAAATTCTATCCTGAGGTTAGTGGAATAATAAAGAGAGTAGTAAAATTACGACACAATATTTGATCAGATGGGCAGTTATCCTGTTGTTTGATGCACTATGGTCCTGGTTGTTCTCTTTTCCAGCAATCGCACAACATAATCACAGGAATAAACCAATTGGCCCCCAGAGAGCCCCTATCCACACCATTTGAGTCCCTATTTGTGTGTGTGTGTGTGGCAGATAAGAGTGTTCGGGTTTAATCTGTTTCCAGGGTGTGAGAAATCTGGGAACAGACAAAATCAAGCTCTGTAGGTGGCAATCAGTTTCCAAGGTGTGAGAAAACTGGGAACAAAGAAAATCTAGCTCTGTAGTGTGGAAGGCGACTTAAATAATTTGAAGTGACTAAATAAGTAAGCCACTTCAGGATATTGGAAAATTTCACAGTTCCTTTGCTGCTCTAGAGAATAATTAATTATTCTCCAAAGGGCACAGTACCTTGTCTTGATGGAAGGGCTTGTGTGCTCTAATGATAATAGGAGTTATGCTGAACAGGTACAACCATATCAGACAGGTCTTAGCTGTTTAACACCAAAATACCTCGGTGTAATGCTTGACCAGATACTCTCTTTTAAGCAGCACTGCCTGAATACCAAAGCCAAAGTTAGTACAAGGAACATCGTTATCAGGAAACTCACAAACTATAAATGGGGAACTCAACCATCCACACTGTGCACATCAGCTTTGGCCCTGAGCGTCTCTGCAGTAGAGTATGCTGCTCCAGTATGGAAAGCATCCACACATGCAAAAAAAGTTGACATGGCTTTTAATGAAGCCATGCAGATAGTGACAGGATGTCTTAAACCTACACCAGTTGAGAAAATATACCCTCTTGTTGGCATTGCTCCACTTAAGATCAGGAGAGAAGCAGCAGCAGATGCTGAGGAAACTAAGCAAGAGAATGACCCTTGACACCTTCTGAATGGAGATGAGCCTCAAGTCTGCCGACTCAGATGCAGAAAGAGCTTTATGGCAAGAGCAAACATTCTTGAGGGTACACAAGAACAAAACCAAATTAGAAGATGGAAGGTGGAGCTCACTGGGAAAGGAATAACATTAAAGATGGATATAGCTGAATATCTCAATCTCCCTATGTCACCTAGTGGACCCTGAACAGGCTGAGGGTTGGAGTTCCTAAATGCAAGACCAATATGCTCAAGTGGAGCAATGACATGTTGAACAATGACAAAGCAAAGTAAGTGGCTTCATTTTGGCACTCTAGGTTTTGATAAGGACACCAAAGAAGAAGAAGCTGAAGAACCAGACTAAATCTGTTCCACAATTCATTAAATATCATGAGAACACATAATTCTAATTGCATGCTTGATCATTGCCCATATTAACACAGATTTCATTGGATGCTATGGGTTCCTGAGCATCCACAAAATTTTGTTACTGTGTTCAACTCTTTTTGCAAGACAACTAGGGCCTGGATTTGATGAGCCACTGCAAAATCCAAAAATCTTGACAAGGAAAGAAAACTATTCAATTTTGGAAGCCTATTACCAATCTAACATATTGTACAAAATAAGCTAAACCAGTCAAGAATCAAATGAATGCAACTTTTAAGTATGAACTTGAGCTGTAATCCTGTACTAATTCTGATCCTAGTACTTATTTGGTTTACCTGTTACAACTGCTTTAGTGCTTTTCCAATGAACAAGTTAACTGAGAAGTGCTGTGCTATGCTCTCATAAATTGCTGGTAGGCAAAACAGCAGTCCTACCTGCACCAAAAGAAATACTAGCCTCTAATACTGGTGTTCACAACCTACAACCCATGGGCTAGCCCTGGCCCATGACAGCAAATCATCCAGCCTGTGGCAACAACCCCAGAAGCAGAAGTGGACATGTTTACAACAGCCATAAACATGCCTATGCATGTGCAAACATGCCCATTGCTGTTTACATCAGCATTTACAATGGAGGAAACCACATATCCAGCCCACTCAGGTGTCTGAGGGGGAGTGGTCTGGCTTGTGGTGTGAAAAGGTTGACAACCCCTGCTCTAATATAAATCCACAAAGGTGGTTGTTGGCATGGATCAGCAACAAGATTATTTGCCATGACCCATGCATCATGTGATTGCCAGGAAAGGGAGAAGCCAGCACATTGCCAGCTAAGACTGAACCATAGGACAGATCATCATGTGATCCCACATTTAGTTTCTGTGCTTTGCAGACCAAGTTTAACTTGCTCATTGTCTTGAATGACTCACAAAGGGCTTCAATACACTAGTACCCCGGATAACGATGAGACTTGGTTCCACAAGTCTCTTCGTTATCCGGTTTTTAACGTTGTGCGATACATTGATCACACAACGTTAAAAAAGCCCTGTTTCCCTGGAGGCTGCAGCAAGCCAGAACGTCAGGATTTGAATCCTGACGTTTTGGCTTGCTGCACTTGCTGAGGACGTCGGGGAAGCCCAGAAACAGCTTGGATCGGGTCTTCCTACCTCCCTGGACCCGGCAGGGAGGTCAGGGACCCCAAAATTGGTAAAAAAAAAAAGTCTGTTTTTTTTTTACCAATTCTGGGGTCCCTGATCTCCCTGCCGGGTCCAGGAAGGTGGGAGGACCCAATCCAAGCTGTTTCTGGGCTTCCCCGACGTCCTCAGCAAGTGCAGCAAGCCAAAATGTCAGGATTCGAATCCTGACATTTTGGTTTGTTGCAGCCTCAAGGAGGGTGGGGGAACTTCAAAAATAGCACACATCGGCTCTAGGGAGGTTGGGAGACCCGATGCGTGCTAATTTTGAAGTTCCCCCACCCTCCTTGAGACTGCAACAAACCAAAACGTCAGGATTCAAATCCTGAAGTTTTGGCTTGTTACAGCCTCAAGGAGGGTGGGGGAACTTTGGAAAAAGCTTGGATCGGGTCTTCCCACCTCCCTGGACCCGGCAGGGGGGGGTCCAGGGACCCCAAAAAGTCCTTTTTTTTTAACCAATTTTGGGGTCCCTGACCCCCCTGCCGGGTCCAGGGAGGTGGGAAGACCCGATCCAAGCTGTTTTGGGCTTCTCTGATGTCCCCAGCTAGTGGAGCAAGCCAAAACGTCAGGGTTTGAACTCTGACGTTTTGGCTTGCTCCACTGGCTGGGGACGTCGGGGAAGCCCAGTAACAGCTGTAGATCGGGTCCCCTGCCTGCTCCAGAGAGATCAGAGGACCTGATCTACAGCTGCAGGGTGGCTGGGGAAGCTGACTGGTACTCCCTGTCGGCTTCCCTAGCCACCCGCCCTTGCCTCCCCAGCTGTGGGGTGGCTGGAGAAGCTGACGGGGGAGCCCCCGGTCAGCTTTCCAGCCACCCCACCCCTGCCTCCGTAGCTGCAGGGTGGCTGGGAAGCTGAACGGAGAACTCCGTTCAGCTTTCCAGCCACCCTGCTGCTAAGAACGACTGTATCGGATAACGCTAAAAAGAATGTTATCCGGTGCAAATCTCCCCCCCCCCCAAATTTGTCGCTGTTATGCGGTTTTAGCGTTATCCGATGCAATCGTTATCCGGGGTATTACTGTATGTACCAATGCATAGCTCTGATCCCATGGAATTTGCAGTGGTGGCAAGAAGACTTCAGTGCTTTTCAAAACTTGGAAAAATGAGGGTCTTTTTAGCACTACCAAAATCTTACAATTAATATCACCATATTGAATGTCCTTTTTCAGGTGCTGTATCCATTCCGGATATTGGCTATCATCGTGGTGATAGTCTTCCTTTTCTTAATTCCTCGGAAGAGTTCTTCCGAGGCATGCCACACCTGTTTCTCTGATTCTTCAGCCATGAAGTCCATCTATATCCAAAGCCTCTCTTCCCAGGTATCTTTCCTTGCAGAGGTAGTTGGACTATTTTTTGGATTATAGCTCCCTAGAAGGTTTAGGGAGCTATAATCCAAAAAAGTAAACTTTGCAAGCTTTCCATGCTATACCAAGCTATCATGATTTTTTTTACTATGTAACTAGACAACTGCCTTAAGGTTGTAGCAATTCTCCATCAGTTTATTCATTAGTTGCATAAAGGTTTAAATGCTGCTTTTATATGTACGTTGTTGAAGATTAGCTCCTTTCTTACATGGCACATAACTGGTGAGAACATATGGCTTTAATTAAGTAGCCTATTCTAGCTTTTTCTTAGGCAGACATCCACATGGCAAACAATATTCATTGAACACAAGTCAAGTTTCACAGCTGTCTTCTCAAAGAAACGAATTGAATGACATAGGTTGCTTTTAAACACTCTTTTAGGTTCCTTCACAGAACCTTAGGAGATTAAGCCAGCAGAAGAAAATGGATTGGACACATACATTAAATATCATATGGTTCAGCAACTGCCAGTGCACACACCCTTTAAATTTTTTTAGTCTACTACTATTACATTGAAGAAGACCATTATGCAACAGTAAATGTTGGCAGGCAATACTATGGAACCAAGATGATTTTGAAATAAATTTGCTCTTATATATTTATTTATTTGTGTGTTTGTGTAGGCCACCCAAATGTGGCTTTTACAAAATTAGTCAGTTCTTTAGAAGTACTTGTTAGAAATGTGTTTTGCATATTGTGCATGTGTGTATTTAAGCAATTCAAGTAATAACATTGTTTGCATAAAGCTGAATGAAACAATGGTTTTGTAAGCTATATTTCTCAACTTTGAAATGCTGTCTTGCCCAAGTATGCTTTTCATAGATATTAAACCCTTTTTGTGCATAATGCAGAAGAATAAAGGCCATAAAGGTTGTACCTCTTTTGCATGTTGGAAGGGAGGATTTGCAGGGGTTAGTGTGACTTTGACAGATGCCTTGATGAGAACAAGATAGTTGACAAGATTTCTTCACATACCTAGATTTAAAGACTGGTAGGTATTTTTGTCATTACTGAGTGGCCCTCCAATTTTCTCCCTCTGTGTTTCAATGTTCTTCTTATATGGTTGTTTGCTTCCTTTTAACCTGACACATTTTTTCAGTTTTTATAGTAGTTATGACCAATGGAACAGCATCTGTATAATATCCAGTAGCAGAACTCAATTTTTCTGTTGAAACATAGTAGGAGAATTTTTCAGCAACCTATTGATTACCAGACTTGCTGGAGGGAGAAGTCTTTTGAGTCTGGTAAATGTAATTATGATTCATATTGTGTGGAAGATACAGCACATAATTTTGGCATCCTTGTTCAGTCTTGGGATTCTATAGAAGTACCTTCTGTTTTCAAAAAACCATCTGTGGGTTTTATATATGACTACACTATTGCTTGGTAATATTGTGTCATCTTGGCTCTCTGTCATAGGACCACTTCATATGCTAGCCTTTTTACATACAGAATCTTTAATTCAAACCTTGCCTTATTTACCAGTGTGAGTGCTGTTGATTTTAAAGCCTCCCCCCCCCCTCATCTCAAGGCACTGCATCATGACTTCTTGCTCTTTTGCACCCGTTTAGAAATGATCTGGATTCTGTCAAGGATCGGGAGCATTAAAGAATGTGTTGATTTCTACTCTAAAAATACCTGTTAAATGTGATGAAAGTGTTCTTGTAAACAGTTTAAACGAAAGCAGGAAATTCAAGTCGATAAATAAATACCCTTTCGGTGGGGTGTTTACAGCGTTCCGTGAACTGTGGTGTCTAGTCATGCCTGCCGCATGACCACGGAAATGTATATTTAACCATTGGTCTTTGGCTGTAAACAGATAACCACTGCACCTGAGATTCGGATATGGCTGGCTTTCAAGCAAGGCAGACCTACCATCAATTCTAGCTTGTGGTGACCCTTTCAGGGGTTTTTGAGGTAGAGAATTTACAGAGATGATTTACCATTCCCTTCTTCTGGAGGAGACCTGGGACTGTGCAACGTGTGCAAGACACATATGCTAGCTTTTTTGAGATAATAATAATTTTGTGTCAGAAATTATTCTGGGTTGAAAGGATTTTTTGCTGGAGAAATTCCTCTCAGGGGACACCAGAATGAGACTCCTTTCATGTCCCCAAGATCATTTCCCACCAAAGTGGTCCCTATTTATCTACTTCCAATTTCTTGCTTTCGAACTGCTAGATTGACAGGAGCTACGGCAGAGATGAGAGCTCAAACCGTCATGCAGTTCCAGCTAACAAGGTGAACTTTTTCACCACTGAGCCACCACAGAAGAGCAGCAGGGAATCGAACTCTTTCTCTGATGCCACAACCAGCTAACTAAATCACTAAGCTATCCAGTCAGCAAGAGAAGTGTAGCAAAAAAAAAAAAAAAAAAAAGACTGAAAACATTTTTAAACAGCCTTAGAAATGTAGTCTGATCTTTAGTTATACCTGATATGGACAAGACTTTTAATTAAATGTGTTTTTTTAAAAAATATGTTCTTTTTGACATGTGTTGAAGGCAAGATAATAAAGTGCAGACTGTTTTAATCACTGGATGTTATTATATATTAATATGCTATCATTAGCTATAGCTGTTAAATGCATGTCATTTTATGCCATTTTGGAGAACCACTAATTTCCTATCAAATACTAATCATAAGCAACTGTATGAGGTTCTTAATTAACCCTCCTGTGACCAGCTTGAAGCCAGAGACTAGAGGGGGTTTCTGACTGTCATATGGTGAAGACTAAAATCTCAAAAAGTTATATAAAGTATATTTAGCCAAAGCAAACAAAACTCGTATAGTTATTAAAACAGAAGCACACCTAGAGCAGGAACTCTAAGAAATTTTTTTGTTGTGGTGAAAGAACCATGACTAGTGACATCATCTTGGTAGTATGGCACAGCTCCACCAATAGGATTTCGGACAGCATCTTTAAAACTCCAGGTTTTTATTTCAACCTCTGGATGCATGCTGGAACATATAGGTATAGTCTACTTTAACTTCTCCATGGTTTTCCAGCCACTACAATCCACTTGCTTCACTTTCTCATAACTTTTAAAGATTTGTCATGCTTTCTGGGGCTAATGGAAGTTGAAGCCCAAAATATTTGTCAGGTACCATATAGTGGAATGTTTCTCTAAGTGATACTACTAAAGCTTTACTTGCTCCAGAAGAGTAAAACCCTGTTGTTTAGCATAGTTAGTCACAACTAGAATCTTAACTTTCAAAGCCTTAAAAAGTTTGGGACCTTCCTACTTGGCAGAGCGTCTTCCCCTCAGAAATCAGACCTGCTTCACCTGTTCTTCTCAGACAACTCAACTCCAAGTTCTGACTCCCAGGTTGGCTAGAAAGTCCATTACCCACCCTAGGGCTTTCTCGGTGGCAGCTCCAGCTCTATGGAACATATTGCTGGGGTAGCTGCATTTGATTGACTCCTTAGGGACCTTTAAGAAACAACTGAAAACCTTTCTGTTTGAGGAGGCTTTTAGCAGTTTGTTGAAGACTCTCCCATTGCCTTTCTGTCACAAGAGTTTGGGGTCCTCGGTTGTGATTTTAATTAGGTGGGTGGTGGTTGTTTTATTGCCTTAATGGTGTTTCCCTTTTTTTTTTAATAGTGTAAACAACCCAGAATGGGAGTCTGTCCCAGATAGGCAGGGACATACCATAAGTCAAATAAATAAATAAATTTGTAATTTGGTCAGTCAGCTCTTTTATGAGGGTGGTCTTCTTCTTAAAATGTCATATCCAGTTGCGAATAGACTTCATGGCGATTAGCCATGAAGATTGTCCTGGGAACAATATAATGCAGTGGCCTTCTAAATGTGCCTTCTGCATTGCAGTGTGACACCTGTACCACTGATTCAGTTCCACTAGTCCCTTTCTGGTCCTGACCCTTTTTGGCACACAAAGCCCTCCTCAGCCCCAGTCGAGGATTGATGAAGTTGGTGGGTTTTAATCCACTTGGAGAATATCTCCCTTCCCTGTGGACATTGTCACCCAAATCCATTAGTCCTCAGGGTTGTCAAGTTAGTTAACTGCCACTTGAGGATCGGCATTGAGTAGCTGGCAGTATGATTTACTCTATTACTCCAATGGCTGGCTTGTATAGCCTTAGGCAAGCTACACAGCCAAAAGATATCTCTCGCAAAATATCATCATCATTGTTGAAAATGTGTATATAGGGCCCCTCTCCCCTTGGCTTCCCTAGAGGCAGCAGCAAACCCCACCCTGAGATGATCCAAAAGTAAAGAAGAGTATGGATAGTGGCAGCTGGGAGAGCCGATTAGATAGCTCAGAATCTAATATTAGAATAAAGCATCTGAGGTCTATAATTCAAAGAAACATTTGTTCTATGGTGTATATGTGTGAAGAAAAAGGACAAAGGGAAGATAGCAAGTCCATAGCTTTCTACTGGGGATAGGTGATCATCAGGGAATCATTCACTTGACCGAATTCCTCTCTCATACTTTCCTTTTTTCTTGAAATACCATTTGGTTTCTCTCTCTCATCTGTCTTTTGGTTGTGCCAGCAATAGTCAAATTTTTGGAATAACACAGAACCTGTGGTTGCTACTAGGGGAGGCCAGAGAAATGTGTCCATAAATGTTGAGCTGTTATTCCCCCCCCTTCCCCAACTCCTTCACAAACACACAGAAATGACTTTGAAACTGTGTAGTCCCCTGCACCAATTTAATGCACAGCTTGAAATTGGATTACAAATTGTCACATTATGGTGCACACACTGATACAAAGTTCACATGACATTAAATCACATTTTTTTAAAAAACCAACCCATCACCTGATTTATTTTTACAGTGTAGGTGAGCCTTCAGAGTCCTGTGTTGAATCCTGACCTTGTTAATCTCATCCTTTAGATCTTATTTTAGTTTTCATTGCATATATCTCCCAGAATGATTTTAGAACTTGGTTTAAATTGTACTTTTTAATGTTGATTTCTCCTTTGTTTATTTATTTCACTATTTTTAACAGTGCTTTGTTGTGATGGTCTATGGCTAAACACATTTAATGTTACAGTATATGTATATATTAAGAATTTAAGGCTAGGAATGTACTGTGCAAAGATAGTTCTTTAAAATACATTTATACAGTCAATAAAGGGGGGAAACTATGAGGGTTGTGCTGCTGTAACATTATTTATTTCCCTTATTTATAAGTTGTTCAAGCACTACATTTCACCATAATAGGAAAATACTCAAGTGACTGGATCCAAGGACTTTTGGGGTGATTTCATAACTCTGGAAGGCAATGAAAATTTAGACTAAAAAGTTGCTACAACAATCTACTACAAATGATAAAAAGTTAACTATATCTTTTTTAATGAGGAAATATCTCCCACATTGGAACATATTTAATATATAATTTGAGAGTTAATCCAGTTTATAATGATTATTCATTATAAGGGTAAACCTGATAGATTAGAATGGACAACTGTTTAGAACTTCATGGCTGGGAATGGTGCCATTTCTACTCACAAGTGTTGCGCATACGTGGCTATTTGGCTGCCTACCTCATCCCATCTGTTCCCATGGCATCATGCCGTCTTACAAATTGGTTAAACCTGTGCCAACAGTAATTGATGGAGTTATAAATACAAAAGATTTCATGTGCCATCTTCTGGAACCAGATTCTCTTGTGGCCCTGGAGTAATGTGGCTCTAAATCTCTACTTGGAGATGTCATCCCGGGAAAACTTCATATTTTTATGAGAATTAAAATCTGAATATTCAGGCCATGAATCTTTAGACTCCTGATGGATGTAACATAAAAAGGGATGTTCCTTAAATGCGCTGTCAGCAATTCTAGTGTTATTGTTTTTCTCTACTGTATCAATATTTGATCCATCAGTGTATTATTGTTGCTTCTCTTTGCACCCTCAGCTTCTTTGTTGAGACTAGCAGTATCTCATTAGCTTGCTCTGTGCAGGAGAGTGTGCATATACAGTTCTGGAAACAGGATAATTCAATATTGTTATTTTAAACATTAAATTATGCTTTGCCTCAGGCAGGACCTTTATGTGGCTGATCTAAAGTGTGGTTTGAAAACTGGATAATTTTTGCTGAGTGGTAACATTTCACCATAAAACACTGGCCACGGTAGTGTATCATCCTTTGCTGCACATTATAGTATACCATCCTGTGCTGGGAAGCAAAGGATTGAACTGACATCATGACTTCCCATTAGTTGGTTCTATAGGGTATATCTAGCTACATTTGGGAGAGTTATGTAGCATTGCAAAAATGTTATGTTGCTTCCAGAAAGATCCAAGATCCATGACATTTTGTATTTTCTTCTTATAAGAATTATACCAGTGTTCTGAGCATGCTTTGTTGAGTCAAAATAAAATCATTTCTGTGGATTAATTTTCATAAATTAGTTTTGTGAGAGGCATGGTGATCTTTTTCACTCTTACGAGTGGTGGGATTCAGCAGGTTTACCCCAGTTTGCCAGAACCAGTAGCAGAAATTCTGGCTGGCCCTGCCCATCCAAGTTTTGAAATAAAGTAGTCCTACTTTGGGTTCAACGCAGGGCTTTCCCCCTGGCCACAACCACCATACCACACCCACAGAGTAGGTAGTAAAAAAATTGAATCCCACCACTGAGTAAAGGTCACCCTTGCTTGAAACCCATTCATATCTGATTCTAGGGTTCCGTGCTCATCTCTGTTTCATAGCTGAAGAGCCAGCACTGTTTGCTTCTGCAGACATTTCCATGGTCATGTGGCAGGCATGACTAGACACCAAAGTCCACAGAATGCTTTTTACCTTCTCACTGAAATGGTCCCTACTTATCTACTTGCAATTTCTTGCTTTCGAACTGCTATGTTGGCAGGAGCTGGGACAAAGATAGGAACTCATTCCATCCTGCAGTATTCGGTTATTGAACTGCTGACCTCCCGCTTTCCAGTCAGCATCTTACCCACTTGAGCCACTACAGGGTACACAAGAGCAAAACCAAATTAGATGGAGGAAGGAGCTCACTGGGCAAGGAACATCATTAAAGGAGGATATAGCTGACGATCTCAACCTCCCCTACATCACTTGGAGGCCCCTGAATAGGCTGAGGGTTGGAGTTCCTAAATGCAAGACCAATATGCTGAAGTGTGGACTGCTGGTGGACAACAACACATGGTGCAACTGTTGTGCGACTGTGGTGAGACACAGAATCCAGCTCATTTACTGGTCTGCTGATTGCTGCCAGATACATGCACCAATGAGGACTTAACTTTGGGCAACATCAATGCAAAGAAAGTGGCTTCATTTTGGCAGTCCAGGGTTTGATCCAGACATGAAAGAAGAAATTGTTGATAGTGTCCTTTATTTTATTATAAGAAGGAAAGGCTGATGAATCTTCATGTTCTGTAAAGCATTTGCAGATTCAGTTAGGGCAGTAGTAAAAAGTATTTTTTAAATGAAAGAAAAGCATAGTAGAGAGTTCTAATATTTTAAAAATGTATTTATTAATTATCTTTGAGCTAGCTGTGAGATTCTGGCAGCTGTAGTCTGAAGGAATGACATTTCGTGTCGATTTGAGTGCTGTTCTACTGAAATTTGTATCTGCCTCTTGAAAAAATCCTGGGAATATTAGTTGATATATAACAGATATTTTATGACAATCAGTTAAGAAATATTAATGTGTCTTATCCAAATGGTGTCCTATTTCTCACGCTGTCCTGAAGGATCCTCAGACTTTCTAGATCAGCTTTAAAAGGAGGCATATAGGGAAAGGGAACCTGCCACCTGTTCATTTTGCCATAGAAACATCAGTGGGGGGCGGGGGGGGGGAAACTTGGACAGAACTTTTTTGCAGTCTATTTATTTGTGAAATTTATTTTTATCCCAACTATCTGTGCAGCTTTTCATGAATACAGCTTCAATTTCACATAAACATACTCCAAAAGAAGATGGTACTTGGCTAAGTGGTTTCAGTTCTTATTTGTCTTTTATTGATAAAGGAGTGTGACTGGAAATATTCTTCAAAGATCTTTAAATATTAGAGTACTAATAAGTCTTTGTTGTTGAAGTAAATAGTTTTCTTTCTTTCTTTCTTTCTTTCTTTCTTTCTTTCTTTCTTTCTTTCTTTCTTTCTTTCTTTCTTTCAAGGTTACGTTCTTTTAGTTGATTAACACAGAGCTAACATTTGTAAGTGAAAAGAGGTGTGTTTTGTTTCCAAACTCTACTAAATAAATTTTTAAAAAACACTTTGCAGTCACCATGTAAACCTGTCTAATGCTGCTATTTTGTTTAGACGACCCTAAATGGTTTCTGGTAAGAAACCAGTTAGTGGCTATCCATTCAGTGAAGGATGATCTGGACTCCAGTTTATTGTATCCTAGGCTGTGTGACTTCATTACCATTAGAAAGACATGGAGCCAACCCAGCTGGTTTCCAAAAAGGCTACTCATTATGTATGTCAATTTCTTGGTTTTAGGTATCAGGATTAAAAGATGTTTGGGGAGGAGGGCTCAAAGATGTCATCTGGTCTTTATACAATAAATATGCAGAAGCAGGTGGTATCTTTATTAGAATGTTAAAAAATAAAAAATACAATCATTGAGCTTTTATGGGTCAAGTCCACTTTCTCAGATTGTGCACTAATGTTCTGTGGATAGTGAAGACAAATTATACTGACAAATTATACTGGTTACTAGATGTGTTTTGATACTGATTGTAGGTGCCAGGGAAACATTTTTTGAAAGGGGCATATAGATTTCAATATAAAGACATTCTGCTGTGTACATACAAACATATGTTTTTCAAATTTTGATAGTACTGTAATGTGTATTGATGTGTAATGTGTACTGACCTACTATATGATATTTATTGTACTTTACTGTTCTGTTCTGTTATATTGTATGCTATTGTATCTTTGTTTGCACTTTAATAGTGATATTAGGGGACTCTGTGAGCCGCTCTGAGTCGGTTGAAACCGAGGAGAGCGGGATACAAATCTTAAAATAAAATAAATAAAATAAATAAATGAGAGTCCCCAAAATCCATGGCAGGTGCTAGATCTGCTTCTTAGAGAACATTAACTCTAAAGATGTTGCAGAAATCAATAACTTGATGAGAGGTGGCAACTCCTCCATCCCACATTTGAGCTCCACATGGTAGAATGAATTGCTTCTATCAGTTTGCATGATTTGGGGATGATCAGTCCTTGTCTAGTCCATTATTAATACAGCGCAATACTCAAAAGATGTGCGTAGCAACACCTGAAAATGAAGAGAGTGTTGTGTGTCATCAATGTATTGAGAACAACTTGATATAACTTCTCCCATTGCTTTCACATAGATCTTAAAAAATCATTGGGGAAATGAAAAATCTCTGAGAGACTCCATGTTGAAGATTCAAAGGGATTGATAATTCTTCCCAATAAGTACCATCTGGGATTGGCCCTTGAAGAACTAAAACCACTGAAGAACAGACCTCAAGTCCCAAACTTTGATAGTTGTCCTAGAAGAATACCATAGACAATTGTATCAAAGGCCGCAGAAAGATCCTGGAGGTCTGGTGGGGTTATACTTCTCCTGTCTGCCATCCTCAGGAGATTTTCTCGCAGGGAGACCAGTGTTGTTTCATTGGCACAGCCTAAACTATCTGGACTATCCATTTCCTCCTTACCCAAGAATGGAATATTGACAATGGGGCTATAGTTAGTAAGATCATCCATTGTTAATTAGATTTCTTTGGAATGGGCCTTATAATAATTGCCTTTAGATGGTAAATTACCAGCTTCCCCATAGATAAAGCTAAAGTTTCCCCTTGCTTGAAAGCCCGTCATATCGGACTCTAGGGTTTGTGCTCATGTTCTGTTTATAGCCAAAGAGCCAACGTTAAAGGAAGCAATCACACCTTTATACCATCCCATAGTGCTTAGTGCACTCTTATTCGGGTGTCCTCAGAAAGATGGAAGGCTGGGTCAAACTTTAGCCCTAGCCAGGATCAAAGTCACAATATTTTGTTTGCAGGACAGTAGTTTAACAACTGCAGACTTTTCCGTCAACATGTGGCAGTCATGTCTAGACACCAGAGGGAATGGAATGCTGTTTAGCTTCCCACTGAAATGGTACCTATTTGTCTACATGCAGTTTCTTGCTTTTGAACTGCTAGGTTGGAAGGAGCTGGGACATAGATGGGATCTCACTCCATTGTGCAGCACTTGGGTGTCGAGCTGCTGACCTACCGACTTTCCAGTCGTCAAGTTCAGCATCTTAACCACTAAGCCACCTCAGTCCCCTTCTCCCATAGGGATGCAATAATAATACATTTCATGGTCATTTCCTTTCCTAATTTTAAAAGCCAGATGGTTAAGAGTCTAGAGTAGAGATAGTGTCTATCCAGCATACAAGTGCCTTAACTCCATTCTCAGGCCATACTATGATGTACTGTATATCTACACCAGATCTATTGGTACCAAGGAGTCATGGTCTTAAAGCATATTTTTTAGGCTTAGGGCTAAAGTGGGTTGCCAGCGGGGTGCAATTCTCAACATTTTGATGGATCAATCGTTTTTGTCTAGGAAAAATAACATCATGAATTACAGAGTTCTGTGTGATAGTTGCAAATGACCTCAATTAGATATTGAGGCTTCTTTTGGTGGCCTCTGATATCTTCTGGATGCATCATTGACAACTGCCAGATTGAATTCCATGGGAGGTTTCCTCAATTGTCTCTTCACCTTTCTTTGTAATTGCTTCATTGTCCTTAACTCCTTTGTAAACTACAGAGGGCTAGGCTGTGCATTGAAGAGAGTGTTTAGAGGTGATTGTGTCTGGAGCTCAGATATCCTCTGGTTACCAGTGGGTGACTAGACCATCAACAGGAATATCAACCATACCAGCTGACAAACTCCTGGGACATTTTGTAACCAGGTGGATTCATCAACCTTTGGGAACAGACCATTGCCATTGGTCCCTCCTCTCTGTGGAAAGGTTTAGTTGTGTGGTTTAGCAGGAGATGATCTGACCATGACAAAGGATAGGATTTAAGATTCACTGCCTTCAGCTCAACCTTTTCCTGTCCCAACATGAAAACCAGATTGATGGTATGTCCTTCAGCATGTGGGTGCCCATGCTATGTCGAGGCAGGCCATGGCTTCCATGAATGCACACATAAACATGTATGTACACACATTTGCACAGTTGGAGATTCTGGTTGTCATTGTCAATTAACTGGGGAAACCTGGACAAATTAAGAAACTGAAACCGGGAAAGTTAAGCTTAGATGTCATGTCAATCACCTGTGCCTTTTAGAGTCTGTCTTTATGAATAAATGGCAAACAGAGGGTTGAAAATCCAAGGTTTGCTGCTGAGATGAGGAGCTCCATTCCAAACTGTTTGTAGTATGGTACAAAACTGTTGATTTGTTCAATATCCTGTTAACTGATGAAATTATTATGTAACCATATATAATTTAATTATCAAAAGTTCACATGACAAAGGTAAAATAACTTTATACTGCATTAATCAAGCTTTTTTCATTAGCATCTTCATAGGTAATCCCACACACCAAATTGCATTAAAATAATTAAATATCTCTGTATGCTTTGTTGGTAGATATATATTTTAAATTGAATGATATTAGGAGGGGGAGGGAACCCTTGACTCATGCAGTTGATTATAAGCAGAACATTTAATTGTGAAAGTTGAAGTTGGAAATGCTGATTCAGTAGTTGGAGAAATACATTTAGGTTAAATATTAATTCAAATGTCCTTGATAATGGGTACCTATGCTATTTAAGGAAGTAATTATGCCACAGTGTAGTCAACAAGGGTATTGATTAGAATTTAATTCACTACAAGAAGACTCCAATCCTTCTTAACAGATGGACTCTTTTTTTGCCCTCTTTAACAGTGTACTGAAGCTTGTGCTTTTTTTTTTTTTTTGGTTGGTGGTCAATTTAGTAACAAGTTTGCAATTAATCATTTGCTGATTGCAATAAATGATATGTCAATAATAAGCAGCTCACACTGCTAAAAGGGTTATACAGTACTTTATTGTTTTCCTTTTGTCTTGGGAACACTTTGTCTAGCTCTGTTTCCTAGAATGGATTTTGAATAGATGTTCTGGAGTTATGCATGCCAGTTTCAAAGAGACACCATGGACTGATTCGAAATATTAATCAAATTAGGCACTAACTTTCTTTTGGCATTTCAGTATGTGGACATCTGTTGACTTCTAATATGTGAAGATGGACACTTTGGCATTAGTGAAAGAATTTTATTATCTTAAATGTCATAACATTTGTTTGAATTACTCTGTGGTATGTTTCAAATGCTGAAACTGTAATCCTGCACAGTTTAACAGATTTCATTATTATTTTTTCAGAAACGTGGGAGCTTGTTTAAGAGGCCTCTCTCTAAATTTCAGTTTAGGCAACAAAAGTAAAAATTGCTGTAAACAGATAATGTGCCAGCATTTAGAAATATTTAATGTACTGACGCACAGGGGTGAGCCTTTTTTGAAGTGGTAGCCATGCTAGTCTGTGAAAGCATATCTGAGAGTAAACAAAACAACAACAAAAAGACAAAAAACATTGTGGCACCTTAAAAGCTAACTTCTGTAGTTTAGTGTTATTTTTCATGGATCAAGTCCACTTCATCAAACATAAGAGACTGTTGACTTTAAATAATAAGTTGAAATAAGTGTATTCATTCTCGTTGCTCTTAGTTTTTAAAAATTACAATCCTTGTATTCTGCTTGATGGCTGCCCACCAGCTTGCTGACATCAAGTGAAAATGAGGCACCTAATATAAATTTCTTGCCAAAAATGCAGTGGAAATTACAAAGGCTCTAAAAGAGGCAATGATGGAAAATACTCATTGCCAGGTGTCTGTTGCCTTTAAATGTTACTGGATTAGTTTACTGATTCGTTTGAGTAGATTTGTACCCTAACATTCTCCTAAATGGGATTCAAGGCAATTCATGTTGTTGTTGTTGTTCAGTCACACAGTCAAGTCTGACGCTTTGCAACCCCATGGACCACCACATGGCTCCTCTGTCATCTGCCATCCTCTGTACCCCACCCAGATCTACGCCCACTGCTTCAATGATGCCATCCAGCCACCTCATCCTCTGCTGGCCCTTCTCCTTTTGCCTTCAATATTTCCTAGCATCAAGGCCTTCTCAAGTGAGTCCTCTCTTCTCATTTGGTGGTCAACGTACTTGAGCTTCAGCTTCAGTATTTGTCCTTCCAATGAACAGTCAGGGTTGATTTCCTTCAGGATTGACTGATCTGATCTCCTTGCAGTCGAGGGCACTCTCAAGAGTCTCCTCCAGCACCACAGTTCCAAGGCATCTATTCTTCTGCACTCAATTCATACCATAGTATAATTCATAGCCTTTTATCTTTTTATTTTGGACACCTACTCCAATGGAATCTCTGCCTTCAGGATCAGAAAGCATCTCTCATATAGACAAAGAAGCAGATAGAAGAAATATTCCTTGTTGATGATTCATATATACAATTACTTAGTTGTGATACAAAATTACCTCACAACATAGACCACATCATTTTACTTTTTCAAATGGTGAGTGAAACTGCAATTAGAGCGTTGAATGAAAATTACACTCTTTGATATGTACCTAGGGGTTTGGCATGCCTATCCTGCAACATCCTACTTTAGAAAAATGTAAGGTATTTCCACCTTGAAATAAATATTCAGTCATTTCTTTTCCACAGGTTACTACTTCTAGAAACCCATTTAATCTGCTTTTCTCTATACAGTAATACCTCGGATAACGCTAAGACTTGGTTCCACAAGTCTTGGTGTTATCCGATTTTTAGTGTTATCCGATCCATGTTAAAATCCTATGGGATGGATTGGATAACGTTAAAGCTCCATAGAGATACATTGTAACCACACAGGCTTTAGCGGTTGTTATCCGATACATCCCATAGGACCTTAACGTTATTCGATCCAATTCTCCTCCCCAGATTACTTAACGTTATGCGATTTTAGTGTTATCCGAGGTAAACGTTATCTGAGGTATTACTGTACTAGGGTTTAAATTTAGTATGTACTCCCCCCTTTATCTTCTCATTATATGGTTTGGGTCTCTGTGGATTTTTTTCATTCAAAGTGGATGTTTTCTGTGCTGCTGAAGCGTTTCTACCTTTTTTTCATGTCAATATGTTTCAATGGTTTTTTTATGCAGATGTGTTTTGATGAGCTATGGATGGCGGAGATGATGTTTTGGTGATGTTAGTTCTTGAGTCTAATGTTCAAGACTATGGGAACATGCTCCCAGGTTTTTCTTCTATCGCAATCATCCTTTTTAAAAGGTTTTTATAGAATGAACCTCTCTGAGATTTGTTTGGAATGCTGCCATCTTTTTCTAAACACTGTAACCCTTTCAAAACTAATGGGAAACATATTTCATTTCATCTTGATTGCTTCTTCTACTGCTGTTGCCTGAGGAAGGGATGGGGAAATGAATACAGGAAATAGAATAAAGAGCCCAAATGAGGCTCCTTTCATGTCCCCAAAAGCTGGGACAGAGACAGGCGCTCAATCCATCATGTAGTACCTGGGTCTTGAACTGCCAACTTGATGGCTTTCCAGCTAGCAAGGCGAGCTTCTTAACCATTGAGCCACCACAGCCCCCTAGCAACAAGGTGATATGGTGTTATAACACTATTATACATTTAATTAAAAACACACAAAAACAGGAATTGTACAAAGGACAGATGGGCAGAGATGAGATCATGTGAAGGAAGAAAAGAAGGAGGCTTGTGAGTAGGATTAGAATGTCACTTGCATTGCTGATATGGAGACTGAACTTCTGACTCAATCCACAAGTCTAAAGTGAGCCCACTTGTAACAATTTTAATCATAGCCAATGCTGTGGATCAAACTGCAGCAGAGCTGGATTGCTCAGATTTGGCTTCCAAATATAGTCATACACTATGTCAAGGCTAGTCATCCCTAAAGCACAGCTTGCAACCCTGTAAGTCTAGACATCACAGGTGTATACTGTTCAATCATATGCACCCCACATCAAAATACTCTATTTAAAAGAGGTTTGCTTTAATCTGGGTTGATATTAAGTTAAAATGCTTCCAGACATATACTATAGTGACATGGGAGAACTCTGCATGTTCAGTGACACAGGATGTTTGAATGACCAGAATACTTGTGTTTTCAGTGGAATTCAGTATACAGATTGTCCCAAAAGTCACCATACATGGGCAAAATTGCATAACAACAGATATCTTGGAACATGTTTGCGATGAATAAGAGTTTGCTATGAATGAGAGGACTTCATGTGTATGTAGGAAGAAAGGGCCAATATGTTGATAATATTTTGTAAATATTTTGTAAAAACTTGGGATGAATATTTTGTACATACAGGTATATTTAGCTACAATTTTCCATTGGTGTGGCTACTTTTGGGACAACCATGGCTGATAATAATAAACAAGCCACAAATAATATGTTTGATTCAGATTGGGATGCATGCCCACAAATAATAAGAACAATGGCTTTGTCTCTGTGGCTCTCCATAGCAGAGTATGCTATTGTCGTATGGTAGATGCAGCACTTAACGAATTGTGCAGGATTATTATTGGCTGCCAGAAACTCCCACCACCCACCACCAAATCTATTATTTGGCTGGCTTTCTCATTCCAAAACTACACTGGGAGGTGCTAGCAAATAATGAATGAAATAAGGTAGCACAGCAACAAACTCAAACACTTCATAAATACCAGCCTCATAGTTGAAATTGGATACTTTATTGCCCAAGTGTAGCAGTCATTCAAAGAATTTGTCTCTGGTACCAAAAGTTCTCAGTGTGCTGACTGGTCAAGAATAATAAAATAGTAATGTAGCTCTGATGCACTAAAAACTGCAGGTACTACATCCCATAATTGTAATGGGTAACAGTAGAGAAAAGGAGGGTACTGCATGTGAACAGAGCTGAACTTGAGAAGGGATGGTAGCTGGAAATTCTTTCTTACACTGTAGAACAGGGGTGCCCAAACTATGGCCTGTGGGACAGATATGACCCATGCCGCTTAATAATCTGCTCCATGCTACCGTCACCACTCATGGAAGCATGCACCCGCACATGCACAAGATGCTGCCGTAAAGCACCCGCAGCTGCCGTAAACGCATTTATGACACCCGTGGGTGTATTTATAGCAGGTTTTGTGCATGCGTGGGTGCACTTTACTTCTGTTTCCAGTGGGAGGAACCACTTTACAATGATCTGATGAGCCCGCTGCCTGAAAAGTTTAGGCACCCCTGCTGTAGAAGCTAGGCTTCACCCACATGCATCATTTTGCTATTCAGAGTCATTCCCGTTTCATGTTATAGCTGTTACTAATGAATGGTTCAATGGTGCATTAGACAGGAATACAGCAGCACAGGATTTCATACTTGCTTTACCAAAGAACTTGAAAGTTTTATTTTGGAGATAAAACTGCATGACTTAACCCAAAGAAAGTATCTTTTCTAGGCTCTATATTTATATGTATTGTTCAACACACCCACACCACCATTTTTTTCTGGTTGGTCCAGAATTAATTTTAATTAGTTTTCTAGCCCTTGTTGCACTTCTGAAAAGTGGTTGTAATAGTGATCTACCTCACAGTGTTTGTGTGATGATATAAAAAGATATAGATTGCAAAGCAATTTGAACACTAAGGTTGCTATATACATTATTTACTTAGTAGGTAGGTTAATGCAAAGAGCATTTTGATTCTAATTTCAGATCCATACTCTACAAATTGTGAGTATTTATAGTCTATGCCTGTCATACAGTGAGAAAAACACTGTATTAAAAGTATACCTAGTATAAATTATTTGTGCTTATAGCTCTACACTTTGTTATCATAATTGAAACCCTACATAGCTATTAATATTATATAGCACTTCAAGCATGCAAAGTGTTTTACATCCCTTATTTCATTAATCTGTATAGCAGGATGGGTGATTATGATGAGAAAATTAAAATGATATTAAAGCCATGGAAAATCTATGCCTACAGCCAGTGCAGACATAACATTCACAGCCAGGATTTAGAATATCTGTCTTTCTTCTGGTTGATGTTAATCATGGTAAAGAGTTATGTTCACTCCATAATATTAATTGTGTTATTGTTAACTGAGTTTCCTTGGAAACAATTATTTGTAAAATGGTGGGTTTTTTTATTATGAAGAAGCCATGTTAAAGTAGGAGTATAGTAAAGATAAAGGTCACCCTTGATCCTATCTGACTCTAGGTTATGGTGTTCATCTCTGTTTACAATCAAAGATCCAGAGCTGTCTGCATCTGCAGACTTTTCCATGGTCATGTGGCAGGCATGACTAGATGCCAGAGGGCACAGAATGCTGTTACCTTCCCACCAAAGTGGCATCTATTTATCTACTTGCAATTTCTTGCTTTCAAAATACAGGGTGCGGCAGCATAACTTCCTGTTTTCAAAACTTAATAAAACCCATTGTATGAATCAGATAATTTTTATTTGTTTTTTATAATGTAGGCGCATACCTAAAGTTTTGTTTTACACAGTTTTGAAGATCAAATCAGGCAGGTGACGTCCTCCATTCTCCATACACTGAGTAAACTGATTTCTGGCGTTTGTCATGACTCTTTCCAACCTAGCAGGCTGTATGCTGGGTTGCGATCACTGAACAACCGCTCGAAAAGTAGGCCTCAGTGGCAAACGCATGCTCCACACTATTCCAATGCAAAATGGTGACTGAACTGTGTCAGGACAAAACTTTATAGTCCCGCCTCTCGAACGAGACCACTAGCGCTCCGCTACTACATCAACCAACTGAATTGTGCGCATTTTAAAAAAGGAAGTTATGCTGCCACACCCTGTAGTAGGTTGGCAGGGACTGGGACAGAGACGGGAGGTCACTCTGTCATAAAGCACTTTGCTCTTGAGCTGAATACCTGCCAACCTTCCAGTCATCAAGTTCAACATCTTAACCACTAAACCAAGGGAGAGTATACCTAAACCAGGGATGCTAATGATGATGGTGATCATCAAGTCAGTTCTGACTTATGTTGACTCTTTCCAGGGTTTTCCAAGGTTAATAATATTCAGAAGTGGTTTACCATTCCCTTCTTCCAAGGGAGCACTGACGAACACTCACGCAGAGGAGGACATGTTCTCTTGTTTCTATTGCTCTTCTACTCATGAAGTATGACAAATCTGTTTCTCCATGTTGGCTGCCCTTATGAGTTAGGATCTTGGAAAGCCAGAATATCAGTTCATGTGTTGAGCCCACATTGATTGTACTACTCTCACACTTCAGAATAATTACCTTCTATGTGTAGGAGGGAATTAGAAATGGCAGTGAGGAGGGGGGGGGGAGTGAATGTACACCATAGCTCCTAATGCCTAAATAGAACTTTACTGATAGACAGGCTGAATCACTTCTGGTTTTTTGTTGACATTTTTTTACCACAAATTTGTTATCCCTATACAGTATGTAATATTAGCATGGAGAGAAAAGGTAGTCCAGTGGCAAAATGCAGTCATTTTGTTGGGACATTTTTTTTGTCCTGGACGTTTTTTCTCTACTTTTTCTTCTGTGTCTAGACCAGTTGTGAAACTGCCAAAATGAAGGCACCTTTTTCTTCATTCTGCAGTTCCTTTCACCTGACCTAGTGTGAGACAGATTAGCCAGCACCACAAGTTTGCTGTTACTGGTTAAAAAATACCACAATCTTCAAGGAGGCTTTTTCTGTGTTCCTCTAAAAAAAAAAAAAACTATTGCAAGTGAGTGGTTGAGACTCACTAATGTCTACTCATTCTACTCTGCAGGTAGAGTGCCATAAAATGGCTGCCTTTTGTCAGTCTAGTGCTATGTGAATTTTGCAGCAGAACAGGGGGCAGAATGAACTAAAATGTTATTTCCTGGTACATGAATGTTGGTATCATGAAATGTTTGAGGGAGTTCATATCATGGTTTGGGCTGGAATGTCATTATTCAGTATGTCAGCATTTGTTTACAGTATTGGCAAATACAGTGCTGGCCTGTGGATGCTGCTACTGAAGCTTTGTTCTTTGAGCTGAAAGTTGGCATGCTTTGAAGTAGTAGACCAGAATAAGAAGAATTTTTTAAAAATCATTCATCTGGTGCTAATGAAAATACACACTTAGTTTATTGAAACATTTTTTCTTGCCTCTAAGGAAATCATTTTATTGAGGACAATAGATTCTTCTCGTAGTACTTTAAAATCATGTTATTTTTGAGGAGCCACAAAAGAAAAGCTTTTGTGACTGCATTCAAAAACATGTATTCAAATAATAACTTGTAAATTAGTGCCTTGACGTGACATAATAGAACTTGCCTGCTCAATAAAATAGAACTAGCACTTTACATCAAAGTCTGCCACTGTCAAAGGATGCCACAAATAATTAGTGTCTCCTTTGAATATTATGAACTGGATATTGTCACTGGAAAATATTTTTGCCTACCTAAATTATTTAGTCAAAACACATATTTGGGAAAGTGTTTCAGCAGGAAGTTACATGCAAATCATACATATGGGGAAGAACAATTTTTATTACAAAGTGCTAGTATTTTTACAACTTCATTGTTCTCTGTGCTTTAATGTTAACCCTTCACCTATTATCTATATCTAATCTCCCAGACTCCTTTTCCAGGCTTTGGTAAATGCAAGAACCTTAGTCTTGCCAAATTGAGCTAAATTAAGTTTCAGTAGTTAATACAGAGGATCATGGGATTGAAATACATACTTAACATACAGTATAAGAAATTAACTTCATCAAACATAATGTAAAAATGGAAGATAAAGTCTTAAAAATAACCACTCCTTGCAAACTTGTTTCTACAACAAATGAACAATGATTCAAGGTACAACAAGTATAGAAAATACATCTCAGAAAATACAAATGAGAGAAAATCAGACCAATATTTGCAGAACTTAAGAAATCCTGTTCTAATTGTGTGATTCAGCATGCAACAGAAAAGTCTTTTTTAACTTAAAGCAATTCACATGTGTTTGTTTCTTGCATTTATATACCACCCGATTAGGAACTGCAGAATGAACTCACCAAGAGATGTATTCATTTTAGCAGTTTCACGTCTGGCCTACACATGGAAGAAGTGACTTGCACTAATGTGGATTTACATTGGCTTCCTATTCCACATAAACCAAATTCCACCCATAGCAAAAATAACAAACAACCTTGCACCCTTCTTATTTTTCTTCTGAGTCTGAATATTGGCAATAATCATAGCAATCAGCCATGAAGACTGACCTGAGAATACAATACAGTGGCCTTTCATCTAGATGCCGTCTGCATCGTAGCATGACACCCATGCCCCATATCCAGTTCTACAAGTCACTTTCTGGTCCTGAGCCCTTTTGGCACACAAAGTCCTTCTCAGCCCCAGGCCAGTGTTGATGAAGCTGCTGCCTCCCATCAAGATGGATTCAAGTGGGATTTAATCCACTTGGGGACCATCACCCTTCCCTGTGGACTTCAGCACTCAAGGCCATTAGCCCCCAGGATGGTAAGGTTAGTTAACCACCATCTGACACTCAGTGTTGAGTCGCTGGCAGTATGATCTACTCTGTTACCATAGCAGGATAACCTGAACAGACATTATGCCCTATCACAGTGGTGGCGAACCTATGGCACATGTGCCAGAGGTGGCACTCAGCGCCCTCTCTGTGGGCACCCATGCAGTCACCCCAGCACAGAGTTTGCTCTGCCCAGCAGCCCAGTGGGAGTGCTTCCTCCCTCTCCCAGCACAGAGTTCACCCTGCCCCTTTGCCCAGTAGCCCAATGGGAGTGTTTCATTCCTCCCCTGTTGCTGTGTTGGCACTTTGTGATACATAAATGGGTTTGGGGTTGCAGTTTGGGCACTCGGTCTCTAAAAGGTTCACCATCACTTTCCTATCAGGATCAAACTCACAACAGTTTGGCTGCAGTACAGGGAAAAGAATTCACAAGGGGCATTTGGGAGGCTGCTGGCCATCTCCCATTCCATCATCTGCACAACTGACTGAGTCATTTTCTTCCACTATCCCTGGCTCCTCCTCAGTGCATGCGGCTCTCATGAAACTGCCCTTTCAGAGAATTTTTTTAAAAAATAAGTTTTCCCACCATTTAAAATTTATTTACATTTATACTCCACTCTTTTGGTGCAAGCACCACTCAAGGTGGCTTTTGTTGTTGTTCAGTCGCACGGTCGATTCCGACCCTTTGCGACCCCATGGATCACTGTCCGCCAGGCACTTCTGTCCTCCACCATCCTCCTCAACTCACTCAGCTCTGTGCCCATTGTCTACAATACCATCTAGCCATCTCATTTTTGGCCGCCCCCTTCTTTTTTTGACCTCCACCCTTCCCAGCATCAAGGCTTTCTCAAGCAAATCCTCTCTTCTCATTTGATGTCCAAAGTACTTTAGCTTCATTTTTACTATTTGACCTTCTAAGGAACAGTCAGGGTTGATTTCTTCTAAGATTGACCTATTTGTTCTCCTCGCTGTCCAGGGGACTCTCAAAACTCTCCTCCAACACCACATCTCAAAGGCATCTATTCTTCTGTGCTCAGCTTTCCTAATGGTCCAGCTCTCACAACCATACATTGCCACCGGGAATACCATTGCTTTGACTAGATGAATTTTTGTTTGCAATGTGATGTCTCTACTTTTCACTATGTTCCCCAGGTTTCTCATTGCTTGCCTCCCAAGAATCAGTCGCCTTTTTATTTCATGGATCCAATCACCATCTGCAGTGAGCTTTGATCCTAAGAAAGTAAAATCTGTCACTGCTTCTACTTCTTCTCCTTCTATTTTCCAGTGACTGATAGGGCCTGTTGCCATGATCTTGGTTTTCTTTATATTGAGTCTCAAGCCAGCTTTTGCCCTTTCTTCTTTCAACCTAATCAGGTGGCTTACAATGTGTATAAACATTATAGAGAGATAGATATAACAATAAAAATCATCTCATAATAAAAACACAAGAAAAAACACAGGAAATGGCCAGGTGACATATTTTTTTAAAACTATAACAGTGTTGTTTGTTCAATGATTGCTTCACATTCCTTATTTTGCAATGTTAGATGTATCAAATGGCTAATAAAAAAAAAGCTCTTTCAAATTTGTCCCACATGTTCCCCTTTGCTGACTTTATCATTTCATCCACGTGTTGAATGCAGAAGCTGTGCATTTCTAGCTAATTCTGCATCAACAGATAGGCTTCATTCCATATTAACTTGATAAATTCTATGATTAATTTATTTCAGTAGATGCATCTTACTTGGAATCTATTTTTAAGAATCCATATTTTTTTCAGTCAAAGCCTTGGCAGGATTTTATAATATATGTGTGTGCATTTTACAAATTTTGCTGTGGCAAATATTTATCTTAAAAATAATTAAAGTTGCCAGAGCAAATCTTAAACATTCTCTTTTGGCATAATAGTAACAAGATAATATGTGAACCATGTTTTCTCTGTTCATTGATGCAAAACCAGAAGCTAAACTGTCCATTATAAGATCTTAAATGTGTGCCACTATAAAATAAAATAGTGTTTCATAATTTACGTACATTTACATTTATAAGTTTATTAAAGAGTATACATTATTTAAAAATTTTTTAGAATAGTAGCCATGTTAGTCTGTGGTTCAGGCATATAAAAAAACAAAAATACTGCAGCACTTTAAAGACTAACTTATACTTTTACTGTGAGCTTTCATGGATTTTTTTATGCTTACAGTTACGCTAAACTTTTGTTGTTGTTTATTTTTGCAGTGTTTTGTTGCAATTGCATAAAATGAGTGGGGAATGTTACATTTAAGTAATGGTATAGATGCAGAAAAAGTAGTTTGTTCTCTATAGATAGCAATATCTAAAATTTCTCTGGAAAAATACTACTTAATTCTTATAGTAAGTAGCTGTTATTTTGTCCCCAGTTGTGGGATGTAGCAGGATGCAAATCAAATACAGTAGTACCTTGAGTTACAAACACCTCGTGTTACAAAATATTTGTGATATGAATAAAAATCCATTGAAAATAATGCCTCGAGATGAATTTTTCCACATTACAAAGCAAGTTTTCCTATAAATTACATGGTATGCAGTGGCCTTTAGTGGCCACTTCTGGTAATGCACTGTCTTCTGCATTGTGTTTTGGGTTACAAATTTTTCGGAATACAAAACGTCCCGGAAAACACATTAAATTTGTAACTCAAGGTACCAATGTAACCACTTTTGTGGGGTTTTCTGGTACCATTTTTGCCAGTATTTTATCTGGTTATATTTGTTGTAGATTCAAGCAAAGCCCACATCATGCCCTGAAAAAGTGTATACTCTAATGTAGAAAGTAGGGTTGCTCAAAGAATGTTACCTGGAACACTGATGCTATTCTACTCCATTCCTTTACACTCCTGCACAAACCTGCAGTCCAAAACCATTCTGAGACTTGAATCAGCCACAAGATCCTATGGAAGCAATTTCCTTCTATACTTTTCATATCATTATTTTATAAGTACATGCCCTGTTAGTATCTATGTATTTAATTTAAAACCCATGTTTATATCAACAAACACCACTTATGCAACAATACGCATTTATTTTTCTTAGTCTGAAAGAGAGGTATGAATTCTCTGAATAAACAAATAAGTGCCAGGAAATAGGTCTCTTGTTTGGTTAGCATTTTGGTACCAGTACTGTCTTTTATATTTTGCATAGCAACCAAAAATTGTATTTCTGTTTTGTATTTTAGGATGCTTCAATTGCTCACAGGTTTCATATCATGCGAGAAAAACACCCAGAGAAATTCAATAGCAGGTAAGCAAGGGGAAAAGGGCTCATCTAGTACTAATAGGTTATTTTTGGATGGTGAAGGTACATGTGTCCAGGCAATGGAGTTAATGAATTTATATTGAGTATTAAATACAGTCAAACCTCTCATAAAGAGCACCTCGCTTAAAGAATAACTCACTTAAAGAGCAGAATTTCCTCTGAATGGTCGCTTCGCTTAACAAATAAAATCAACCAAAAACTTGCTTAACAAATAAATCAGGGTTCGCAGTCCCACCCACAATTGGTCACTTACAATGGTGTTTCGCTTAAAGAGCAAACTCACTTAAAGAGCAATCCTGTGGAACACATTATGCTCTTTAAGCGAGGTACAACTGTAATATCACTTTTGGAACAAGACTATGAGTTACATTAAGATGTGCCCTGGCTAGCAACAGTTCATTTTTTGACCTTCACTTTTCTGGAACAAAACTTTTGTATGTTTGTTAGACAAATAATGGACAAAATATTATTGGTGTTTGTGAAGGATGGGCATAACTTATCACAGCTAATTGTGGGTAACTGATGATGTATGCCGGTCATGTGGTTCAGTGGAGCAGTAACATGGTTCCTCCCACCGGAAGCAGAAGTAAAATATGCATGTGCAAAACCTGCCATAAATGCATCCATGGCTGTCGTAAATGGCAGCATTTTGTGTAGGTGCATTTTACTTCCATTTCCAAGCCTGATGATTTGTTGCCAGGGACCGGATCTGGCCTGCAGGCTGTAATTTGGCCATCTCTGATGGATGCCATGTGTATTGATCACAAGTCTGTCACCCAGGTGGTTGCCCTATTGAGGTGCACCTTGGCACCTGATACACCTTAGCTACAGTTTCCTGCAGGAAGTTATGCAGAAGCAGCTCTTATGAGAAAACCAGTAGGATTCTGGCCAACTTGCTTAGTCCTTACATTTTCTTTTTCAGATGAGTGTTCAGATTTTCTCCTGATTGTTTTTCTTTCAAATATATGATTTTCCTCTTACATTAAAAGATAGATTTGATCACATCTGCAAGGATAGATGACAAGTAAGATGGTGATGCCCTACGATCATGAAGCAGTGGTGTTGAGCTTTCATTATGGCAGGTGGCGTCAGAGGTCATAAATATGCCCGTATAGTGGGCAATAGCTGAAAGTCTGCATGAAGAAAAAGAAAGCTTGAATAATCTGACAATGTTTGGAGAAAGTAGCCTTGATGTTTAATTTAAAGACACAAGTGTGTGTATGTTTGTGCGCACAGTGACTCTAAGAAATGAATTGCAAAGGATGACAGATACAGAATGTGATGGTGATAAAACCCCTTCCTTTTGTCAGTGTCAGTTTATGCAAAAAAAGTGTCAGTCTAATAAATGATCTGTAGTTCTTTCTCCTGTACAATTAGTTGTTATCTGATATAAGTGAAGTAGATACCATTCTTAATAATAAACTATTCTGGCATATAAGATGCTTAACTCTTTAAGACCAGCATGAGAGAGATGATGATGATGCACTGGGTGGTATTTGAAGATCCCTGAGTTGACACTTTGCCATTAGGCATGCCAGAACACTTATTTAGACAGCTGCAGCTGTGAATCCTTATGTTTTGCTTCCACTTTCATACTTGTCTGCTGACAGGAGCCTCTTTCGTGCTCATCACGAGTAAGAGCGACTTAATGCTGTTTTACAAATATAGGCTCCTTATCATTAAGAAGCCTAGAGGGGGAAAATGTATGAAATCTGCAGAAATGATTTGTTACACATGCACTGTATATTTCTTCCTTGATTTTCAAATGGAACATTCTTCCAAGGGATATTCGGGGGGGGGGGGAGATGTATTCACACACATTATCTCAGCACCATCTTCAACGGAGTCTACTATCATGATCATCACCTCTATAAGACTTGCTTCCTGACAGGGAATTTATAAATCCAGTTCCTGGTCAAAATCCAATGACCCTCTTGTAGGTTGTTGTTCAGTCGCATAGTCAAGTCCCCATGGATCACAGCATGCCAGGCTCCTCTGTCATCTGCCATCCTCCGTAGTCGACCCAGATCTACAACCAGAGTCAACAACGTCATCTAGCCATCTCATCCTCTTCCACCCCTTCTACTTTTGTCTTCAATCTTTCCCAGCATCAGGGCTTCAGCTTCTGTATTTGTCCATCCAAGGAGTAGTAATGGTTGATTTCCTTTAGGATAGACTGATTTGATCTCCTAGCAGTCCAAGGGACTCTCAAGAGTCCTCCAGCACCACAGTTCAAATCTTTTTTAGCTCCCCTTAAGGAAAGTTTTACATGCAAAGGTGGTTTTATTTGCTGTTGATTTCTGCTGCTCATTTCCCTCCTTCTTGGCCCACTAACATTCTGAATACTTGGTATCATATTGTCTCCTGACAATTTCCTTCTTTCCGTAGCTTTCAAATTGTTTTACATCTTGCCCACTCAGAGAGAAATGACTGTTTTGTACTTGTAATTGTTTTATGACATGCACTGATATTGATGTATTTTTTGCTGTTTTGCTGCAGTTGTTTTGCTGTTTTGCTGCAAAATAACTTTGTAATATTTTGTGTAATATTCCTATGTTTTTCATAATATTTTTGTAACTTTATGACATATATTGAGGTTGTATTTTATTGTACTGTATTTTATGATATTCTATTGTTTTGAATTATTGATGTATGATACTTGATTATACTGTGACACTGTGGTGTTCTACTGAATTGTTATCCTATATTTGATTATATGTTGTTAGTTGCCCTGAGTTGGTTTTCACTGAGTAGGGCAGCATATAAATTGAATAAATGATTAAATGAAATAAAATGAAACTGTAACATTGTCCACCTTATTATGTATTCCACAAAAATGCCTAAATTATAATTGTGCATTCTCCAAAAGTGACTCCAAAAAAATATACAGTACTATAATGAGAATTCTAGGTTGCCCTTGCTTGAAAGCTAGTAGTATCCGACTCTCCATTTATAGCCAAAGAGCCAGATCTGTCTGCATCTGCAGATGTTTCTGTGATAATGTGGTAGGCATGACTAGATGCCAGAGCACACAGAATACTGTTACCTTCCCACTGATGTGGTACGTACTTATCTACTTGCAATTTCTTGCTTTCGAAATAGTAGGTTGGCAGGTGCCTGGGACAGAGGCAGAAACTCACTCCATCGTGAATGACTTGAGTCTCGAACAGCTGACCTGCCAACTTTCCAGTCATCATGTACAGCATCTTAACCACTAAACCACCGCAGTCCCCCTAATGAGAATTCTAATTCAAAAAGAAAAGGCATATAGGCAAATGGAGCTATTGAACACCCTGCAGCAAATGCAGAATTTCTATATTGTAATGGTGAAGCTGGTTTATTAGAATACTGCTGCCTATTTTCAGCAGTTAGCAATTGTAATTTATAAAAAGCTCATCTAATCATATGGTTTCAGCTCAGCTTTCATATTACAATAAATCATATGCCATTAATAATACTGTATCTCCTAGATGGCTCACCTTGAAATTCATCTATATTTTAAAGAACCTGATGCGTCTAACATTGTCTTAAGGGAATTAATTACAAAAATATAGTTTTCACCTTTATACCTTGTGCTTGTATAGATTGTAAAATACCTTGGATATCTAATCCTAAATAGCTCTAATTTTATAAGGCTGTGGAAATTAATTGTCAGAAATATTTTCAGTGAAATTATACCAATATTATTGTGCTTGCCTGTTTATGACCTGAAAATTTTCTTATGTGTTAAATGCTTCTGAAAATAAATATGTCTACTTGTTGAACACTGGAATGAGCAAGATACAGAGCATTTCCCAAGTACAGTTTATCATAGGTGAGCATTCACACTGAGAAGAGGCCCACGTGTGCTTCATGTTAAAGTATGTGAAAGCTTTCATGCTCAATGATTTCTTGTCCAGGTTTAGAACTCTGATACAGCTCAGACATTCAACCCTTCACACAGAAATGCATTTATTCCTGTTTATTCAGTGGAACACATTTCTTAAGTGTTTTCAAAGAAATCAGAATGGGCAAAGAAAATAGAAGTGCAAAAATTAACAAGTTGTGAAGATTATCTAGACAGCTGTCATAATACAAGCAACAATCAAGTAATAATACTGATAAACCTGAATACAGGCTGGTTAACATATGTAACCAAATAAAAAGCCTCTAACCATGTTCAAGCTAAGGAAAAGCAATTAAGACATTCAGTTCTTTTTCTCTTGGCTTGAACAGAGACAGAGGATGCTTACCTGGAAGGAAGTCCCATAGAGCAAGCATGCATAGGTTTGCACTTTAAGAAAGCACACAGAGTCAAAAGTAATGACAATAGTAGTAACAAAACTTTTCCATTTTGTTTGTTACATACATGTTCTAATAGTTGATTATTGTGATTTTGCTGACCTTGTGTTTTAGACATTTTTTGTCAGTTGTGGTAATTATGTTTGCTTGATATCAATCCCCTCTGTCTCTATAGCAGGGATTCCCAACCTACGCCCCACAGCACCATTCCATGTGGCCCGCAGCCACCCTTGACACTCCCAGAAGTGGAAGTGGATGCATTTACATCAGCCGTAAAATGCACCCATGCATGTGCAAATGCACTCACAGCAGTCATAGATGCAGAAGTGGGCACATTTACAGCTACCACGGGCATGGTCAGGCCCACTTAGCTGCCTGGGGAAGTGGTCAGGGCCATGGCATAAAAAGGTTGGGAACCCCCTGCTCTAGATGCCTTCAGAAGGTACTCAACAATTAGGGGGTGGAATGCAATGCTGAACTGAAGTATAACTGTTGTTTTTGTGATCCATGGTTGTATGCCACAAGCTGTTGTATGCCACTAATATCTCAAAAACCTCCACAATTTGAAGTAAACTATATTAAGTGCAACAGACACTTCTAATCAGACTTTTGAAATGGAGCACTCACATCCGAATCATTTAATGAACGGTGTGTGACGGAGCACTTCCATTAGTGCAGCCTGATTTGTTTCATTTTAGCCTAGACTAGGATTGGTCAAACTTGGCTCTCCAGGTGTTCTTGAACTTCAGTCACCAGAAGCCCAAGTTAGCACCCCTGCTGATCAGGGCATTTGGGAATTGAAATCCAAGAACATCTGGAGAGCCAAGTTTTAGGAACCCTGGCCTAGACTATTAAATATCACATGAATGTGTTTATATTGAGCTTAAATGGGCATGAAAACCAAAGGCTATCCAAGAGCCATTGATTTAATAAATAAAAGAATATATAGTTAACATTTCAGCTTTGGGGAATAAAAGCAGTTACATTTGGGAAGGGTCTCAAAGCAAGCAAGCAAATAAACAAATAAATAAACTGCAAGTAATGAAAATGTGTTGCCTTCTTGACATCATTTGAAGAAAATTAGATTTTATTGACATTGGCCTGTAGCATATGTATCTGTTATGAATCAACTGTTCTGTACTTGCAGAGCATGTGCTGGGCAATTTTTCAACTCAGCAGGGAAAGATGCTTAACGTTAAATAGTCTCTGGATTTGTCAGCCTGTGGTGCAGACTATGATTCCCCTTTGCTGACAGCAGAGCACTGTCAAACTAACATCTATTATTTCAAGGGTACACTCAAAGGCAATCACTGGCACAATAATGTGGTCCTGTTCTAGAGAGAAGTATCATCATTCCCTCAAGGAAGAACAGATTAAAGCTATATATTTAATTTTCTATCACTTCTGATGTTTCATAAGTAAGTCCTAAAAGTTAAGATAAATGAAACAGGTGAGTTTCGAACTGTATCAGAAACTTAAGCTGACTTCTGTAGGTATTAGCAGAAGTATTAGTTCAGTAGCTGGAGACCAGAGCTTTGAAAAAGAGTCACAGATAACCCATATTACATTTGGTATGCACTGTTTTAATATCATGGAGGCTTAGCTCTCTGGTACATAAATATATATGGATCACCTATTTCTTTGCACAATTAAATATGGGTGATAGTATTAGCATCATAAAATACCTATCACAATGGTTCTTTAGAAGACTTATTAAACATAGTATGCTAGTATGAAAGATAGTACTCCAATATAAAGAAAGAGTTGGGTAAAATCATGTGACATGACAAAATCTGAATCCATCTCATGATGATTTATACACAAAATGGAGTTGACACTGTAAAACATAGACGTGAGCAACGGCTGACTTTTCCTGTTGCAGTCATGGACTATTGTGTTTGTACCAATTTTCCCTAAATAAAACTTCTTACAAGAGAGAAATTTCATATGTTTTGCATAGTGATAAGAATGTTACAGGAATATATCTTTTCTGCTATGTGCTATTCTTAAATGCTAACTCTCCAGAATAACAAGATGAACATAGCAACAGTTTAGTTTAGTTTAGTTTGTACTCGTGATGTATAATCTTTCTCTTTGTTTGTAAGCTGCCTAGAGTCAGGTTCACCGCCGCTGCTGCTGCTGCTGCTGCTGCCGCCGCGCCCTCCCGGCCCTCGTCACCGGCCGGGAGGAAGATAAAAGGGGCTTCCCTAGGCGAGGGAAGCCCGAAAACGCCGCCGCTGCTGCTGCTGCTGCCGCGCCCTCCCGGCCCTCGTCACCGGCCGGGAGGAAGATAAAAGGGGCTTCCCTAGGCGAGGGAAGCCCGAAAACGCCGCCGCCGCTGCTGCTGCTGCTGCTGCCGCGCCCTCCCGGCCCTCGTCACCGGCCGGGAGGAAGATAAAAGGGGCTTCCCTAGGCGAGGGAAGCCCGAAAACGCCGCTGCTGCTGCTGCTGCTGCTGCCGCCGCGCCCTCCCGGCCCTCGTCACCGGCCGGGAGGAAGATAAAAGGGGCTTCCCTAGGCGAGGGAAGCCCGAAAACGCCGCCGCTGCTGCTGCCGCGCCCGCGCCCTCCCGGCCCTCGTCACCGGCCGGGAGGAAGATAAAAGGGGCTTCCCTAGGCGAGGGAAGCCCGAAAAT
This sequence comes from Furcifer pardalis, assembly GCA_030440675.1. Classification (NCBI taxonomy): domain Eukaryota; kingdom Metazoa; phylum Chordata; class Lepidosauria; order Squamata; family Chamaeleonidae; genus Furcifer; species Furcifer pardalis. The sequence goes on from CP126897.1 coordinate 80,786,110, forward strand.
GCCGCCGCTGCTGCTGCTGCTGCCGCGCCCTCCCGGCCCTCGTCACCGGCCGGGAGGAAGGAAGGAAAAAGGAGCCTCCCTGGCCGCGGTAGCGGCAGGACTTCCCCCGGCAGAGCATTCCTCGCCCCGCCGCCACGGAACACACCTGCGGCCGGGGGAAGAGACTACCGCCGTGCCCAGCCGGGACTCCCTCCCTCCACCTCTTCCGGAGGCTATGTTCAAGGGCCGCGGCGGTGCCAGGACTCTCGATAATTGTTAAATTTTTTTGTGCATATTTGATGAATTTTGTAGTTTTATTGTTGTTGAGATTGATGCTTATTGAACTTTTGTGATGGAACGATGTTGAGTTATATATTGTATATTTATGTGATGTGTCTATGAATTTGTTGTTTACTCTGTGCTTGTGAACCGCCCTGAGTCGGCCCAGCCGAGTAGGGCGGTATAGAAATTGGAGTAAATAAATAAATAAATAAATTGGGGCAGGATAATAAATATAAACAAACAAACAAACAAACACAGGTTGGCCCTACTATTGAAACTGGATCATACAATCCAAGCCTAGTAATTTCTCTTTCTCCTTCATTAAAATGTTAAAATCATCGAGTTCTTTTCATTCCTACTTTGTAGTAATTTTTGTTTTTCCCAAATTCTTAAAAAATGAACAGAGATAAAATTCTTATCCTTTCACGCTAAACAAATGCAGTTGGTACAGATGTTCCTAGCATGAAGTGGCCCATATTAAACCTGCCTGGCATACATATCTGAAGGATAAAAATCCTCTAATAGAGGATAAAAATCCTCTAATAGAGCAACGACAACCCTCTAGGGTTCACTGTTCATCTCTGTTTCATAGCCAAAGAGCCAGCGCTGTCTGCTTCTGCAGACATTTCTGTGGTCATGTGGCAGGCACACAAAACACTGTTTACCTTCCCACCAAAGTGGTCCCTATTTATCCCCTTGCAACTTCTTGCTTTCAAACTGCTAGGTTGGCAGGAACTGGGACAATGATGGGAGCTCATTCCTTCCTGCAGTATTTGGGTATCAAACTGCTGACCTGCCGCCTTCCAGTCAGCGTCTTCACCACTTGAGCCACTGCAGTCCCTAGCATGGCAATAAGTAAAGATTCTAAACAGGACACCTAAAAGCCAGACACTCAAAGCCAAATGCATGGATAAATAAATTGGCAACTTCCAGTTTCTCCCACATTTAAAAAATGTCCTGTTTGTCAAAGGATGTAAGTTAAGCACATGAGGAGGGAGAATGCACTGTGCTTGTAGGATAACACTGTGAACTAGAGAATCTCTGGTTTCTGTGCTGCATGTGGCTTGAAACTCTGGTTTTGTGAAAGTATTCCTGAAGCAATAGTAGATTGTTTGGATTTTCTTGCTTTGGAGTATGTTGCCGGTGAAAATGAGAGAGATCTCCTCTGTGCCTGCACTATGCATACTGCAAAATAGTGTGATAATCCTATGTAGCCTTGGGAAATGTTGTTCACCCAAATGTTAATAATTAGCCCCTGAGCAAACTGTGTTTTCAAGATGTTGTTTCCAACTGGCATTCAGAATATTAGCATCTCAACCATTTCAGGTGAGAGCAGTGACTTTCCCCCCATGTTGTTGGCATAGCAGTGCCCACCAATACTTACAATTGGATGTAGCCTTGCAGACTAATTTGTTTGGATTGGCTCAGTTAGAGAGAAATAACTGCTTTTATTCTAACCCAGTGTTTAGCCAACTTTGTCCCATGGACTAGGCCAAGCTATCAGTTCCTGTTTTGTGAAAATGTTCAGTATTCTCACTTTAATAAGTGTCCTGAGAGACAAATATATCCTACCTAGCATGTCATCATTCTTACACTTTCCCCTTTAACCAAATAAATGAAGAGTGTCAGGCTTTAATATCCATCTTTTTAAAATAAATAAATATCTGCAACATTTTAAAAACTGCTTTTCAGTTCCTGCTTGTAGGACAATTCATTTGAATTGCTTATGTTGTTTTTTCACATGTATCACTTTTATGCAAATAAAAACTTTGTTTTGAATTGATCACACTTTGCATTTTTAGAAGTAGCATCGTTCAGTCATATTGCTTTTCATGGCTTTGCATTAGGATGTTCGCATAGCTAAACACATTTTCATCTCATTTTTCGAAATGGAAGGCTCCATTGATCAGAAGAACTGTACGGTATCTGTATTGAGACTGTCACAATTGCAGTCATCCAAAATAATTCACAGTTTCCCCATGTCATTGGAGTAATGTTTAAACTGACTTCTTTTTCCTTGAAATGTTCCACCCTCTGTTGCTGCTTGGATACAAATAAAAGTTGTAGCTAAAAATCTTCTAATTCCTGACAGGCCTGGTGGAATTGTGCAGTTTGGTCCCCTTACTGCTAAACTAGGGAAATAAATCCTTAATTATTTAAAAAAGACAAGGGCACATAACATTATTGTTTTCATCCCACAAAAGAGTGAGGTATTTAGGGTGCATCTTGGCAAGGATGAGAATAGTGAATATTTTGGTGCAAATTAAGCAAAAGTGAACAAATAACACTTTCATGCAAGTAAAGCTTAAACACAAATACTGCAAAAGGTGCAAACACCTATGTTGAATCATAGGAACAATTTGTCATGTCCCCTACTCCACAGCCACTCCTGAACAAAGAATAATGTGGAGGACAAGTTTTTCCAAATCACAAAAGATGGCTAGAGAGGAAAATAGTGAACAGGACACTTGCCTTCCATATATTTTAAAAAACTAACATAGGATGTAAGCAACACATTTAGCAAATATGAAGTACATTCTATTTTACATTTCAGTAGTCCTTAGATTGAGCCATTGTTTTTGTGATAGATTTAGATTGAGCTCTTTCATTAAATTGGATATGGCATGGTTTTACTTTAATAGATAACTTATAAACTTGTCTAATTAGAATAAGTTTGAGCAATATTTTAAAAGGTTCTGCTTTGGGGGGGGGGGGAGACAAATAATTACATAGCCAAATGACATCAACCTGCTTGTGGCATTTATAAAGAAAATGTACTTCAGGATATTTAAACCTTTGTGGGGAAATTGCAGAAGCAAGTAAATTTTATACATAATGATGGAGCATTTTATTTCTAGCATCTTCTTGAACACAACAGGCATTAAAGACATGAGAAACTGAATTTACAAAGGGTTCTATTCAATACCATCAAAGAACTAAAGCTTTGATTCTTTAAATAGAACACAAATATCTGTTTTCTCTTTTTTGCATTCTTAAAACATCTTTCTTAGGAGTTTAGTGAATGAAAAAAACAATTCTCAAGCAATGATCTTCAACACATTCTTAGTGATGCTAACAGAATTGTTTGCGTTGAAAGTGTGGTTCTGAGTAGTCATTGGAAAATGTGAAAGAATTGCACTTCTGAGTAGGGTTTCAAAGTATTCATATAATACAAACTGTCATGTGGATTGTCTTCACACATGTAACCATTTTCATTACCCTAATCCTTGAGATTAGACAGGTTGCAAATACTGTTGTGTGTTATACTGAATAAAGTAAGAAAGATTCAGGAAACCTGGGCTTGAATCCCTAATCAAACTCAACGGAGTTTGGGAAAGAAGTGGTAAAATTATTGCTTCAGTATCCCACTTACTTTTAAAGCTCTCTTAGGATTGTTCTAAAGTTGATAGCACCATACAGAGAGTATGAGGACAAGATGTCTTTAATAGGCTTCCTTCATCAAGTGGGCACTCCCAGTTCTTTTCACTATTGTTGCTGCTCTCCATCTAGTTGTGTCTCTGGCCTCAACCCACATTCTAGAGCAGGGGTTCCCAACTTTTTCAACTTTTTCTCAGCTTTGAGGGCCAGACAGACATTTTGCCCTGTCTGCATAATTGGGATGGCCATTTTGCCCCAACAGCTTCAAAAGGACAGCCATTTTTCTCAAATGTTTTTGAATGTGTGAGGACCACATGAAATGGTTCCATAGGCCTGATCTGGCCCATGGGCCTTAGGTTGGGATACCTTGTTCTCAAGTCTGCTGTTCCATGCTCCCATGTTATTGTTTTCTCCTAAATAAGGCAGGTGAAAAGGCAGGCTCTATGAACAGGCAATACAGTACAGTTCAGTGATGGGATGACAAAAATTCTACTACCACGCCATGACGTCACGGACGTCATGGGCGTGGCCAATGTCATGACGTCATGACGTTGTGGGCGGGGCCAAAAATAAAAAATAAAATAAATAAAATAAAATAAAAATAAAAATACACACTCAACCCACCCACCCAACCAGACAGCTACAACACAAACCCGTTATTAATTTAAATAACTTAAATAAATAAATAAATAAAAATTAAACGAAAATACAACCACCCACCCAAAACACAAATAAATCACTCACCCACCCACACCAAATACAAAACCCTCACTTACCTGCCTCCTCCTCCGAAGGCTGCGGCTGTAGGAGCCCCCACCTGCAGCCGCTGGCCCCCACCGCCGCCACCTCCAGCCCCTGGCTGTGGCCACAGCCGGGCCGAAAAGGCTCCTGCCCAGCCAGTCCTTGCGCTGTCTTTCCTCCCAACGGGTGCCCGGTCCAGTCCTGGCCCTGGGAGCGATCGGCACTTTGCACAGGCTCAGAGGCAGCCTTGCCTGCCTACGCCTCCCCACAGGGGAGCGGCTGCAAGGCTCTGCCTGGGTGTGGGTGGGCGTGTGCGTGCGGGCGCGCTCCCGGCTCCTGCCCAGCCAGTCCTTCCGCTCCGTCTTTCCAACGGGCGCCCGATCCAGTCGTGGCCCTAGGAGCGATAGCACTTTGCACAGGCTCAGAGGCAGCCTTGCCTGCCTGCACCTCCCCGCAGGGGAGCAGCTGCGAGGCTCTGCCTGGGTGTGGGTGGGCGCGCGCGTGCAGGTGCGCTCCCGGCTCCTGCCCAGCCAGTCTTTCCGCTCCATCCTTCCTCCCGACGGTTGCCCGGTCCAGCCAGCCCAGTCCAGCTATGGGGATCTTCTCCAAGCTAGCCGATCTCCAAGCTGGCCGATCTGCCCCAGGCCGTGAGCTCCGTGGGGGTGGAGCGCTACTGCGGTGAGTGACAATGACGCTGCGCCCAGGCAGGGCCACCCGAGCGGGGCAGGCAGGCTGGTGCGGGGCCTTCGGAAGGGGCGCTGGCTGGGGAACCATGGGACCAACCTCCCATCACCCCCATTCCGGTGGGGGCTCAGCGGCCCCGAGGGAGGTACCCTCCTCTGAGGGCTGGTGCCGCCGCCACCGCCGGAGCAGCTCCGAAAAGTTGCAGCTCCGGCTCTGAAAGAAAAACATTTAAAATTGGAGCCAAAATGGCTCCAATTTAGTGCGCATGTGCAGAAACTCAATCTGACGCATGCGCAATGCATCAGATTCAGTTTCTGCACATGCGCACTAAATTGGAGCCATTTTGGCTCCGATTTTTTTTTTTTTAATTTCTTTCGGTGAGGCGTCCGGAACCGGACGCCTTAAAAATGGGTTACCCTCTCAGAGAACCCTCCGAGATTGTTCTTACCGGTTCCGGGGAACCGTATGGAACCGGGGACATCCCATCACTGGTACAGTTTCAGGGGTAGACAATGGTTTGCTTGTTGAAGTATGGATCTCAATAACAATGGTATCCAAGGCTGTCCATGTTATTTTGCTACCTGACACAGAAAATCCCAGAAGAAAGTCAATCTTATTATAATAAACTAAGTGTCCAACAATTAGCCTTTCCTTCATGGTATCAGCTGCTTGAAGCAAGTGCCTCATGCTGCCTAACACTGCAAATAGCCTTTCTCACCAGGTGCCCAACAAGTAATGCCAACTGTTCTTAACCTCCCAAAAATAATACATAGAATGTTTAGAGAACTCTGTCAATTGGATATGTTGTGAGATATGAATTGGGGAGGGGGGGGGACTGGATGGTCCAGAGAAAGCATCTTGTGAGCATGGAACTCTTGCTTACTGAAAGTACCTCTGCCTGGTACCTTTCCAAAAGTTGCATTTTGCAATTTAATCTCCCTAATTCCATAGGTCCCCACCCCCAATTATCTGTGCAGCATTTTATTCGTGTTGATGTAAGGTGGAGGTTGATGAAGTCCACTTCCACCATATGCACTGCATGTAATTAGTCTCAAATCCATGTACAACAGTGCATTAATATTAACCCAACTATGATTCCTTACCCTCTCTTTTGCTTCTGAATTCTCCCTTTCCTATTCCTCTTATTTCTCATGTTACTTTAATAGACTTTAGTGTCACAAGAAATAATAAAGGCTGAAGGTTAGTTTGAGCCAGGATTCCAGATTTTATTATAAAGTTAAATCAATAGCTACTTAATGCCCTTGGTTTAGTGTTTTAATAAAATAAAATAAAAACTGACAAGCTGACAGACCTACAGGAAAATGCTGTTAAACCATGTCTGTTGTTTGAAATTTAAGGTATCTTTCTTGTTTGAATAGTATTTTCCCTAGTATATTATGTCCTTTGACAACTTAGGACAAAGATCTATCAACTATAAACTTTAAGGAATTTGACTGAAGTCAGTGAGCTGAAGGATCTTGATGTCATCTTACTGGATGTATCCTTTTATAGTGATCTATGATATTTTAAAAAGTGATTCCGCAATTGAGAAAAACAATAGAACACTTGTATGTAACACAAATGACACAAACACTGTGCAAGGGTGGTTTGAGGAACAAATCGCATCTTGAAAGTCTCAGGGTTGTTTTTTTTTTACATTTTAGATAAATGCTTCTTCACATAAGTGAAGTAACAAAATTACCATTCACAGAGATATGACCATTCTAAAAGTAAATGTTTCAATCTTTGGTTTATTATGGAAGAATCAGAACAGATAAAAGGAAGTTCTTCACACAGGGCATAAACAGTATTCATGGTTGCCATCCTGAACAGCTTTAAAATAAGATTAGACAAAATCAAGGAGAGCAAAGTTATCAGTGGTCATGACAGAGTATATATTACCTCAGCACCAGAGGCGTTCTGCCTCATGAGAATATGAGCAATAGGGTGCAGTTTTATTCATATCTTCTTTCAGAATTTCCTAGAGACAACTTGTTGGCCACTAGAAAGGAAAGGGCTTTGATGTTATGCAGGTTAGAAATGATTTCCTCAATGATAGAGACACATACTGGGCCTGTTATGAACATAAGAAAAGATATCCTGCATAAGATCAGAACATACAGACAGATAGACAGAGTCTGGTTTTTTTTATTTCTTGGCTGCCATTTTCATTTGGATTGGTGATTGAACCAAGGTATACAAAATCTTTCACTATTTCAGTTTCTTCATTGTCAACATTAATATTGTGTAGTTCTTCTGCAGTCACGATTTTTTTCTTCTTAATGTTTTACTGTATTCCTGCTTTGGCACATGTGCAAGATTAGAAATAAATCACTCAAACTGTGGGGGAAATGGGTTAGGAGAACAATGATAAAAACAGTTTACAGAATGTAACATAGTTATATTTTAAGTGTTAAAAGCATCTATTAAGGATGGTTTATTATTTTAAGTAATTTTTTCTGGTCTCTGAGTGGGAAGTGTGTAGCCCTCCAGGTATCCTTGGGTACAACTCCCATTGGCTCTAGCCAATATAGAAATTGTGACGGATAATAGAAATTGTAGTCCAATTATATCCAGAAGGAACTCACCCTTCCCATTGTGATGCAAAAAGCTCGGGACAATGAGAATAAGGGATATTTCTCCTTCGTGTTGTTTGGGGATGCACACTAATGGGTTCTGCGCCTGTGCTGAATCCGAGCGGAGCTGAAAAGCTGATTGGATAAAAGTTTTGAAGTTAGGACCGCCCACCATCCCCAACCGCCTCTGGCGCCATTTCGTGCTCTTCCCTCAGTTCTCTTTTTTCCGCTGCGCGAGCAGGAGCCTGGAAAAAGAGCTGTGTGTTTCTGTCTGAGATTGCCTCAGAAAACCTTCAATTTTTCACTATTTAAACAATTTTTTCTCGGACCAGGGGACTCCCAAACCCTTGGTCCTCGTGTGGCTGGGGGATTTTCCCTCAGCCGCCGGGAAAAAAAAAGACTTTGAGGTAAACATTTTCCTCAGCAATCTCGTGTCGGGGCCTCCCAGCCGGGACAATTTTTTCCACTAGGCTATCTACTTTGGTGGATGGCCTCTGCAGCATTTAAGCAGTGTCCGTCCTGCAACGTTAAATTTCCAAGCTTGGACGGACACGTGCGGTGCCTTCGTTGTCTGGAGGAAAACCACCCAGTCCAGACGTGTGCGGTCTGCAAGGGCTTCTCTAAGTCCACCCTTAAAAACCACCAATACCGCCTCCAAGCGTTTTTAATGGAGGCCGCTCTGGCACCACCGCCTCCCCCTTCAAGGGAGGCGCCCGCTGCGTCTACCTCCGCTCCTTCTTCGCAGCCGTCCGCCGCAGAACTGTTTAAGAGGAAGAAGGAGCAGAAGAAGGAGGAGAAGAAGCACCACCGGACTTCTTCGACTTCTCTCCCTCCAACTCCGTGCGCGACGCGCCTGTCGCCAACTCGATCACTGGCCTCCGTTGCCGTCACGCCCGCGATCTCGCCGGGCAGTTCGTCATCGACCTCTCCGGTCATCATCTCCCCGGAGAAGGTCCCAAGTCTGCCGCCTCTGCCGGAGACTCCTCCGCCACCGCCACCGCGGAGGACTGCATCCTTGTTGGCCCCTTCTGTGGCTCCGGCTCCCGAGCCGTCCATACAGTTGAGCCTCATCGCCCCATTCCTGGAGACGATGGTGCAGAAGATGGCCGAGCAGTTCTGGGTCCCTCAGCCACCACCGTCGGCTGTCCCGGAGGCGCCACCGCTCGGTGAACTAGCTCCGGAGGGACCACCACTCCATGAGGAGGACCCGGCTCCAGCGAAGAGGCGACGCATGGAGCAGGCATGGTTGGAGGTCTCTCTCCCTCCGCACCAGTCGCCTTTGCCGGGGAGTGATCCAAGGACTGCCAGGCCGTACTGGTCGGACTCGGACCCCGAGGCCTTCTTTCTACCGCCCAGCATCTCGGAGCGGTCAGAAGGCTCCGGCAGATCGTTGGATCAGGAGGAGGATCAACCGCTGCTGGTTGCCGCCGAGAAGTCGCCGGACGACAACATTGGCTCCGTCTACGGTTCCCAGCCGGAGGACCAACGGACCTTCACGGCGCTGATCACCCACCTAGGATCCACGCTCGGGATCAAGGCGGAGGCCCTCCTGAGGAGTGCGAGGACGTCGTGTTCGCCATGGCCGATAAAAAGGAGTTGGTCCCTGTCCATCTGGGCCTTTTCCCGAAGATTGCCAAGGCTGCCAAGGCTGGGTGGCAGAAGCCCGTCTTGTCCCACTCAGTTTCGACATGAGTGGACGGGATGTACAGACTTCTAGGAGATGATGCCACCTTCCTACACGTCCACCCGGCGCCCAACTCGTGGGTCGTGATGGGCGCCCAGCACCGGACTCCAGCAAGCAGCACTCCCCTCCCTTCATCGCAGGAGGGGAAGAAGTTGGACTCTCTGGGCAGGAAGGTTTATGCCAACGCCTCCCTGTCCTTCCATGCAGCGAACTATGCAACGGCCATGGGCGGCTACAACTGTCGCCTATGGGAGAAGGCTGAGGCCTTCAAGTCCAAGCTGCCGCCGGAGCTCCAGGCTGAGTTCGGGTCCATCTGCCAGGAGGGCAACCAGCTGGCCCTCCAACAGATCCGAACTGGGAGGCATATCACGGAGTCGGAGGCTAAGAACTTGGCCTCTGCCATCCAGATATGCCGACACTCCTGGCTGCTCTCGGCCGACCTCCAGGATGAGGTCAAGAAACTGGTGGAGGAACTACTCTTCGACGTCGAGGGTTTGTTCGCTAAAGAGACGGATGTCTCTTTGGGGGAGCTTAAGAACGATATGACGATGAGCAACAAGCTCCGTCCTCCACGCCGAGGATCGGGTCGGTACCAGTCAGACCAGCCCCAGACCTCGTCTCAAGGTTCGTCCTACCAGCCTCGCCAACAACAGAGGCAGGAGGACTACCCTCGGTACCAGTTCTACCGACCAAGGCAGCAAGCATCACGGCCGCGTTACCAGCAATGCCAACAGACTGGTAAGCGGACCAATCAGAGGAGCAAACAACGGGTTTGACTCCTCTGTGACCGAGACTCTCATTCCTCTACCTTACCGCCCCCTGGTGAACTACCTGTCGGTGTGGTCCACCATCACCACAGACAAGTGGGTTTTAACCATCTTAGACTCTGGCTACGCGATCGAGTTCAAGAGATGCCCTACTGTCGGACAGGTCCGTGTCACCGATCCGTCTCCACCGCTCCAGGAGGAACTGTCAGCTCTCCTGGAGAAGGGCGCCATAGAGCCGGTCGCAGCATCGGAGTCTCACAATGGGTTCTTCTCCCGCTACTTCCTCGTGGACAAGAAGGACGGAGGGTCCCGACCAATCCTGGACCTCCGCCTTCTCAACAAGCACATCGATGCAAGGAAGTTTCGGATGGTAACCCTTCAGTCCATCCTCCCACTGATCAACAATGGGGACTGGTTTGCAGTCATCAATCTGAAGGATGCGTACTTCCACGTATCCATAAGGAGGGAACATCACCGCTTCCTCCACTTCCAGGTGGGCAGCGACGTCTACCAGTACACGTGTCTACCCTTCGGCTTCTCCACCGCTCCGAGGGTATTCACGAAGTGCATGGCGCGGTGGCCACCCATCTTCGGGTGCAAGGGGTTCAGGTGTTCCCTTAGATCGATGACTGGTTGGTCTGCTCCCCGACCAAACAGAGGCCCAAGGACGATGTTTCATATTGCCTGGCCCTCATGGAGAGTCTCGGTCTGAGGGTCAACTACAAGAAGTCCCAATTGACCCCAACTCAATGCATAGACTACATCGGAGCGGTACTGGACTCTCTGGCTCTGTTGGACATCCGTGCGGTGGTGGCACGGATCCAGGGCAGGTGCCGTGTCCGTGCGCGGGACGCCTTCCGTCTCTTGGGACTCATGGCATTCAGCACGGCGGTGACCTTGCATGCCAAGCTCAAGATGCAGTCCCTCCAGTCTTGGTTCCTTGCCTTGTTCGACCCCGTCAACGACCATCCAGGGAAATGGCTCACACCAACTCCCGAACTGCAGGACCAACTGAACTGGTGGGTGCTGGACTGCAACATGGCCGTGGGGAAGCTCTTCACCCTTCCCGCGCCAACCGTGCAGATCACCACCGATGCGAGCACGCATGGATGGGATCGTGCTGCGGCAGTCTACGGATCCACGGGGTCTGGACTCCCACGGAAGCCAGGCACCACATCAACTTCCTCGAACTCTTAGCAGTGTGGAAGGCGATGCGGTCCTTCAGACTTTCCATAGCGGACCGCATGGTGCAGGTCGCCTCGGACAACACCACGACCCTAGCCTATCTCAACAAGCAGGGAGGGACAAAGTCTCTCTCCCTCCTTCATCTTGCTGTGATGGTCTGGGAATGGTGCCTGAAGGTGCACATCTTCCCGATCGGTGTCCACATCCAGGGCACCCTCAACATGGATGCGGACTTTCTGAACTGCAAAGGGACGGCAATGCACGAATGGGAGCTGGACGGATCGGTGTTCGACCGGTTGTGCTGCCGGTGGGGCACACCGGTCCTGGACTTGTTTGCGACACAAGCCAATGGCAAGTGTCACCGTTACTGCTCCAGAGCGGGGATGCCTTCATGGTTCTGTGACATCAGGACTTCCTCTACATGTTCCCACTGATCCCTCTCATCCAACGGGTCCTCGTACAGATCAGTGCAGAGAGTGCATGGACGATTCTCATTGCCCCGTCCTGGCCGCGCCAGCCGTGGTTCCCACTGCTTGCGACTTCCTTCGCCTGCCCACCGATCCGAACCTCCTCCTCATGGGGGGCAGTCGGATCCTACATTTGGACCTACCGAGCCTCCATCTGATGGCCTGGCTTATCCGCCCGACCTAGCGTGGACCCTTGAACTCTCTCATAAGCCATCCACGCGGAGGTCTTACGATGCCAAGTACCATCGTTTCCTTGACTTTTTAACATCCAATGACCGTACCGTGGACTCCGCATCCCTGCAGGACGTTATGTCCTACCTCCTGCGTTTGGCTGAGTCAGGATCTGTGCACTCATCCTTAAAGGTTCATCTGGCTGCGGTGGTTGCCAATGCTCCACCTTCATCTGTGCTGTCCTCTGCCTTCAGGGACAAGACTGTTAAACGTTTCCTTCAGGGACTGCGCAATGCTTATCCACCTGTTAAGGTACCACCTCCCCAGTGGTCCCTTACTGCTGTGCTCACCGCGCTTACCAAGGCACCCTTTGAGCCCATGGCCACAGTGGACATCAAGTTTGTGTCCTACAAAACTGCCTTTCTTGTGGCCATTACCTCTGCCCGGAGGGCAGGTGAACTTGCAGCCCTGAGGTCTGACCCTCCTTTCCTCAAGTTCTACCCTGACAGGGTAGTGTTGCACCCGGACCTTGCATTTCTACCAAAGGTCCTCACTGACTTTCACTTGGCCCAGTCCATCACGCTTCCAGCATTCTTCCTGAATCCTTCGTCTGCACAAGAGAGAGTGTGGCATTCGTTGGATGTCAGGAGGGCCTTGCTGTTTTACAGCCAAAGGACTGCGTCCTTCAGGAAAGCGAAGCAACTTTTCGTTGCTTATGGTGGCAAATCAAAGGGACAGCCTCTGTCTGCCCAGAGACTATCTATATGGATCTCAGGTACCATTTACCTGGCCTATGAGATGTCATCTCTGCCACCTCCGCCTCATGTACGGGCTCACTCAACCAGGACATTGGCCTTGTCTACTGCCTTCCTGGAAGGCATCCCGATGGAGGACATCTGTAAGGCTGCTACCTGGTCCAGATCCTCCACCTTCATCACCTACTACCGGGTTGATACAAGGTTTGCTGCTGATGTCAGACGTGGCAGGTCTATCCTGACAGCTGGTCTCCGATCCTCTTCGGTGATGACCGCCCATCCCTGATGTCAACACACTCTCCTGCATCACAGGATGCCGACTGCCCACCATCCAAGTAAGTGAGCTTGTTAGTCACCCATTAGTGTGCATCCCCAAACAACACGAAGGAGAAATACAGGTTTCACTTACCAGTAACTGTCGTTCTCCGGGTATGTTGTTTGGGGATTCACACGACCCAACCCGACCTCCCCTCGAAGCTGCCGGCCTGAGATGGCCCTATGCTTCGCAGGCAGCTCTAGTATTGAACTGAGGGAAGAGTGCGAAATGGTGCCAGAGGCGGTTGGGGATGGTGGGCGGTCCTAACTTCAAAAATTTTATCCAATCAGCTTTTCAGCTCCGCTCGGATTCAGCGCAGGCGCAGAACCCATTAGTGTGAATCCCCAAACAACATACTCTGAGAACGACAGTTACTGGTAAGTGAAACCTGTCTTTCTTTGACTTCCCCTCTTCATGTGTTCTATTTTTCAGACTTTCATTTACAGATCAACTGCCATTATATTCTGTTTAATCATAGCTTTTAAGAATATGTCTACACCTGTTGTAAAGCAATTGGCTGTGATTCAACCTTCTTCACCCTCTATGGAATTCTTGATTAATTCTGAGTCTTCTATTTTTCACCTTTTTATTATAAGATGTAACAATAATCTTCACATTTAAAAGTAAAAAGAAGTGTAACTAGAAAAAACATATGCTTTGAAATGTTTTTCTTTGAGGCATGTCTGATCTTGTTGACTTGTATAGAGAATATTGGAACTTTTATTTCATTTTATAAACTACATCCTTTGTATAAAATTTAGAATGAGAGTTTCATGTTTAGGAATATAAGTTTCCTAGAAAATTATTGGGTACATTTAATCATGTGGTGGTCCATGGGGTCGCAAAGATTCGGACTCGACTATTCGACTGAACAACAAAAAATCATGTTGGTTTTTGAACTTACATTGGGCAAAATCTTGTTGCCAATATAATGTACATGACTTAATGTATGGTAGAGAATTGGAACAAGTTACAAAGTCACTGTGGAAATTATCCGTTGTGTACCAAGATGAGCAACAAATACTGTCTACACTGATGTTGTAACTTGTAGCAATTGGTTGCAAAAAACTACACCATTCAAGTAATGTCAAAAAAATAATAATTGACCATTATTTTTCCTTGGGATGGAAACCTAGAAATGAGAGAGCCTTGGGTGTGGACAGTTTTGTAAAGTAGATATCACATTGTAACAGAAGTTTCTAGAATAATAAAATTATAAAATGCAGATCATTTTAGTAGCACCATTATTAACAATTAAAAGACTGAGAGGATAAACAAAATTGTTTTAGAATTTTTGATGTAGTCTTCTCTTTTAAAATTTTTGCACTATTTCAGAACTTGGGGAAAGAGTAGGTTGTAGTGTGAAATGTTTTTATATATCTGATGAGTACTGTTTCAATATATGCTTATAAATGGTATGACTGAACTTTATAAAATGTCTTTCTACAAGTGCACAGTCTCATATGTAATATCCTGTACAGATACAGATACCCTGTAGTCTCCTATTTACACACAACAATAAAAAAGATATAAAGCTCACATAATAAGTTAACTATAATATGCATGAATATAACATTGAAGTGTTACAAATTATTATTCTTCAGGTGCCGTATCCATTCCAGATATGGGCTATCATCATGGTGATAGTTTTCCTGTTCTTAACTCCTCGGAACAGTTCTTCCAAGGACAAGCCACACTACTCTTTCAGGTTCTTCTGCCATAAAGTCTGTCTACATCAAGGGCCTATCTTCCCAGGGATCTTTCCTCATGATATGGCCAAGATATTGGAGCTTTCTTTGCTTAATGGTCTTAAAGAGTTCTTTTTCTTTATCCATCTGGCACAATACTTCTACATTATTCATGTGGTCAACCTATGATATCTTTAGCAGCTGTCTGTAGATCCACATTTCAAAAGCTTCAATTCTCTTTTCAGATGGTTTAGTCAATGTTATGAATTATATTTCTTTTATAAGTTTCTTGCTTTTGCTTCTTCCAAGAAATACGGAATTTGCACAAGATATCTTAGGTCAGAAACGGGGGGGGGGGGTCTGTTTGTGAGTTTACTCTGCTTTACTTCTTGCAAAATCTTGTGAATCTGAGGAGGTTAGAACCCACTACTTTAGTTGAGAATTATGAATCCTACATTCTTTTCTGTCCCTAATTGCCATTATTTAACATAAAAGGATAGATTTTTCATATATGAATGTCACGATCCAGCCGGCCCCCACACTTCTGGAAAACCCCTGGAAACCAAAACAAACCTACACAGGGCGAGCTGGACGGCTAATTAGAATAGAGATACAACTCTCAGCTGCTTATCAGCTCTTAAGGGGTTTTTAATTTGGTAGCGTGTTTGTGTGTGAAAGGCAATGCTGCTCTTACCCTTTTAGTCCAATGAAGACACGTTGTTCAGAAGAAAATGATGAATATTTATTGATCAGGTTCATAAAGCATAAAAGTCAGTAGCACAGGTCAGTCCAATAAAGTCCACAGGCAAATCTAGGTAACCATTTTTAAGGAGCAAAAATGCATAGCTCCTAGGCTAAAGATTGCTAGCCCATAGAGAACCAGAAACAAAAGCTCTCTAATCAAAAACAGGTCTTAACTCATGAAGAAACAGAGACGAACTCTTTCTTCTCTCCAAAATGGAGAATTTGCAGTCAGGTGGGACAGCTTAGCCAATTACGTAACAAAGAGAACTTTCTCAAAACAACAGTACATTGTTTATACACGTGCACACAGAATGCACTGGGGCTAGCCATAACATGGCTCTGCTAACTTAAAAAAAGATAAGAAATACTGAAAAACAGGCTGTCTGTAACACAGCCTTGAGGCTCAGAGAAGACAAAGGATTTTTCTGAGGCCTATTTGAAAATTGGCAATTTCAAGCCTTGGGAGACATTAGGAAATAGGTCCATTTCCTGACAATGAATTTGACCAAAATGTTGTTTATGGGTTGTCTTCAACATCCATTTTCCACCAAGAAATGCTGTGAATAAGGAACTGCAGTGGTTCAAGTGGTTAGGATGCTGAACTTGATGATTGGAAGATCAGTAGGTCAGCAGTTCGAAACCTGAGTATAGCATGATGGACTGAGCTCCTGTCTCTGTCCCAGCTCCTGCAAACCTAGCAGTTTGAAAACAAGAAATTGCAAGTAGATAAATAGGTACCACTTC
This sequence comes from Furcifer pardalis, assembly GCA_030440675.1. NCBI lineage: Eukaryota > Metazoa > Chordata > Lepidosauria > Squamata > Chamaeleonidae > Furcifer > Furcifer pardalis. Next base: position 80,802,271 of record CP126897.1, read on the forward strand.
AGTGGGAAGGTAAATAGCATTCCATCCACTTTGGCATCTAATCATGCCTGCCACATGTCTATGGAAATGTCTGCAGACGCGGGCAGTGCTGGCTCTTTGGCTGTGAACAGAAATAAGCACCGAACCCTAGTGTCGGATACAACTGGCTTATGAGCAAGGGTGACCTTTACCTAATGCTGTGAATGCACAACTTACAATATTTAGACAATGTTGTAAAGTACATATGTGGCATGATAGAGGGAAATACCATACTTGATGTTTAATGGTGTATCATGTTATTGCTTAATAAACTATTAAAAAGGCTTGGATATTAATTTTAAGATGGAATAGTTTGAGAGTTTCCAGAGGCACGGGATGGAGTAGAGAGGGGTGGAGTTGTCTTCTTATAGTAATAAACTTCCACAATTGTATTTGCAGAGACTAAAGGTTATTTAATAAGTGACAAGCTGTCCCACTGCAGGATACATTAATTTGCTTTTAAAATTGTGCCTTGTATTCTGTAAAAAGGTGATAATTAGGTTTCTAGATTAGAAAAGTGTAATCAGGCCACTTGTCTGGAAGCTTGTTAAAATACATTTTCCCCTTCATGTAAACATTCTAATAATTAAAACTAATTTTTAAAATTCATTTGTTTTCAGCATCATTTTGAGAACAAAAATATTAACAATGTATGAGCTATTTTTAAGTTCTTTAAAAGGTTAATATTTGAAAAAAAATATGAGAAATTATTTATGTGATAAATTTAGGCATTGCAGTTAGATTGGTGGAGCCCCTGCAAAATAAAGTGGTGCTCATTCATATCCTAATTTAATTTCTTTCACTCTCATTATTAGTTGTCCCACTTAACCTTTTTTAAGAAGATATAAAATTTTCTTACATGAGTAAATTAATACTCATTTTCTGATGCCACTGCAAATGTGAAATATTGTGTCAATATGTTTCACCTATTTTTTATTTTTAAACAAAGCTGAAAGGGATTTCCAAAGAATCATTTACATCTCATCAGTGCAGGTAGTACACCAGATCGCAACGCTTAACCTCAACAGATAAAATATTGGTGAGTGTAGGATGAGTATTTGAAGTCTAAACAATTTTGCATGTTTCTGTTTCTTGCAGAAACTAAGTGCTGGTTCCTTTTTTTAAAAAGTGAAGGAAACTTAAATGACTTTCCTATATTTGGAGTTTTCAATCCAGAAAAATTTTCTTTTGAAATATCTTAAAAGTAGACAAACACAGTTCACTTCACTGACTGGTTATGTGCACTCTGAGCACCTAGAGGCAAGTATTTCTTTACTTGGAGGAGACAAAAATTATTTTCTCACAAAAAGGAAACTGTTGGCAAGATTAACCTTAAAAATAATAATTAAAAGATCTCCAAGTTTGTATTTAGTTCTTCTTTTGTGTTCAAACTTTGGACTACCAAAATGGAACTGCCTTCTTGGCTTTGTCATTGGCCAAATTTATATCCTCATTGGTACAATTTTCTGGTAGTAATCAGCAGACCAGCAAATGAACCAGATTCTGCATCTCTCCACATTCACACAGCGTGTTGTTGTCTGCCAGCAGAACCACTTGAGCATGTTGTCCTTACATTTAGGGCAGTGTTTCCCAGCCTTTGGTTTTTGGATTTTACTTCCCACATTGGGAACCATTGATTTAGCTACTCCAACCCCCAGCCTATTCAGGGTCCTCCAAATGACATAGGGTAGGTCAAGTTCCTCAGCCATATTCTCCTTTAATATTATTCTTGTCCAAAGCAACAGTGGTGACAGTTTGGGGCAATCTCTGCACTTATTTGAATTGCACAGTTTTGTATAAAAGTAGGCAATTTAGTGCAAAATATTCTCACCAAGGCAAGCTCTCTTTTGAGAACACTAAGAAATTTCCTTCTCAAAAGCAAGGAGAATTTTGCTTTTTCTTGCATCCAAGGAAATGACAAGTAATTAGGTAAAGGTTGTCCTTGCTCAAAAGCCAATTCTACCTGACTCAAAGTTTCAGTATTTATTTATTTATTCAGATTTATACTGCCGCCCACTCGCCGAGGCGACTCAGGGCAGCTTACAGTCAAAACAGCAACAGTACAATAAAAATTCATCTCAGTTTACAGCCAAAGAACTAACATTTTATGTATTGTAGACATTTCTGTGGTCATGTGGCACACACAGAACATTGTTACCTTCCACCAAAGTGGTACCTAAAATTAAGGTAAAGGTTTCCCTTGCTCGAAAGCCAGTCGTATCCGACTCTAGGGGTCAGTGCTCATCTCTGTTTCTAAGCCGAAGAGCCAGCGCTGTCTGCTTCTGCAGACGTTTCCATGGTCATGTGGCAGGCATGACTAGACACCGGAGCGCATGGAACGCTGTTACCTTCCCACCAAAGTGGTCCCTATTTATCTACTTGCAATTTCTTGCTTTCGAACTGCTAGGTTGGCAGGAGCTGGGACAGAGACGGGAGCTCATTTGATCTGTTCTTTGTTGGAATTGATTATTCTGTGACCATCCACATGTTTTTGGACTGCAGTTCCCATTATCCTTTACTGTTGACTGATCGGGTTAGGGCTGATGGAAGATATAGTCTAAGAACCTCTAGAGGTGTACAAATTGTTCATCCCACTATGAAAGATTTGTTTTCATGTGGTTTTTTATCTTTCTAGGTGGTCTGACTAGGAAACCTGTTGTCAAGAGTTTAAAGGAGAGAAATGTCACAGAATTACATAAATGTTTTAGCAATAGGTCCAGTAATAGTAAAGGTTAAAGCCAGTGTCAGATTACTATATCTTTTTCTGAGTATCTGAATTTTAAAACATTCCAATTTTAACCTTAAGGCAGAAATAAGTGTTAGATGATTAGGAGTTGCAGATACTTAATTATCTGTTTCTTTAAGGTAGATATGGTCTGGTCCAACCTCTTCAAGCTGCCAACATTTCATAAAGCTGCCAGAGAGAGTTTTTCTAGCTATCAGATTGCATGGCCATAATTTGAGATAAAATAATGCATCTCACTATGCTGTCATCTATAATTCATAGGCACTTATGAGTGTAATTCATTGAAATTTCACCTCTGGCCCAACCTCTGCAGCTCCAGGAAGCAAGATTCATAACACATTTCTTTATGGTTTTATCCAAATCATTATGTGAGCCTTATGGGGGGTATAGACTGTAAATCATACAAAACAAACAGAGGGCAAGCATCTGGCATAAACCTGAGTCGTTTAATAATGGAATTCTTGCTTATATTTTCTTCACCTCTTTTGGGGGAAAATGGGGGATGGGAAGGAGAAACAATTGAGTGAGTCTCCTGCTATGCCATAAGCTCTTCTTCAAATGTCAGTGTTTTCTAGGGCTCTAAAAAATTGAAGAGCTGTCCCCTTTTGACCTACTAATACATCTCAGTCACAGTTCGTTGAGAAGCTGCGACAACATGCACACTGGTAACAAGGCATGCTGTTTGATCCCTGTATTTTTAATATCCTCTGTAAAGGCATTTCATTGGGCAGGCCTGATCATCAATTTGAACTAATGTGAATTAATCAAGGTCATGAGGGCAGATGGTCTGGATTTTAACCATCCACTTGCACAATTAGCCACAAGTTTCAGGTGCTGTTCATGGTTACCAGCTTGGGTCATGTTCACATTAGCATTATTTTGTGGAGGATATTTGAACCATGCTTGTTCAACTCCATAAAAAACACAGTGTGACTATCAGTACTAGCATCAGCAGATATTGCTGAAAAATATAGGACCTTTCTCTCTCTCAAGTTTGTTATCCTGTGTTTGTTAAGTATTTTAAACATAGCAGTAAAGCGGGGCAGTTTTCCAAATAGATTTAGTTTGAGTTTGCAAGTTCTCCAAGCCTTATAGTTTTAGTCCAGCAATCAAACTCTCCACATGAAATATACCAAAAGAGTTTCTTTAGTTACAGTTCTTTCAAAGATATAAACAGGTGCTTTTCTTTGGGAACATTTCTATACAATACATTTCCATGAGGTAAACAAATGGTTGTCTTAAATATATATGCTTTGCTTGTAAGGCAAATAGCAACAATAATACTGAGAGGAAAGAGAGAGAGCAGAACAACAGAAATGAGGAGAATAACTGAGGAAAATCAGAGACCCAAATAACAAGTACCTTAACACCATAACAGGTGATCCTAGAGGCGGGAGAATATAAGACTCTTCTTATTGGCTAGTTAAAGATACAATTTAAGTTAACAATCCATTGCATGGTGCGGTTGTTCTAATATACTCAACAATATTAGAGAGTCTTTTCTTTCCTTTTCTTTCAGTTAAACACTCTATTTACTGTTTATCTTTTTTTATGCTTAAATAAAAGCCATAGTAGGTGCCCAACTAGGTTTTTGATCATCTTATATAGCAGGGGTGGCCTAACTATGGCCCATGGGTCTGATCTGGTCCATGGCACCTTGCCCTCCTCACTGCTACTGGAAGTAGATGCACCCCACACATGCACAAATGTGCCCATGCAAACGCTGCTGTAAATGTATCTTACAGCATTAGATGGAGACTTTAATAGCATCATCGTAACAGTTAAGGTTCGGTAAGGATCTGAGGGGTTATATAGGAATCTGTGTCTCAACCTCTACCTTCTTTTGATATAAGGCTTAGTGTATCTACCCTCTGTATAAGGAGGGTGTGAGAGTATCTGATTGCTTCAGGCCTGTCTCAGCATTTTTGGCCTTTTACACCTGATTAACATATTGAACAGAAGGTGGACAGCAATCTTGTCCCTATCTAACAGTGATTGCCTGTGAGAAGAAAGGGGCAGTTTAGAGAATGGTGCCAAATATAAATAGGAGATTACACTGGTGAGTACTATAGAGAGGAAGGTGTAGGAATTATGAGCAACTTGTGAGGATCTTAGAACAAGATTTCTCAATCTTGGGCCTCCAAGTGTTCTTGGACGTCAGTTACCAGAAGCTCAAGTCACCACACCTGCTGATCAAGGCTTCTGGAAATTGAAGAGCATGAACATGGGGGGTGGGGGGGGCTGGCGAAGATTGAGAAACCCTGCCTTAGAAGGCAATTGCATGCAGCAGCCCAGCATCTCAGTATTGCAACTAGAGGTTAGACTGAAGAATACACATAGGGACTAATAAAGGACATTGCCTACGTATTTATTTTTTATTTATTTATTAGTCATTCTTATCAACCGCCCTCCTCACCGAGGTTACCAGGGCGGCTCACAATTCATTAAAAAACAAACAAACAATAAAACACTCTTAAAAACATTTCTAAAAAACCCTCAATTTAAAAATTTTAAATCAGAATCTAAAAACTAATTGAGGGCAAGCAGGGCTTAAATCAACCAGTGGGCTAGGGTCATAGTCCCTCCTGCACCCCAAACCTGCCCTGCCAGCCATGTTTTTAAATTTTTCCTAAAGGGCAGCAACTCTGTCTGGAGACGTAACTCCGTTGGCAGAAGGTTCCATAGGGTCGGGGTGGACACTGAGAAGACCCTCCGTCTTGTGCCAGAGAGATGTGCCTCTCTGGCCAATGGAACAACTAGAGAGCCTCTCCGATCCGCTCTAGTGGGACGGGCAGATGTTCTTGGGGTGAGGCGGTCTCTTAAGTATCCTGGCCCATTACGATATAGGGCTTTAAAGGTAATAACTAGCACCTTGCATTGCACCCGGAGACATATAGGCAACCAGTACAGCTCCCGGAGCAATGGTGAGCCATATGAATACCGCCCACACCCCAACACCACCCGGGCAGCCGCATTCTTGACCAACTGAAGCCTCCGAATGGTCATCAAGGGCAGCCCCATATAGAGCACATTACAGTAATCCAGTCTGGAGCTGACCAGAGTGTGTGTGACCATAAGCAAGGAGTCCCGATCTAGGATCTACTTATGTTTTCTAGGTCTGAATGGAGGATGATGGCCAAGTGGGATGTTAAAATAAATATGATTTTGGGGCTTACTCTTGAGGTAGCTGAGGACTCCTGTTCCTGAATCAGGATCTGCACTATAGTCAGTCATCCCCACTGCAGGGGACGGAAGGTTACAGTAGAACGTTGAGTAAAGTTTAACCCTTAGTTAAGCTCATCACTTGTATTTCTCGTTTAAGGGGACAAAAACTAAATGCCATTAGAAGATGTTTCTTTTGTGTTCTGATTCTCCTTATTTTAACATTTTTTTCCTTCCTAGATTGCCACCCAGTCACATGGCCATGCCCACGGAGTAGGCCACACCCACAAAGTAGGCTACACCCACAGTGTGGTAGTAAATTTTTTGGAGCCCACCACTGTCCCAGCTATATCTATTTCTTTCATAAATTCATTTAAAACATGTTAATAGTTATTTTTCCTCATACAGTATTTATAATATAATTTTGAAACAAAAAATTCATACTTCTATACCGCCCTCCTCACCAGGGCGACCCAAGGTAGTTTACAATATAGTTCAGTATTAATATTTTCAAATCGTACCTGGTAGCTTTTTGTGTAGGGTAAGTATGAAGGACCCATAGAAGGAGAAATCAAGAAATGTAAGTGACAAAAGGAATTATACAGAACATTGTTGTGTTTATGTAGCAAAAGGTTCTGAGGACTATATGATATAAGTGAAATCTATTTTTTTATCATTTACCTATCTAACCTCATTTTAAAAAATTGTTTAAAAAACACTGTAGAATTACTGCTCTTTTCTGCCATTGCTAATCACTGTGCTGTGTATTTTCCGAAGCAACAAACAATGCCTTCGTTTTGCTATTCAGTGTTGCAACACTCAGCTACTTACAACAAATGTCTTTTGCTTGTAATCATTGTTTCATCAACTCAGCTGACAGCCACCATTGTCTTTTGTACAACAGATTTTTAAAGAGCAAAACATCCTTCTTACTGCAGCTTTTTTGTTGTTCAGTCGCACAGTCGATTCCAACCCTCTGCAACCTTTTACCTCTGATTAAATCAAATCCTTTCTAATGTATCAGTAAACAAAATGTCCCACTTTTTTCTACTGGTCTGTGTATGATATAGACTGTAAACTAGTAAAAATAAGTGAGAAACTATTCTCAGATTTTACACGTGTAGGCTAATGATAGTTTCAGTTTAATTCCAAATGTTTGTGTTAGGTTAATAAAATAAACTGTTATAAATTTAATCCCTTTGACCACAAAATACAGTGGTACATCGGTTTACGAATTTAATGCATTCTCCGGGAACATTTCATATTGCAAAAAATTCATAAACCAGTTTCCCATAGGAATGCATTTCACGGTCTCCCATAGGAATGCATTTGTAAACTGAAATGTGGTTTCCTGTAGGAATGCATTGAAAACCAATTAATCCCTTGGGGGGGATCATAAATCGAGGCATTATTTTCAATGATTTTTCGTTCGTAAACCAAAAATTATGTTAACTGAGGTGTTCATAAACTGAAGTACCACTGTAATTCATTATCTATGGGACAGCCATGTTGGTCTGTTGCTGTAAAAATAGTAAAGATGATGCCAATATTTCATTTGGTATAAGATTTTATAGACTATAACCTTCTTCAGACATATTGGTTATAGTCTCAATAGTTTAACATATAAAGCTACATTGCTTGGATCTGAAGAAGTGGCCTATGATCCACAAAAATTTAAGCCAATAAAAAAATTGATAATTTTCATTGCCTATAAAACTGTGTTCTTAATTAACAGATTGGATATTGAAAATTGAGGCAAGAATAGGGTCAACTTTGTTATACATTTTTGTTTGTTTGTTTGTTTAACACAGAGAACACTGGAACAATTAGGATTTTTTAATAACTGTTGTTGCATTTGTTCTGTGCATCAGGTTTTGTTGCATTGTAATACCTCAGATAACGTTTACCTCAGATAACGCTAAAATCGCATAACGTTAAGTAATCTGGGGAGGAGAATTGGATCGAATAACGTTAAGGTCCTATGGGATGGATCAGATAACAACCGCTAAAGCCTGTGCGGTTACAATGTATCTCTATGGAGCTTTAACGTTATCCGATCCATCCCATAGGATTTTAACATGGATTGGATAACACTAAAAATTGGATAACACCAAGACTTGTGGAACTAAGTCTTAGCGTTATCCGAGGTATTACTGTATATTTGATTGTTTTGTATCATTGTAAGTTTCCTTTTGTGGGGCAGTGGGATAGAGGTTTTTAAAAAGTAAAATGAATAAGTAGTGCTTTAGTAATTTGACGCAGCTATAGTCATGCCACTTATGGCTGTGTATGTGTGTGTTGTACTGATAAGTTTTCCTAAGCTGTTGCATTTGTTTTAGTATTTGAGTAGTGAGTACCTTTATTACCTACTGAAGAAGAGCTGACATAGCCCTTAAAATCTGTCAAATGTCAAGCTGCTACAAAATAAAGCATTTGTAAATAATGCATCTAGTCATAGAGTGAATCTATAGGGACTCATTCATTCTTTATTTTGACTGTAAAAGTGCTATTATTTGTACTGCATTAATATTAAAACAAAATATGCCTAACTTCATGAAATTAGGTTCAATTTGTATCTTTTTTCCTATGTAAAATTCCATGTACAATTGCAATATGAAAAAGGATGTTGTGTTTTAAAAAGCTGTACTGGTGTCAATTAACTGATAAAACAAACAAAATATCAAAGCTTTAAAACAATGTGACAAAACAAACCAAGCTTTCCTAATTAAGGGGGGGGGGGGATCAATGTTTTTTCATTCCAGATTTGAAGGCCTTCCTTTAGATTACGTGTGCTCAACCTACAGGCCAGATTCGGTCTATGGCAGCAAATCATCTGGCCCACGACCTTGCTTCAGCCACTGCAGTTGCCTCAATCCTTGTCTCCTCTGCTTGGCTTGACATGTCCTTAACGGCGCTCTGTAGCAGGGTGGATGTTGTAAGGCTGGCAACATCTGCCCAGTTATGGAGCACTGTTAGGGACATGTCAAGTGGAGGAGACAAGGATTGAAGCGGAAGTGGCAGCTGGAATGAGGTTGCAGGCTAGATGATTTGGTACCATGCATCTCCTTCAGGCTGGTAAGCAGGGAAGTGGCGTGGTGGTGGGAGTGGTGGGTGGCTTGAGGTGGTCACTGGCAGTGCCAACAGTCTGAGGGGGCATGATTCAGCTCCTAGCTTAAAACGGTTTGGGACCCTTGCTTTAGATTTTAGTTGTCATTGGTGAGATCAAGACGCCGAGGTGTGGTGCAGCTGTTGGATATTGTTGTTGTCGTCGTCATCATCATTGATGTCAAGTCAACTCTGATTCTTGATGACCATTCTGGCGTTTTTAAGTAGGGAATACACAGAAGTTGTTTAGTGCAGCTTGTCCAAGGCCAGACAAGTGGGCTCTTCTCCTAGGAAGCATAATGAGGAATCAAACCCCCTTCCTCTGGTTCCACAGTCAGATACCTAACCAACTAAGCTTTTCAACCGGGTAGTAATATACAGTACAAAGGGAGAAGAAGATAGAAGAGGCAAGGTATTCCTATGAATGAACCTGCAAAGGCTTAAAAGAAAAATCCCAGCACTTTGAAATGGGCTTTCAAAGTGGCTAAAAGATAACACAGACTTTTCATATTCATTGGAATATGGTCTTTCTGGCCACTTCTACATAGTAATCTGTCTGCCACTTGGGATAGCTGAAGTTTTTGGACAGTTTTCAAAAATAGTTCTAGCCATTGTAGTAGATTATATAATCTACTTTCAGTTAGTGGCAAATCATGACAAAGGGTCAAATCACACGTAAAGACAAATATGCATTTCTTTTTTAACATTATCTCCCTGAGCACACTCTTTATGTTCTGTGTGCCTGAAGCATCATATATGCAAAGAAAGCTATCCTGTCTTTCATATACCTAGTATAACTAGGGCATCCTCTGCCCAGATCACTGCTGCTGGACGAATGATCTTTGATCCCCTCTTTCTGCCAGGAGACCAGTTATACCTGCAGAGAGAGGCAAGAAGCTCTCACCATCTGGTGTAAAGGGAGGAAAGCTAGCCAGTTTAGACTGGCTTCTTCCTAGGACTGGCCTCTTTTGAGGCTCGAATCTCTAGATTCAGTGGCCAAGATGTTGTCAGATGGCATAAGGACATGGCCTGATGAAGCTCACAGGGTTTTTATGGCTTCACACTGCTCTGGATCACCTTAATTAGTAACAAGTGCTCTACCAGACAGCTCAGTAATGGGGCTTTGGAACTTTCTCATAGGGGCCTGGGACAGTAGCCTGCTGGGTTGCCTCACCTTGGCCTAAGGATCCTGCACTACAGAAGGTCCTGTTGCAGGGAGAGGTGATGTGCAGTGAACAGTTAATCATAGAATTATAGCTTACCTTCTATGAAAATTATACACCAAAAAGCTATTTTAGAAATGCAGCCCTCTATCACTTCTAAAACAGACATGTGACTTCTTGTCTTTAAATAGACAGTCCCCAATCCTCTATCAGTGAACCCATAAAATTCTGGAGAGCTTCAGATATGGTGTGTGGATAAGGAAGGGACATATTGCTCAAGAAAATAATCTTTGGCATGCGGCATTATTTTTTGGACAAAGGCCAATTGTTTCAATTAAGATACTTGCATACCACAACAAACTACATTACAGGAAAAGAAATTTCAAGCACCACATTTTATTCTGTTTAAAGGAAATGTCGCATATTCCTTAATATCACACACACCTGAGAAACACATTTGTTGTCGTTCCATCACAGTTGGTGTAAGAAAGACTGGCATCAGAACCCAGCATCCACAGGAAATGGCAATTTCACTTTTCTTCACTGGAAAGCCTATCATGTCAGACAGCTATATCTGTGAACTGTCCTCCACTTTTTAAGCTATTTACACTACTGTCTCTCAAAGCCACCCCAAAGTCAGTGAGCAAAATTCAAATGGACATCTCCATAATGCAGTATGGGTGCAGCTCAGAAGCACCCAGGGTAGATTGTAGTGTTGTTGTTGCTGGAGACCTGATATGTGGTACAGATACTATATGTAGCTGCCATGACTTGTGCAACCAAGCCCACCTTAAGAACCTTTGGTTCTTTCCCAGAAGCCTAAGTCAATTCCCAAAAGCACTGATCAACCAATCTACTGATTTAGGCTTCTGGGAATTGAAGTCCAAGAACCAAAGGTTAGAAAACACTAGACCTGCACACCCGCTGATCAGGGCTTCTGAGAATTGAAGTCTGAGAACAGCTCAAGTGCCAAGGTTAGCCACCGCTGCACTAGACTATCTGTTATACTAGCCCGGCCCCAGGAATCCCTGTGTGTTAGTGGCATGCATCATATTTGGATGAATCGTACATTCTTAGCCAAATCAGGCCATGTTGGATTTCTTCTGATTTCTTCTGATGCCTCCATAGCCAAAAACAGACTTCTTTATGCAAGCTGAACCTCAACAAAAGATGTGTCTGAGATTTCCAATTTGTAAACGTGGCAGAGATATACCATCTTCTAGATTTCGTTTCTGCGGTAATGTCCAGGGGATGTGGTTCTGGATGGGGCGGTTTTGCCCCAGACAGACCTAGTGCGTAACTTGGGGGTCCTCCTGGACTTGCGACTACTACTCGAAGAGCAGGTAGCAGTCGTAGCCAGGAGGGCTTTTGCACAACTTCGTGTGATTCGCCAGTTATGCCCTCTCCTAGATCAGGACTCCTGATGTAGCAATTTGGTTTGCTTTTAATCTTTTTAGATTTAAATTTTAACAGTTTTATATTTTAGGTTATTAGGTAGTGTTTGTGTTTTTATTGTGATGTCTTTTATTACTTGTAAACCGCCCTGAGTCACTTTGGCGAGAAGGGTGGTGGATAAATATGAACAAATAATAAATAAATAAATAAATAAATTGAATTGAATTAAATAGCTGACATATAATGCCAGGACATGCTTTATCTATGCAGCTTGTTGGCCTCAAGACACCTTTGTGGTATATATAATTTTCATAGAAATTACAAAAAAAAGCTAGGACAGGAGCACAAAATCACTCATTCATTTCATGTGAAGTTCCAATCCAGTACTTCACCTATACTTATTAAACCTTGGAGGGTCCTTACTTAGGGCCATCTCTGGGCTGTCTGCCATTTTCAGAACAATGGACCTCAATGAACCTAGTAAAATAAGTAAGCCTTCTTTCAATACTATCCAAATCGAAAATATGTTATATCTCCTCATCTGAAGTTTGGGGCTGTTGTGGCTCAGTGGTTAAGAAGCTCACCTTGTTATCTGAAAGGCCGACAAGTCGGCAGTTTGAAACCTGGGTACTGCATTGAGCGCCTGTCTCTGTGCCAGTTCTTGGGGACAGAAAGGAGCCTCATTTGGGCATTCCCTGAATGGAGTTTCTCCCTCAAAAATCCTTTCAATCCAGAATAATTTCTGACACAAAATTATTATTATCTGAAGCTTGACATACTTTATTTTCTGAGAAGGCACAAACATTAAGGCTAATTCCATCCAATACTGTTAAGAAATCTTTCTAGCAGCATTAGATATTGGCAGCTTTGAGAAAATAATAATTGAAGGTTTAATAACCTCTGCATCTGTTTGTTTCCATTTTGTTAGGCACAATCTTTTAAAAAGAAATATCCTGCTCACAACGTTCATCCAGTTTTGACAAAGTTTTAAAAAACTAGTTAATTTTAGACTTCCACTAAAGTCAATGGGAGAAAAAAACCCTTTAGAAATCTGTATTCCACATGATGTTTGGGGCTCAAGTAAGTGACTACAAATGTGCTTGAGATACATTGACGTTAACTAAGCCATTTTCCAAAATCCCAAACTGGCTACTGAACCAAATATTTTGGTTGCTGCATATTCATATTGAGTTTACATGTAAAGTACTTTTCTTCAGATACAGGTGAGATCTGTTGTTTTTATTCTGATGGCAGGCTCTTTAACATAATAGAGTACTGCACAAAGTAATTAAACAGTATTAATGGACAGAAAGGTTTGTAGCATTTCCCTAGCTATAGTTAGGCTGCTAAATTAACACAAATCAGTTCATGCTCAGTAGTGCCACAGTTTTGTTTTGGATGTACAGACCAATCTATCCCACAGAGCAGGTAAATACTTTCTTTTTATTTGCTGCAGTAATTTCTGCTCATTTTGCACCTACTCAAAATGTAGATGCGTTCTTCATATGATTATCAGCCCAGATTCACATGAACACACATTGAAATATTAATACATTTCATTGGCTTTGAATAAGAGCTATTATTTTTAACAAACTGAAACTACATGAATTGAATTTGCATAAATCTTTCATAACATACAGCAAAACTAATGCCAATCTAAGAATTTTCAAAGAGTTTATTTCAATAACACTAAATAAATGATTGACTCTTTCTTATTGAGAAAATCAAATCATAAATTAGGAAAACACAGTGGTTTTGCACCCATAATCACATCCTTTACATTGTATTTGTCTGCTGTGTTTCAAAAACATTATTAGTCTTGAAGCACTAAAATATAATCAGTGAGTAGTTACTCATATGCTGGTCAAAACTGACATTTTGGGAATGTGATGCCAAAATTCAGTTGTTATCCTTCCTTTCAAAACACAGAAAATTAGAATTGTCATATCTGTCTATGGGCTAATTTTGGTCACATCTGTCTGTATGATACTCATTGGCAACATCCATGGTTATAGGAGCATCACATTAGTATATCCAAGAGTAGGAAGGAGGACTTTGTATGATGGGTCCTTCTTCAACATTCATAGAAAAATGAAGAAATACCACAGAAACAGAAAATATTTTCTCCAAGTACAGGTTGCCTTTATCACCTGAGTGTAACTGTTCTTGAGTATTGTTTGGAAAGATGTTAAAAGAGTTTTTTGAGAAAGGAGTCTAAAAACATCTGGTGAACTTATTACTAATTAGTTTTATTATGTGCTGTCTAACCAGAACCATGTTGTAACAATCTTAATAGGGCTTTCAAGGTAAGTGAGATATTTAAGAAGCAGCTTACCAATTCCACACTCACACAGTGATTTTCTATGACCAAGTAGGTTTCAAGCCATGGTTTCCAGAGTCTTCGTTTGTCACTCTATCCACCACACCACACAAAACTTGTTACTTTTTGTTGTTGTTCAGTCACATAGTCGAGTCCGACTCCATGGGCCATTGCAAGCCAGGCACCCCTATCCTCCACCATCCTCCTCAACCCACCCAGGTCTTTGCCCATTGTGTCAACAGTACCATCTAGCCATTTCATTCTCTGCCACCCCCTTTTTTTGCCCTCGAGCTTTCCCAACATCAATGCTTTCTCAAGTGAATCCTCTCTTTTAATTTGATGTCCACAGTATTTTACCTTCATCTTCATTATTTGACCTTCCAAGGAGCAGTTGGGGTTGATTAATGCACCAAAGAAAATGGCTTTAAAAAGAGATCAGTTACCAAAGAGGCTATTATGAAAATATTATTTATTATTATTTTTAAAAATTCTGCCTTTGGTTTTGCCTTTGAAAAGTGTGGTGGAGTTGGAAGACAATTCTAATGACTTCCTTTTAGTTGTATTTTGTAGGACAGTTTTTTTAAACAGAAGGTAGTTTATCTACAGTTGTTGTTCAATCACACAGTTGAGTCTGACCCTTTACAACGCCATGGACTACCACATGCCAGGCTACTCTGTTATCTACCATCGTCCGTAGTCTGCCCAGATCTACACCCACTATATCAACAATGCTGTCTAACCATCTCATCCTCTTCCACCCCCTTCTCCTTTTGCCTTCAATATTTCCTATTTGTCTTCCAAGGAGCAGTCAAGGTTGATTTCCTTCAGGATGGACTGATTTGATCTCCTTGCAGTCCAGGAGACTCCAGCACCACAGTTTGATGGCATCTATTCTGTGTTCAGCCTTCCTTATGGTCCAGCCCTCACAGCCATACATTACTACTGGGAAGATCATTGCTTTAACTATGCTGACTTTTGTTGGCAGGGTGATGTCTCTACTTTTTATTATACTGTCTATGTTTGCCATAGCTTGCCTCCCCCCCCCCCCAAAGGAGTAAGCATCTTTCTTTTTCATGGCTGCAGTCACCGGCTGCAGTGATCTTAGATTCCAAGAAGGTAAAGTCTGTCACTGCTTCCATTTTCTTCCCCTTCTATTTGCCAAAGGGTGATGGGGCCAGATGCCAAGATCTTAGGGATTTTTTTGTGTTTTGTCTAAAGCCAGTTTTTCCACTCTCCTCTACCACCCTCATCAAGTGGCTCTTTGGGTCTTTGTGTTGTAGAGGGAAAACAGTCAAGGTTGTAGGGATAAGTAATGTACAGATTTTCTGGCCAGAAGCAAGATGCTTGAAATTTTCTGAGAATACATCTGATTACAGCAGTATGTCTCTAGTATGGGCTGTGGTGGTTCAGTGGTTAAGAAGCTTACCTTGTTAGCTGGAAGGCTGGCGAGTCAGCAGCTCAAGACCCAGGTACTGCATGATGGATTGAGCACCCGTCTCAGTCCCAGCTCTTGGGGACAAAACACCTGCGGCCGGGTGGAGAGGTCACCACCGCGCCCAGCCCTGGGATTTGCCCCACCTGTCCCTGGGGGATCTGCCCTCGCCAGGACTTAAGACATCTGAACGGCGGGGCTGGGGCTGGCCATAAAAACGCCGGATGCCCTCGCCACCTTTGCCGGACGCTTCCCTTGGCCAGCCCCAGCCCCGAGGGAACTTCGAACAGCTCAGCTGCAGGGCTGGGGATGGCCATAAAAATGCCAGACGTCTTCGTTGCCACCGCTGGACTTTTTTCCTAGACTTTTCCCCTGGCCATTAGCTTGCTGGCTTCGATGAAACAACAGCTGTGGGTCCTGGGCGGCAATAAAAGATCTCGCCACCTCCTTTTTTGCCAGACTCTCCCTCGGCTGGCTGGCCTTGAGAGACCAGCAACTCCAGGGCTTGGGTCGGCTGTCACCGAAATATATATATATATATATATATATATATATATATATATATATATATATATATATATATATATATATATATATATATATATATATATATATATATATATATATATATATATATATATATATATATGGAATTTGTGACTTTTATGTTATTTTTTTATACTTTGTAAGCCGCCTAGAGTCAGGTTCGCCTGAGCAAGGCGGGGTATAAATTTGAAATGAAATGAAAAGAAAAGGAGCCTCATTTGGGTGTTCCCTGAGTGGATTTTCTTCCACAATAATCCTTTCAACCCAGAATAATTTCTGACACATTATTATTATTATTATTATTATTATTATTATTATTATTATTATTATTATTATTATTATTATTATTATTATTATTATTATTATTATTATTATTATTATTATTATTATTATTATTACCAGAAACTGAAAATTATGTTATTTATTTCCCTTGCATGCAGCTATTGTAAATATATATTAAAAGATTAATAGAGTCTGGAGTAGATGTTTATAGAAAGGTATAGAACTGTTATCTGTCTTTGGTGATCATGTCAAAGCAATATGGCAGAAACCTGGGATGATTGTTAGATTGACATGACATGAAGAATAGCAGTTCTGCACCATAAAGCTTTTGATAGAAAAGATGAGTACTGCCCTTTCTAAAGTTGCTAGGAATATGACAGATTGTCAGAATTAAGTGCCATGTCATTCAGATAACAGCAAAGCAAACATTGTAAAAGCTTTTGATGATGGCAAGGTCTGCAGTTCAGGACCTGTTGCCTACCCATTGCAAATGTATGTTAATCATGCATTCACCAAGCACTTGCCCATCTTGGAGAAAAAAAGATATATGTAAACTATATAAAACTAAGCATTTATTTATAAACAAACATCTAACAATTTATATATTCAATTGCATCAGGAATAACTCTTAAAAATTATTCTCTATTGCTCAGATATGCTCTAAGGCTACATTGTTGTATAAAATGTTGCACAGTCTGTTGCGGTGCCCCATGCTCACATGCTGGTGATGGTAGTCCCCCTCCCCCCATTTATGCAAAAAGTCCGCACATCTACCATTCCCTGTACGTATTCTATTAAGACTAGTCCATATCTTGTAAGGTTGCTCAAAACCAGGTGGTGTTTCAGTTACACATTGAAATTTCTGGTCCTAGTATGGCACATTTCCCAGCCAGTCTCTTATCCATGCATCCTGGAGGTTGAACTCTTCGTTACTTCCAATGAAAAGTTAGTGTTTAGTATTCACTGATGCAAATTACTCTAAACGGAGTACAACCACAGCACGATTTTAAATTGTGTGTCTATTTGAATTTGAAAAGCTATTGATTTCTACCATTATCCAAAAGGTAAAGGTAAAGGTTTTCCTTGCTTGAAAGCCAATCATATCTGACTCTAGGGTTCAGTGCTCATCTCTGTTTCAAAGCCAAAGAGCCAGCGCTGTCTGCTTCTGCAGACGTTTCCATGGTCATGTGGCAGGCATGACTGGACACCGGAGCGCACGGAACGCTGTTACCTTCCCACCAAAGTGGTCCCTATTTATCTACTTGCAATTTCTTGCTTTCAAACTGCTAGGATGGCAGGAGCCGGGACAAAGATGGGAACTCATTTGATCAGAAAGTTAATATAGAGGAAAACTCACAAAGTTTACAAAGGGTTGGTTCATTATTTTTATCGCAGAATTTGAGAATTAATTTGGCAGATGATATTTGGGTTCTTGTTTCTTTTGTTATGACATTCTGGGAGAATGGGGGGAAAGCATAGTAAGAGAGGCAGATAATTGTCAAATTCTAGGTCCCATCATCTGTGGCCAGTGACCAAGCTAACTAGGAATTGTGAGAGATGGCATATGAAATAAATTGTGTACCTGCCCCTAGTGGGATTGTACAAAGCGTGCTAAAATTGTACTTAAATTGTAGTTCTTTGCAAAGGTATATGATAATAAGCACCACTGGACCCTGTGGAACTTTTTTTAAGTAAAGATGCAAAAGATTGTGACCATTGAAATCAATAGCACTGTATAAGAATTGCACTTTTTCTTAGATTATAATCCAACTGGTTGCTTTGCTGAACAATAAATGCACTGATTAAAAACATAAAACGTGCTTACCTTTGAATGCTTCTTTTTACTTCAACTATCAACTAACACTTTAGGTATATGCTAGTGTGCCTTCATATTATTAGCTTAACTTAAACGAGAGGCTGTTGAGAATTGCATATGTTTTGTCATTATAATTATCATCATAAATCAAGAACAAAGTGAAAGTTGCCTTTGTGTTTAAGAGAATCAGCTTTTTATTGACTACCTTCCATAATTAATAGCATTTTACTCTGTTTTTCTCTAAAGGTTTAGTGTGAGATCATTTTTTAAGACACAAAATGACCTTGACAAAAATGAGGAATCAATAATGTGCTGATTAGCAGTCTGTTTGCTGCAATATTGGATGTTTCCCCTGTCGTTACTTTTTCCTGTTGTAATTCTGGTAGGGGTTGAAGGTCAGTACTACCTCCTGGATATTTGGCTTTCCATAAATGGCTGATCCTGCTCAGTTTAACACTGATGGATTCAGTTTGCTATCTGTATGGATTTTCTTACTGCATCTTTAATCTATTATCTTCCTCGTCTCGAAAGTTATCCTGTAAAAATATTCATAAAGCTTGTCATCAAAAGGAAAGTTGTACTTCATTAAATAGGTTCTGATACACTTTCTAATTAAACTAGATTAAACTAGATTAAAAATGCATTTTGAGTTTAGGATGATATTATTATTATTATTATTATTATTATTATTATTATTATTATTATTATTATTATTATTATTATTATTATTATTATTATTATTATTATTATTATTATATGCTGCCCTACTCGGTGAAAACCGACTCAGGGTGGCTCACAACATACAATCAAATACAATGTAACAATTCAATAGAACAACACAATGTCACAATATAGTGAAATATACATCAATAATCCAAACAATAGCATATCATAAAATCCAATACAGTAAGATAAAACCCCAATATACGTCATAAAGTTACAAAAATATTACAAAAAACATAGGAACATTACACAATCTTACAAAGAAGAAAAAATGTTACCCATTAAGGTGGTGGCCACCATTAAGGTGGTGGCCACCAACCAATGCATAACATTGAATGAATAAATAGGAAATATTACCCAAATCTAGAACGGTTAGAGCTTGCCAATACATTTGTAATTTTTTTTTAAAAAAATAAAGTTTGAAATAATTTGTATGTTGATAATTTCCATGTCTAAATTTGATAATTGGAATGGTGTGACATATTCAAAATCAATGGCTTCCCATCATTATCCATTTTAGCTTCTGGACAGGAACAGAACTATTGAATTGGACCTCGATTGCACAAAGTAGAGAAGTCAAACTGATTCTGTTGGAGTTTTCCAGCTGTCAAATTGAATCAGCCATAGTTTGTTGGAGTCTCCCCCGTGATTTATAATTAGGTGCAGATGATTAAGACTGCCCCTCTGCCTTTCCACTCTCGCTGACCTTTTGCCTGGTTCTGATTGTTTTTGTGACAATTGTCTGATCTTCACCATGTCTGTTAGCTCTGGGGTCTTTCACATTTCAGATGAATATTCTCTTTGACCCACCCACCCAAAGGAGCCAGACAGTTGGGAAGAACTATGGCCATGACTTTATTAAGATTAAACATTAACCAGAAACTGCTGCAAGAGGGCCTAAAGTAGCATGGATCTGGGAGTCAGAGCCAGGGAAGTTGCCTGTGATCCCTGCTTCTGGTGCGACTGGACGAATCCCAAGTGTCGTGTGTGTGCTGCCCCAAAGCGTAGCTACCACCACCAGCTGAATAATGATGGCATTATCCCACTGCCAGGCACCCTTTCAGAGGTCACTAATTCCTTTATTAACTGATTAGTCATCTGACCATATCAGGTTAAAATGTGATAAAATACATTAGACAAAGATTAGACTCCCTTCCCCTATGAGACTTGAGGTTCTCAGAGTGCTGAGACACTCTCCTGATCTCAGCTAGAATCCTGAACTCAACCTGAAAACCATCTAATAAATAACCAGCCGCAGACTTCTTTGGGTATTCCTTTAACCAATATTGATGATGGTCCAGTTTAACTAGGCTCAGACCCAGTAAGTCATGGGGGGGGGGAGACACGCAACAGGAAGCTACAGGTAGGGAAGAAAGGAGGGAAGTGCTTTTGTCTGCCCAAGAAGGTTAATTAGCAGGCCTTGTCCCCAGTCCCTAAGGCAAAGAAAGGGGGCAAGTTTGAGGTTCCACCAGGCCTGCTCAGCCCAACCCACCCACTGTACCACACAACATCAAAGAGCACATGCAGGGCGGGAATAAACTCCCCACCCTGCAAAACAAACAATGTGGTGGCAGTGTTTCACTGCTGCTCCTCTGAGCACTACAGAGTAGTGGGTTGCAGGCCTATCCTCACACACTCATCCAGGCATTTGGTGCCCTCCTTGCTGTCTCCCTTGACAAAGAGGGAGAGGCCAGGTGGAATAAGCCTAAAGATGGCTGCTGCATCCGCCCCATCCCACACAACATGCTGAGCTCTGCTTGACTTCCCAGGGTGGCCTTACTGCCTTGTGGGCAAGGGAGCAGCAAAGGGCCCTTTCCTGGCAGATGTTTGCTGGTTGGAGGCGGGCCTCGACACTACACACTTGCCTGACCCCATATTAAGTGTTCAAAAAACCAAAATTAAAGAAATACTTGAGGCACCCTGAGTATTTATCTCATACCTCAGAAATAGGTGAACAAGTCAATCACCTCACAGAAAGTTCATATAACATAAGTGGAACATGCCAATGCTTTAACAGCCATTTGGAAATGCCTACGACCAGGCTTGGGCAATGAGTTAGAAGATGCGGTTAGTCTTCCTCCGTCCAAAGTTTCATATTAAATAGCAAAAACACCAGCTTTATGTAGCTAAACCAAGATGGAGGGAAAGAGGCTTTTTTTTTTCCAGAACGGCTGACACTGTAGTGTCACTCTTCCAAATCAGGAAAGCTTTTCTGGAGTGTTTGAGGTGCAGAAACTTAATTTAACTGGATAAAATGTCACCATCTCAGAAACACTTTGAAAGTTTCCCAAGCTAATGGCTATAGGGATGGGGGGGGGGGAGAGAGAGAGAGATGAGTGATTAAAAGTTCTTTAGCTGCTACATAACCTTTAGAATAAAGAGAAAATTGACAGTAAAAGCACTCTGTGGATTTGTCAAGTGGTACTGAACTACTTTTGTTTATAAGTAGGATGCATATGCACAGCAAAAATAGGTACTCAGTTTCATGGCCTATAACTATCTCTGTTTGAGGACAGGGTGTCTAACCATAAGAGCATTTTCCTTTCTGTTGTAGGTGGGGATGGGAAGGAGATGGAAAGCATTTTGGTCCAGCAAACATCTGGTAGCTATACTTAAAAGGCACTGATTGGTTCTGACAGCTGTCTGCTTCACAGCAGTATTTAACTGGAAATATTTGAAACAGATTGATATGAATAATGAACAATTTGTGTGATGTATGTGTGACAGAAATAAACAGCCCCAAGATTTAGCTCATTAATGTAGAAGGATTTCTGTATAGACATTAGAATTTAAACCCTTGACTCCCTCTCTCCATTTCCCCCCATTTAAATAATCTGTCAACAAACAGGACTTTTGTAATAGTTCTTTCTACAATATATTGCAAGTGTTTCATTATGAAATAGGTAGAATGGGATGTCATCGTCTCTTCACTTCAACAAGTGCAGCTGATGGATGTGGCCCATTTAAATGTACAACACAGAGCTGAACTAGATAACGAACTTATTATTACTCTCTGAGGATTATAGGTTGGTCCCAAAGGAATGGAGTAAGCCAGTGTAAATCCATATCTCCTGGCTAAGCAATAGCCAGAAGGCTGACTGGAGATATTGATTTACTTTCCAGGCCATTTAGGCCTTAATGGTAGAAAAAAGCCAAAGTGCTGTTTACTTTTCTGCCAGAATCGACCAACCAACAAGCCCATTTTTACAGACTTTTGATTGATTCCGCTTAGAGGAATTAGAGGTGATTTATTTTTAAGCTGAAAGCAACTCGTAAATATCTCCCACAACATAGGTTCCCTAGGAGTAAATGTTAAAGAAATACTTATTGAGAAATTCTGCTTTTGCGGATCAATGGTGAGCAGGTAATATATGCTCTCCTTGCTCTGCCATGGTGTTAAATACCTTTTCCAGAGGTAGAAAGAAATGTAAACAAAATGCATGAGACCCAGTTGTAAGGAATGAATGTATTTAGAGTAGATGGATGAATGAAAGCATGTGCAGAGTATTTGGTATGAATGGAGAGAAAGTAGCCTTGGTAAACAGTGCAGGCAAAGACAGGGAAGATTACCAGCAGTGGGTAGAAACAGAATGTTGACAAGAGCTAATTTGCATAATGGACTGGGATTGGTTGAGAGTGAATGATTGATAAAGAAGGTTCTGGAGAACTCTGAGGAGAAATAAAGAGAGAAGAAAATTGAGGGGTTTTTGAAATAGTTGCTGTTATAGAATAATCCAGCTGAGGAGGGAGAAGAAGGTTGCCCTAGAGTAGTAAGGGAGGTTCAGTGATGGGATGTCCCCGGTTCCAGACGGTTCCCTGGAACCAGTAGGACCAATTCCGGAGGGTTCTCCGGGAGGGGAGTCCACTTTTGAGGCGTCCAGTTCTGGACGCCTCACCGAAAGAAATTTTTTTTTAAATCGAAGCTAAAATGGCTCCAATTGACTGCGCATGCGCAGAAACTCAATCTGATGCATTGCGCATGCGTCAGATTGAGTTTCTGCGCATGCGCAGTCAATTGGAGCCATTTTAGCTCCAATTTAAAAAAAATTTGTTTTAGAGTTTCAGGACGGCGGCGGCGGCACCAGCCCTTTGAGGAGGGCACCTCCCCCGCGGCACGTTGAGGGCTGCCTGGGCCGTCCGCTGCCGACAAGCCCCATGCCCTGGGGACGCACGGCGCGGCGCACCACTGATGCCTCCTCCTCCGCCGGGCACCTGTGGGCCGGGTGCCTGCAACCGCCGTCCGCCGCCACCGGAGCTGCCGCTGACTGCATTCCTGTGGCCTCCTCCTTGGGCCGGTCCCTTTTTAGCCCGGCTGTGGCGCCTGGCGGAGGAGGAATCTGCAGGCGGTGGCGGTGCGGCATGGGGACGGCCCAGGGAGGCTCGGCTGGAGCCACCGCCAGAGCCACTGCTGCCCGCCGCCCCTGGGCGTGGCCGGAGCCGGGCTAAAAAGGTACCGGCCCGAGGAGGAGGCCACAGGGGTGCAGGCAGCTCCAGCGGCAGCGGCTGTGGATGCAGTCGGGGTGCTGGGTCCCAAGAAAGGTAAGCGAGGGGTAATTTATTTGTGTTTTGGGTGGGTGGTTGTTTTTATTTTATTTATTTTATTTATTTATTTATTTATTTATTTATTTGTGTCTGGGTGGGTGGGCTGAGAGGGAGGGGGGTGTGTGTGTATGTTTATTTTTATTTATTTTTTATTTTTATTTTTGGCCCCGCCCACAACGTCATGACGTCGGCTTCGGCCATGACGTCATGATGTCATGACATTGGCCACGCCCATGACATCCGTGACATCATGGCGTGGTAGTAGAATTTTTGTCATCCCATTACTGGGGAGGTTTATTAGTTTTCATAGGAAAACAGGATGGCGATCATTACACCAATGCCACTGAAAAGTTGTGTAAACTATTTGTATGCATTTGAGAGAACTATACCCTGATGAATGTTAACAGAAACCTTAACATGTCAATTAGAGTTCAAGGCACTGCCGAAGAGCAGTCTGTTAGTTCACATAGAGCATGTTCAGACGGGTGCTTAGCTTGCTGTATTATGCTCTATGACAGGGGTGCCCAAACTATGGCCCACAGGCCAGATCCGGCCCCCAATACCCTTGCCATTTCCAGAAATGAAAGTAAAATGTATGTATGTTTTACAAGAACCATGTGACTTGCCTGATCAGCTGTCCAGGGTGTATGGTCAGGCCCACACCCTTGCTCTATAGCAGTGGTGCCCAAATTAGGGGCCGAGGGCGGCCCCTGACGCCAATTCATCCAACCCGTGAAGCCCTCGTCACTCCTGGAAGCAGAAGTAAAACATGCCCATATGGGCCAGATGAATTGGCATCAGGGGCCGCACCTGGCCCCCGGGCCTTAGTGACCGGCTCCTGGAACCACATGATCGGCCGACTGCCAAAAAAAAGTTTGGGCACCCCTGCTCTATAGGGTCAGTCCATGTATCTATTCTTACATAGTTTTCTATTGTAAAATTTGGGGTGGGAGGCCTTTACACTATTTATCAAGGAATGGCAGGAAGTAGGGATATACAGGCTGGAGGAGAAGCCTAATTTGGCCTGTTTCTGATTTTCAAAGTTAATTTTTTTTTCAAACCAGAGCAACAAAGAAGATTCCTATTTCTCATTTAGAACAGGGATGGAGGACTTGCAGCCTTAAGGCCACATGCCGCCTTCTAGGTCCTTAAGTGTGGCCTTTTGCCAGAATTTACATTTTACAGAACAAATCCTTTTATTTTATTAATATGTTTTTATTTTATTTTTTAGTAACTTTAAATTTAGGGTGGTTTTTTTAAAAAATTATTAAGTACATGAGGCCTTCCAACAGGAAAAGATTCCCCACCCCTGATCTAGAAAGTCCCAACTCCAATCTCCAGCATCTTCAAGTAAGTCTAGGAAAGAATCTGAAATCCTGCAGTTAGTGTGTGTCAGAGTTGACAACACAGAGGTACACAATTCAGTTCTCTGACTCCAAAGAAGGCAGTTTCTATTGTTGCTATGGATCAATATTTTGCTTTAAGGCAAGAACAAATATTCTTGAAGGTACACAAGAGCAAAACCAAATTAGAAGATGGAGGAAGGAGCTCAGTGGAGAAGGAACCAACATTAAAGGAGGATATAACTGAAGAACTCAACCTCCCCTAGGTCACTTGGAGGACCCTGAATAGGCTGAGGGTCAGAGTCCCTAAATGACCAACATGCTCAAGTAGGGGCTGCTGGCAGACAAACAACACACAATGTGAATGTGGAGAGATACAGAATCAGGTTCATTTATTGGTCTGCCAATTACTGCCAGAAACATGCTCTGATTAGGACTTAAGTTTGGCCAACAACAAAGCTAAGAAAGTGGCTTCCTTTTGTCAGTCCAGGATTTGATCAGGACATGAAAGGAGAAGAATATTTTGCTGTGACATCAAAACACACAGACAGGTCAACTTGGTCTTCTTGAGAGTCACTCAACTAATTTGTTATACTATCTGAAGGCAAGGGTGGGTAATGCCACATATTAGACCACTGAATAATCACAAACACAATACCGTATTTTCCAATTTCTTTTTTTGTTATCCTATATCCCATATGTGTTTTACTGTTTCAGACTGGAAGTAGAGATATCCTATTTTTGAAAAGCGGCTTTGAACTGCTTCTGAACTGAATATCGCTTAGTAGTCTTAAGTTTTTCAGTAAGAGTTAAATACTGTCTGGTTCACAGGCAGATTAATGAATTCCATGTGGGCTTGCTTTACACGGAGGCAATTCATAAAAATGCTTTGTACATTTTTGATTCTAAAATGCACTAAGAATTTATGCAGTTGGATCCGGCAGCTAGGATTTTCTTCACAGAAAACTGATCATAGCCCTATAGAGAATTATAATAATAGCTTCATTAATTTAAGTAAAAGTCTGTGTCAGGTCTACGTTAGCATAGCAGGATATTAGAGGTAAAGACAAGGAAAATTGTTTTATTCCTTTGACATAATTTAAAAATGAAGTGTGAAGTTCCATGACCTTGCTATAAAGTTAATAAGGTCCTTTGTTATAAGTCACACAATTACAGAGATTACTATACTGTACTATGCCAAGTCTGAAAAATAGATAAAAATCAAAGGCTGTTTACACAGTTTCCGTGCAACTGTTTGTGTTTACTCAGAAGAAAACCAAATAGTCAAGATAACTTTTCAAAAGGTTTTTAAGATTTCAGTCATTATTATCTTGTAATAGTGTTGTAGTAAATGTGAATTGGAATAACATCTAGAGCAGGGGTAGGTAACCTACGTCCCATGGGCTGTATCTGGCCCACAGTGCCATGTAATCCAACCCTCGGTCCAGCTGCCGCAGCCATAGCCACCAGAATCAGTTGCGGACTCATTTATAGCAGCTGCAAATGGTGGGAGGAGGCCAGACTGTCACACCCAACAGTCTGAGGGAGCGTGATCCAGTCCCTAACTCAAAAAAGGTTGGCAACTCCTGATCTAGAGGCATTCGTTTTTGTCTATATTCCCATAAAATCATGGAGCTCAGGTAATAGTAACAGTGTGAACAATTTATTTTATAAAATAGGCAAAGATAAAAGTAAGGTAAAGGTTGCCCTTGCTCGAAAGCCAGTGGTATCCTGATCTAGAGTGTGGTGCTCATCATTGTTTACAGTCAGAGAGCCAGCACTGTCTACATCCGCAGATGTTTTGTGGTTATGTGGCAGGCATGACTAGACACCGAAATGCACAGAATGCTGTTACCTTTCCTATCAAAACAGTACCTTTTTATCTACTTGCTATTGCTTGTTTTCGAATTGCTATGTTGGCAGGAGACAGGACAGACAACAGGAGCTAACTCCATCGTGCAGCAATCGGGTCTTTAAGCTTTGTTCACATTTTAACCACTAAGCCACCATGGCCCCTTTTCACACATTACATTATATGTGTTCTGTGCAAGTGAATGGAGAGTTTGCATTGTCAATTAGGTGATACATGATTAATCATGAGACTTTTTTTGTATGAAACTATACATTGCATTGGCATTATAAAAATATAAATTACACTTATATACTGCCCCTTACCACTTTGGGCACTCTCTGGGCAGTTCACAAGGTAATTAGCATTTTGCCTCCATTGAATGAATATTTATTTATTTATTTATTCATTTATTTATTGCTCAAACTATTTAAACCTATTGCTAGAAAATACCCCCCACTAATTAAAAATTGAGATTAAGACCTAAAAGTACAAGCAGCCATCATTGTATGAGCCAGCGAGGAGGGGCTACCATATCACCAGTAAACTTGGTTTACCATCCTCAGAAAGATGGAAGACTGAGTCAACCTAGAGACTATTGGGATCGAACTCAGATTGTGAGCTGAGTTTTGGCTTTACCCACTAAGCCACAGGAGCTCTATTGAATCTATATGTATTAGAGAGGCAAATTGTGGAGTTATCTGTCTTCAGTTCACACAGTTCAACAGTCATACATATTGTGTTAATTGCTATATGTGATATAGGCAATGAAGAAAATATTGTCTGTAGCTTTGCTGAATATGCAAATTTTAGTGCTCAATTTTCTATAGAACTTGACATTCATATTTCTGTGTCTGTCTGTTCTCATATTAATGTACCACTACTGTGTCGGCACCTGATTATAAAACTGTGAAGCTGATAAAGTAAGCAAAACTGTTTGGGGGAAATTACCAATATATGTTTAATGAAAGCATCTACATTTTCAAAAACACCAAGAAAAGCCAAAAATCACCTTTTCATAGCACATTTTTGCTCATGTCTAGCATTTCCCCCACCATGTGGATCACATTTTCCTCAAGACACTAATAAGCATCTGACTGTGATTATGAATAGTGATGTTTGCTTTTGAAGATAAAGCATCATGGATCAGAAAGTCTGTTCAGTTAGGCGGGAAGTCTCTTGTAAATTATTATCATCCAGATATCACACTGCTGTGTAATTGCTGGTTTTATACCAGGTGCTGGTTTTATACCAGGTGCTTGTGGTTAACCTCTTGCTAATTTATGTCACTCAGAGATATTACATTTATATAAAACCTGATAAACATATAATGTGGGGGGGGGGGAGAATGGGTGTTAACAAAGAAGCCTTTGTTGTCTGTTATATGACAGCATAACACAGTTTTTGTTAAGTTATATAGACCCAAAGTTATCTATCTCTTCAAGACATACTCAAGCTATTAATACATCATTTTTGTAAAGCAGGAATTCTCAACCAGTGGCCCGTGGGCCGGATATGACCCACCATTTCATGTGGCCCCCACTGCCTCCACCACACCAGGATGTGATGTCTACCTTCCAGACAAAATCAGTCACAGATCAACAAGACACCATCTACTTGTCTTGCCCTTTCTTTTTTTAAATCTTCGGATTCTCTGTTCAGCAGCTGCCTAGGAAATGCATAACAGCCCTTAAGGTTGTTAATAATAACACTATGGTTGGAATATAATCCCCCCAAACATCTGTAATCATTCCTTTGTCCCCTTCCTGCCTGTAAGTACATGCCACATAGAAGTGTAACCAAGATAGCAGTTGGCCACTCATTGAGAACTATAGTGATGAGTTTTAGGGAACTATGTCATTTGGGTCCCAGGTATATGAGGAGTGGGATAGTTTTTTATCTGTATGTAGAAAGAGAATATCTCTGACTTTCCTTTCCTTTCACTAGTTATTGCATATAAAAAATGACAAAGATGAGCCTATTATAAATCTTTCTGCCGACATATAAAATTCTTCTGGATATGCATTGCCACTGACCATTTCCTTATCTTTTCATATGATTCATTATAAAGCAGAATGGGGATTATATGATAGCCAAGACGGACTGAAAAGAAAAGGAGAACATTAAAAAAGTCATACAATCTTATTAATATATATTATGTGCCACAATGAAATCATTTTACCTAAGTACAAAATTACCTGAGTAAGAAATTTATGAGCAATAAGAATGGGCTGGCTGTTTTTCAATGAAACTATTATGTTAAAAATCATTAAAATTAGCACTACATCATCCATATTATCTAAACATTTGTTGTGACTTCACTTGAGAGGCATTATTTTATTTTTTCTGTTTTAAGAAGTTACCCAGTTGTTTCTATTAGCAATGAGTAAATTCTCTTTAAAACTTTATTGGCTATTAGAAAGTTACCGGTAACCTGATTTTCCAGTTGCTTTGTTCAAAAGTTGACCCTTTGACTGTAATACAGAGAGTGACAAAATGTATACACATTTTCAGAATGGGGGAAAATGTATTAAAATTGTTATATCCAATATATACTAGTAACAAAAGATGAATAGAAGTCACATTTGACTTCTGCAATTACAAGGGATGCTCAAAATGGTTACCATGTGTCCAGACACTTCTGATTACAGAAAATTCTGCTTGAGTGATGTTGACCAAAATGTCGACTTGTATCACTGTGCATGGCATTTCAATTCCTTTCCAAAGTACAGCCAGTTGTAGCCAGTTTTCTATGGACCTTTAAGGTCCTTTATAGATAGACATTTAAGGTCCTCTATAGGTAGAAGTAAAAGGTGTTAAGTCAGGGGTTGTGGTGGCTCAGTGGTTAAGATGCTTGCCTTGTTAGATGGAAGGCTGGCAACTCAGCAGTTCGAGACCTGGGTATTGCATGATGGATTGAGTGCCTGTCTCTGTCCCAGCTTTTAGGGACATGAAAGGAGCCTCATCTGGGCATTCCCTGAGCTAAGTTTCTCTTGCAAAAATCCAGAATAATTTCTGACATGAAATTATTATTATTAGTCAGGAGTATTTAAGTTGTACTTCCATAACATTTTCAAATTTCAAATACCACTTCAAATTGGTCTTGCGTTCCATGGAATAACAATCATGTTTCCACCATTTTCTTTGACCATCCTGCCTGTCACACAGTGATGCTAGTATCAACACTTTTGAGCAAACATCATATTTTACATTGCTAAAGTAATTGAATCCAATTTCAAAAAGTAAAACATAGCTACCATCTTAAAAGGTGTGTACATTTTTGGCACCCCGTGTATACAAGCATGTTCATACAATTACTTGATAGGGTTTCTAAAATTGCAGATGTGTTTTGTTCATGACTGCATTGAATCAGGGATCTATAGTTATAATTTCTGTTGTTGTTTTTTTTGAATGATATAAAATCCACATGTTAAGGAGTAATCATAATTATTAAACAAAATAAAAATTAAATTAAAAAAATATTGATGCATACACAAAATGGTTATATCTTCCCAACATCTCCTGACTTTTTACTTTTATTCAGTGTTACAGTTCTTCGTGGAATGTGATGAATATATAGGACAGATAGCTATTTTGATGGGCAGTGGTTCTGCCAAGTATCAAGGTCCTAAACCGGGGTTCTCATTGTTTTCCTACTGCAGGCTGGACCATGCCACCTTAGACATCTGAGTGGGCCAGACACATGGTTGCCCCGCCTTAAACTGCATCCACTGCTGTCATGTTTAATGACAGCCGCAGGGGCATTTACAGCCCATTTTTTGCTGTTATTGTCACTTCCAGCAGCGGTGAGGGTTAGCGGGCCACATGAAATAGTGCCATGGGCTGGGGCTGGCCCATAGGCCATAGGTTGTGAACCTCTCTCCTAAAACATTAAGTGCTTTATAGGTTTTAACCAGAATCTTGAATTGAACATGGGAAATTAAAGAGCCAGTGAAGGTGTGCCAAGATATGTGTTCATATCTCCTAGCACCAGTAATTGGTTTGGCCACTGCATTTTGGACCTGCTTAAGTTTCTGCACAGACTTCAAGGGGAACTCTACATAGAGAATGTTACAAGTACCTTCAAAGTGTGTGCTGCTTTTAAAGTTGAATTCTTTTTTAAACAAACCCACCCCCACTGGCCAATTTCTATTAATAAACTGTAACTAAATTCATTGCTATGCACAGTTTTTAAAAAGTTTGATTGTGGCACTGCACACTGTGATGTATTGCTCACGTGTTCACCTGGTGTATAATAAAACATTTATTATTTCCATATTTAGACTGAAGGCAATTTTTTTCCTGATAATATGCTGCCTAATTGCTTAATCAGAAAGGTTATATAAAATAGTTTTAACAGTAGGGGGCTTTTTAATTAACATCATAATGCAGAGCTGCACCACAGCCTATTTTAACTCTGATAACCCAAGCTGCTTAATTTTACCAAAAGTCATTCACCTCTGCTGAAACTAGGAAAAACTTTGGTTACTAGAAACCTCACTAGCCTTTTCTATCTTCTTTAAAGTACTCATGAAATGGTACTTTAAATGGTACTTTTTGTTGGTGAGATAGCATAGCTTTCTCTTTGTCTCTTGACGATTTAGGACAGAAGTTCTCAATCTTTTTAAGTCAGGTCACACTCCCTCAGACAGCTTTGGAGGCTGGACAGCCATTTTGTCCTTCCTCCACCACATGGCACTTCCTGGTGAGGTGGTGGGGAGCCACATGAAATGGTGCCATGTGTTGCATCCAGCCCACAACCCACAGGTTGAGAATCCCTGATTTAGGATATGCAGTTTCAAAATTGGGAGTGAAACAGTACAATGATATGATGGGCAGCTGCCTAGTATATGGCAAGTAGTAACAAAATGTAGGAAACAGCTTTATCAAGCCATTGGTTTTTCTAGCCTAGGATTGAAAAAACTGATTAGCAGTGGCTCTCCACCTCTGCCTAGAAATATCAAGAGCTGAACCTGAGAACATTGATGTACAAATGTATGCTCTACCCTGAACTCCAGAGTTACATGTGTGCCAGCAAGTCACATCCAGATTTACCCCTAATATAGAGATGGAGGTTTTCTGGCCTTCCAATACTCGTTGACTCCTATTATTACTCACTCTTGGCTGTGCTAGCAGGAGCTGCAGACAAACAAAGATCTGAATGGCTATATATGTTCTTTATTCCTGTCATTTAGATAGCCTTTGGACTGCACAGCTTTTCATAAGCAATTAATGCAGCATTCTTTCCTTTTAAGTACAGTATTCAGAGATCAATAGCAATAGACATACAGTTGGTTTTATTTTTAGTAGCAGAAAAGTAACTCAGTTTAAATGTTATTTAGATGCAGACTGTGCATTAAGTTTTAGAAATAAGTTGGAACTTAAATTCATCCCAGTTAAATTGGAACATACACTGGTTTATGCTATTTCACATTGTAGGAGGATTTCAGAAGTTACAAAGTTCCCAATTCTGCAGTCTTCAATGGCTTTCCACCCTCCCATATCCATCTTTGAAAGGCAGAATCTGAGAAACAAAGATTGCAAATACTGTACTGTAGATTCCCCACCCCTGCCCTTTCTCTCTCTTCTGTATGATTCAGCTCCTAGAACATGTGGGGAAAAGAAGACAAGGAAGTTATATATGCACCATCCTGGGCTTAGAATTGGTACACATAGAGATTGTTGTGTGAGTGAGCCAAATGCTTCAGAAGTTCTCACAGCATCAGGATTGTGTGGCTCAAGAAGTCTTTTTTCATGGGTACAGTCCATGCTGGGATATGAAATCCTCAAATGGTTCCCACTTTGAACTGAAGTTGCATATCAGCCTTCCTTTCCAGTGCCCACTCCCTGTACAACAAATGTCTTCCTAAGAGAAATCTTGCAAACTTGAGCCCACAACCTATGGGGATGGGGTGGGATCTGAAAAGTTTTGATTCCTTGATTTGTGCATGTATATCTTCAGTGACAATTATGGTATGTGGTGATGAAGAGAATTGGCTACTCCTTTACCTTTTGAACGCAATCTTTATGAATTATTTGGGTATTAAAGTCAGTCAGAACATAGTCCTTTGTATGTGCATTCAGACTGATGACAAGCTGACTATTTCCAAGGTTCCTCCTTTTTGCCCTTTTTGAAGACAGGGAAAATTATCTGGCATTTCACCCATCCTTCATGATTTCAAGAAAATAATAGACAGCGGTTATGAGAGTTACTCTGTCAGTTCTTTCGATACTCTCAAATGCAGTACAGTTGGCCCTGGAAATTTGAACTTGTTCAAAATAATAAGGTATTCCTTGACTATCTTTCTCAAGCTGCAGCCCTGGTCCTTCCACTTGTATTTCACATTTGCCTAGAGGATCATAGATAATTGTTTGGGAGAAGACTTTTATGAGTTAGTAGGGAATTTTCCCTATTTCTCAAAAACCAACATGCTCTGGTCATAAGATTTTGACATTAGACCAGAAAAGTGCTTAAAATAATAAGGGAATACTTGTTTTAAAGGGATTTTCCTGGTTTATGACTCAATTTTGGCAACAGGCCCTTGTAACTCATTTATTACTTTCTTTGATAAGGCTGAGGTGGGCAGAGGCAGCCTCTGAACTGTGTGAGAGGATCATGCATTGTTTTGTCACCACTGTGTAAACAAATCAGAAATCAACAATAAAGGAACAAAACTTTCTATTGACTGAGTCCTTTAAGAACCATTTCAGAATAAGTGTGTTATTTTATAAATTATAACAGTTATTTGCAAGTGAGGAGAGTGAAAGCTTTTTAAAAATATAATTTTCAGAAAGCATTAGCGACACTTTCGTCACTTACATAGACCCAAAGGTATAGTTGGCTTTGTTTTCAGATTTCATTGACAGAAAAGATTGCAGGTTAACTGTTGTGCAGACTTTGGAAATTATGTGCAAGTGTTCTTTTCATGAAGACACTATACCAATTCATGTTGAAATCTAGTTGTCTGGGAAGTAAAGCAGACCATTAAGAATTGAACATCCTTCAGTGTTCTTAGCTGTATGGAGCTTTACTTTTTCCCCAGCAGCATTCTAAATTGAAAACAACCATTTCAAAAGCTCTTGTGAATGCTTTAACTTGAAAAGAACAAGATTTAGGTCAGTTATTCAAGGACCACAAGGTGGGGGAAGAGGACTCATTTTGAACTTTTACAGTAAATTTGTTTAAAAGATACTGCACCGGATTGCAGATTATTCCAGCACACATTTCTGCTGTGGTTGTAATGTTCACCTGTTTAAAAATAATATATGAAATGTCTCTAACAGCATTACTATAATTTCTACCAGATGAATGAATGAAATATTTCAAAAAGGTCTCAGTAAAATAAGTTCAAGCATATAAATTTTGTCAGCAGTCTGAATAGAATGTCAATAGTTTGACTACATGTACGGTGGTAATGCAACACTGTTATGCATACTGAAATAATTGCTCAAGAACTAGAATGTATAAATCCATTCTCTATTCAGTTGCCTTTTTTCCAAGATACATATGACATTTTAGAAGTCTTTTTAAATATGGAGAGGAAAATCAATAAGTCCAGATCCATAATTCTTGATCATTGAGTGATACTTAACTAGAGATGTCTCTTAAACAAGTAATTTACCTGTTAATATATTTTGTCAAAATAAAACATTGCAGTATTGTTTCTCTAAACTCATAATATTTATTCAATATGGTTTCCACTAGTTTTATAGGGCAGTAGAATAGAATCTGCTAACTTTTCCAACATCCACATTAACATTTCATTCTTCAGTATTCTTATTCTTCTGCAGTATCTGAATCCAAATATAGGTGGTCATCGTGGCGATCAGCCATGAAGAGTGGCCTTCCATCCTTTTGCATCACAGCATGACACCCATACCACTGATCCAGTTTCGCAAGTCACTTTCTGGCCCTGAGCCTTTTTGGCACACAAAGACCTCCTCAGACCCAGGCCTGTATTGATGCAGCTTCTGCCCTCCATCAAGATGGATTCAAGTGGGATTTAAACCACTTGGGGACCATCACCCTTCGTGTGGACTTCAGCACCCAAGGCCATTAGTCCTCAGGGTTGTCAGGTTAATTAACTGCTGCCTGACACTTGGTGTTGAGTCACTTGCAGTATGGTTTACTCCAAGGGTGCCCAAACTTTTCGGGCCATGGGCCAATCATGTGGTTCAGGAAACCGGTCACTAAGGCCCGGGGGCCAGGTTAGGCCCCCAACGCCAATTCATCTGGCCCACAAAGCCCTCGTTGCTCCTGGAAGCGGAAGTAAAATGCGCCCATACGGGTACATTTTACTTCCGCTGTTAGGAGCAACAAGGGCTTTGCAGGCCAGATGAATTGGCGTCAGGGGCTGCACACAGTCCCTGGGCCTTAATTTGGGCACCACTGGTCTACTCTATTACCATAGACTCATGCTTTAGTATTAGTGAATTCCTATTACCCATCTCTACAAATGCCTTATAGATAAGTTTTTAAAGACATGAGGAATGTTCTTTTTCTTTTTAATACCTATCATTAAAAATAATATGCCACCAAGCTTCGGAGGGAATTCCCCCCCCCACTTCAGTTTATTATGATGGCATATGCTGAAAGACAGTTTTGAACGATACCAAAAATCAAACTAGCAACTACAGTATATAAAATGGTGCATAATAGGTTTTCAAGACATGTCTGTGGTTAAGATGGCAATTGCCAAAAACTCCCTAAGAGTTAACTAATCTATCTCTGTTACAGAACTTTCCTATTATTGCTGTAGGGGATATTATACTTCTTGACATCCACATTTAAGTTTTTTAAAATTATGAGCTCATCTGTTTCAAACTGGATGTCAAATGGTATCATCCTTTAAGACGGAAGTCAGGATGCTAACTTTAAAAAAGTTAAAATATTGATGTTTCTTCCTTTTTTTCTCTTCATGTTTCAGAATGAAGAATAAATTTTGGTATTTTGAATTTGGCACTTCTGAAACCTTCTCAGCAACCTGCAAGAAGCTAAATGAAGCTCTAGAAATAGAAGTAAGAAACTCCCTCTATGTTTGTTATTCAAGCAAAAGTATAGCAATATATTGCAGCATGTATAAATGTCTTCAAAAGGAATATTAGAACAATTCTTGCTACAATTGAAATCTGTGGAAGGTTTACCAATTTCAACCAGATAGACAGCGAAAACATTCTGTTTTGAAGTTTCCATCTGAAAAATGTAACCCTTATTGTATCTTCCGGTTGTAAAATCTGAACACTGGGACATGATTCAACTTATTGATTACCTAGGCCTTGCTATAGAGGAAAAGAGAGGACACAAGATTCACTTTAGTCATGTTTTTAATTTTATATGCTAGTTTACCAACTTCTGAGTCCAGAAACCATTTGGCAACCACAAAGTATGATATAAAAATACATTCTAAAATGATGCAAAGAGCAGGATATCAAAGTATAAACTGTTAGGGTTAGAGATTAAATAGGAAATTATTACCTGTGGAACAGAATAATTTTAGAAAAGATAAAAAAATGGAATGAGATGGAATTGCTCCGGGATGCATAGTTCAAAAAAGTATTTCTGAGTTTTCTAACCTTTAAAACTCAGTTTGCAAAAAATGTATGCCTCTTCCTGAATTAAAGGTCAAGAAAGCATTTTTGGGGAAATCATTCACCTTCATTAAGTGGTTTTTGTCTCTGTATAGTTTATCATTAAGCATATAAGGTATCTCAGAAAAGCTACAAAAAAGAAATGAGCAAAACCAGCAATTAAAGACCCAGACATGTAAAATAATTTTTTTAAGTCCAAGAAGAAGTAGAGAAGAAAGCCATATTCTACCAAGACTGGTAGAGGAATCCTGTTCCTGGGTAGGTGAATTTCCTCATTATTCTTTGCTATAGCCTACTGCAATGAATGGCTGTGGAGTAGTTATACTAGAACAGGGGTTGGCAACCTACAGCCTGTGGGCCAAATCCAGTGGCAGCCTCACTACAAACCACCGCTGCCACCACTGGAAGCGTCCGTGGATGCATTCATGTCAGTGTTTATGGCAGGGGAACACCAGTCTTGCCTGCTCAACTGTCTGAAGGAGCATGACCCTGCCCTGACTTAAAAAGGTTGGTGACCTTTGTACTAGAGGAACAAGGCTTCAACAATATAGACTCTCGGTATGAGTGCTAAAACAACCCTTCTTTTCTTTTCACAGCTGGAACTTTTCACAGCTCTTTTTACCCAAGCATGTATGGCTGCAGTGGCTTAGTGGTTAAAATGCTGAACTTCATGACTGGAAGGTCGGTAGGTCAGCAGTTTGAGACCCGAGCGCTGCACAACGGCATGAGCTTCCATTTCTGTCCCAGCTCCTGTCAATCTAGCAGTATGAAAGCAAGAAATTGCAAGTAGATAAATAGAGACCACTTCGGTGGGAAGGTAAACAGCATTCTGTGCACTCCAGTGTTGAGGCATGCCTGTCACATGACCACAGAAACGTCTGCAGACACAGACAGTGCTGGCTCTTTGACTATAAACATAGATGAGCACTGAACACTAGAGTCTGATACGACTGGCTTTCAAGCAAGGGCGACCTTTATCTTTACTATGTATGGCTACCTGCACGATATCCTGTTTTTCCTCTTTGCTGGGTCTGTGGTAGTGGGAATGTCAGGAATCAGAAATCAACAAGTTCAGAACCAGTTTTTTTTTTTAAATGATGCACATTCATGTATAAGAATAATTATTTCTGCTTTAAAAAAGCAAGCATGTTAAAATCAGATGAACTTGGTAAATATGCATATGTACATAAAAGCACATGTATTAAAATGCCATCGCATGTGCTAAGAACACTTGTGGGTACATACAATATTGTTAGGTAGACATGAGTAATGAAATCAAAGGGTGTTTCCATAGAGGTTTTTCCTAGCATTATTAGTCAAATTACATAGGATAGCATAATTATTCTTGCTCTTGTTCCTGTAGAAACAAAAAGGCCAGAAAAAGCAGTAGAAAGGCATAGGATGGTTATATACATGGGAGCTGGAATCATCTCCATTCCCCCCTCA
Organism: Furcifer pardalis; assembly: GCA_030440675.1. Lineage (NCBI taxonomy): Eukaryota > Metazoa > Chordata > Lepidosauria > Squamata > Chamaeleonidae > Furcifer > Furcifer pardalis. Next base: position 80,839,747 of record CP126897.1, read on the forward strand.
CACCATAAAATTTCACTAGCCATAGATCTGATGTATGATAAACCCCTTGTGTGGTTGCTTTCTAGAAGTGATGGTAAAGGAGCTTATTAAGGGTGCATCTGCCTGTAAAGCTGGAGTTTGGGTAGTTAGAAGTCTGTCACTGAGAAAACCCACTTCTTGGGAATGCAGTGAATAATGAATTATAGCCCAGTTTAGAAAGAACAGAGCAGCAAACCTGGAATAGTGTTGGTAAATGCCAACTTCTAGAGATGTTGAAAAAGTGGGAAGATTGAAAGACAAAAAAGGTATGCCATTTTGAGTCAGATTCATTGGAAATTGAATGATCTTGGAATGAGATTTGCCATGTCTCTTTTCTTTCATTCTCGCTCTCTCCTTGCCTCCATTTGCACATGTACAGTTATCTGTATGTATAAAGAGACAGAGAGACTTCATTCTGTATATACTGCCATCATACATACTGGACTAAACCCAATGTTGGTTCCACTGTGAGTAGCCCATTGACCCATACTTTTATATTAGTCAACACTAATATAAATTATATTCATTTTCATGAGTTCACTTTTATTGGTAGTACAATTGGATTTCACTCTTTGTTGTGATATTGGACCATCATATATATTATTTGAGAAACAGAAATAGTAAAAGAAAACTTATTTGTATTTTTTGTTTTAGCTTAGATAGAGTAGCACAATGGAAATAGACTTGTACTGAAAATTCCTCTGTGACTGAATAAAAGAATTCCTCCTTTACTAATTTGGAAAGTAACTCGTCACAGCAGGAATCTAAGGCCTAGTGAAATAATTGTCTTAGTATACTACCTGCTGTGTTTGATATTGAGTGGAAATGCTGCCTGCACCATCTTATTTTACAATTCTTCCTTTATTTAAATAATTTTAGTCAGTTTGGGGGGCGCAAGACCTTTATAAATTAACAGCAGGGAAATACCAAAGGTGTCAGATTGCATATTTATCATCTTTTTTCGTGTAATACTTAAATATGTATTAAGAAGTGACTGACATAAATTAGGCAGATTTCAGAAGCCACAGCCTGTGGCTTCTAGAGGACCCCCTTCTGCTTGACATTTCATCCTTGTCAAAGATCAAATTATTTTAATTTAGGCTGCAAATTATAAGGAATGAAGACTTCTTTGTGGGAATTCCCTGTGGTAATCTGACTTTTGTTGTTACTGCTGCTTGTCAGTGTGCAAAAGATATAATATGCATGCAAATAAGGTTAAAAAATATGTACTATCTAATTATCCAGCCAGTACATTCCACTTGAAGACAGTGGGAGGCCTGACACACAGTATGTGTTTGATTCATTGAGGCCTGCAGGGTATTTACACAAGATTACTTTTAATTATGAAATTAATATCTGTTTATCAAGAATGTATAGCAGTAAGCGAGTATACACATGAGCAGGTTTTTTTTAGTAAAAATAAATCATCTCAATCTTTAACACATATGGGATGTAAAAAATAAAAATTTGCTTCCACGTGGAAAAACATATGCACATTTGTTTCATTTTTCTAAGTTCTTAAGGGACTTAAAATATGTATCTGCAATTTTGGATTCTTTCCATAAATATTATATGAAGATTAAAATTGTTTTCCTCAAAAGCAAGTACAGATTGCAGCCCTAAGAGATGTGGTCAATCTTTCTTCCCAGCACCTTGATGGGCTTGATTTTATAACAATCTGAATGAAATACGTTTGAGACAAACTTTACGAGTGATACCGCATGTATCACTCGTACATAGAGAGACTAAATCGTACTCACGGCAATGACCCCTTGAACACATCAGTCTCTCTTCCAAATCCATTGGATGTTTAAACTTTAAGACATAACATCTTATAAAGACTGAGCATGGAGATTCTGAGGAATATAGGCTGGAATGCTGTTACCTTTTTATGCATACAGAAGGCAAACAGTGTAAAATCCACTCACTTCTAGCTGACATTTAACGACACACTACTGCAATTCTGGCAAATGCTCAAAAATCCCTGTAGGGACTGTTTAATTGCTGAGTTGAAGTGAATGAATATTACACTGTTTGCCTTCTGCATGTATAAAAAAAACAGCAGGATTTTAGTAATAGTCTCCAATTGTGATGAATGAATCCTTATAAATTCAAGGAAACAGCTGAGTGAAGGCCCTCTACAAAAGTTACATCTACATGAAAATCCCAAGGGCTTGGAAACAAATCCCATTTCCTTATTATCCTTAGGATCCTTAGGGTTCGTCTGAACTGGCCACTTGTGTGAAATGGAATAAAACTTGCAAGAGGGAGGCATACTTTTTTCAGGACACTATTTTCATTTATGTTTTTTCTAAAGCTTCTTATTCAAATCCTCTACAATAGTGATGACCAACCTTGGCACTCAAAAACACCTGAAGTGCCAAGGTTGACCATCACTGCTCTACAACTATAGCTCCTGAACTGGCATACAAAAGCAAATAATAAAAACATTTAGTAGTTCAGGTGTGAGGTGAGGAGAAGTTACCTTCTCTGCTATAGAAAAAATGTAAGGATAAATACAAGTACAGTACTGTATATGCTGGTGTATAGGACTACTTTCCCCCCCTCCCTGAAAAACGTGCCTCCAAGTGTGGGGGTCGTCTTATACGCCGGGTGCACTTCAGTTGGGATAGACATAGCTGCCCATAGTGGCCTCCCGATGCCTGCCTGGTGCCCATAGTGGACTCCCGATGCCCACCCACCTCATTCTACATACCATCCAGTATCGCGCGGTATCCAGCATGGCTGCAGCGAGCATCAGCAGCGAGACAGGGGGGGCAGCCTTTTTGGCGTGACCGGCCCGTTCTGCTCTGCGGGAAGCATCGGTGTTCCACCCCACCCATTGTCTACGCAGAGCTCACACATACGCACTTGTGCACTAGTGCTGGCCACAGGGAGATGTTGAAATCAAATCTGATGTTCTTTTATGTTTTATTTGGTATGTGGAAGGTGTGCAGAAGAGGGGGTAGTCTTATACAGCAAGTATATAGCAAACTCTATATTTTGAGTGGAAATGTTTGGGGGTCATCTTATACGCCCAGTCATCTTATATGCTGGCATATATGGTACCATTATAATTCAGATGGTAGTTTAATTCTGATTGGTTAAGAAGCTCGTTTTGTTAGCTGGAAGACTGGCAAGTTAGCAGTTCAAGACCCGAGTGATGCATGACGGATTGAACACCTGTTTCTGTCTCAGCTCTTGAGGACATGAAAGGAGCCTCATTTGGGCAGAGTTTATTCCACAGAACAATTTCTGACACAAAATTATTATTATTATTATTAGTTGCCCATTGACTTTTTCCTTTCTGCTTTATTCCTTTCCTTTCTCTCCCCTTACCCCTTCTGCTGCTTCTCTGACAAGTGTGATGGAATTCAGATAGATTTGAGCAATATTTCTCTGGAGGGGATTGCCATTTTGAACATTCCAAGCATGCATGGAGGATCAAACCTGTGGGGTGAGACAAAGAGAAGGCGAAGCAATCGTCGATTTGAAAAGAACAAGTCAGATAAAAGAAGCACTGTTACAGATGCTAAGGAACTGAAGTTTGCATGCCAAGGTGAGCTTCCTAGTAGAAATGAAACGTTGGTTCTAGATTCATATTTCTAATTGTATGCATGCCTTATAAGTAGTAGGTGAACTGTTCAATGTATCAGAGAGTCTTGGCTGTGATTCATAAAGGTGGGGATTTATAGAAGAATTTTAACTAGGTAAGGTGAAAAGTTTAACTCTACCAGCTTTCTAAACACTTTACATCCTGTCTGGGTTAAACTTTTGTAATTCCTTGACAGCTTTTGAAAAGGATTTCCTTACTTTGCCGATATAAAATGTAGCTATTTTAACAAAAACATTTGCTTATCTTAATATGGTGCATTTCACAAAGTGACAAACTTGTCCTAATGTTTGCTTGGCTAGCATGAGAATTGAGACAAATATGTGCCTGCCTGTTAATCTCTGTTCTGTTATTTACTTAAACTGAATAAATACACTATCAGATGGTTTTATTTACTGAATAGAGCAATGATCACTAGTCCTAACATAATTAAACCTCAGAATTGATGGTTTATCTGAGAGTTTTGTCATTCAAGTTACTGTTCTTCTAAACCTTTAGCTATCTTAAATAGGGTTGGGGAAATAATTTTACACATTTGGCCTTCAGTACTGTTTACTAGTATCAAAATGTCAGTGAAAATACTTATTTTTGCTGTTCTTCATGTAACCACAAGGCACCTATTCTAACCAAATGGTTGTTTTATTTTACATACACGTGCTTTGACCCTTTTTATTATTTATCTCTATTGTAATAAGGGGTTTTGTGAACTGAAGACTAACAGTGATTAACAGAGCCATTGTAATACTTAAGAATGTTCCCAGACATTCTAAGTACTACAGGAATGAAAATGTCAACAATACAATGTTAGCAAATAGTTCAGTTTTTGTGGGGAAGGTGAAAGGTCAGTTTGACTGGGATTTAGAATGTCATACAGGTTTTAAAGGCAGTTTATTGTTGGGTTGCCAATCATCCTTTCTTTTACGGTATGAAATAGTGTGTAAGAATAGGTGAGGAGAGAGAGTGAAGAAAAGGAAATTAAATTGGAAGAGGGCTCAGAGAGGAAGATTCTCAGCATAAGGAAGACAAAAGCAGATTGCAGAGTTGGCACTTGACAAAGTCACAGGAGCTTGAGAGGGAAAATAAGGAGAGGAAAAAGAGACATGAAAAAGCAAAGAGGAGACAGAAAGTCCAGTAAAGAGTGAAAGCAGAGCTAGATGAAAAAAGCTTGCAGGTGCCTTGGTGAGAAAACGTGTTTTTTGGCTGCAAAGTGGAAGGGGGCACAAAACGGTGTTGTATGGGCCCTAGGAAAAGTAGACAGGAAACAAAAACACAGGAATTTAACGTAGAATTGAAGCAAGGTATGAAGAAAGCAAGACTGTAGAAGTCTTCACCCAGGAACTAAATGCATGAAAAAATCTGAAGCATTAAACAGTGGGAAGCGGAACTTTGGACACAGAAGAATTACATGCCAGAGAACAGTGGCACATAATACTGTTAATCAACACTGAAGAAAAACTAGTTGATCAATATTAATGTAAGGTATTTTCGTCTTATTAATAATAATTGCTTGCCATCAACTCGGTTCAGACTTATGCTGATCCTTTCCAATGTTATCTAGGTAGAGAATACACAGAAGTAGCTTACCATTTCTTTCTCCTGGGTGTGCCCTGGGATTGTGTAGCTTGCGCATTACTGCAAAAGCTGGTTCTTTTCTCTGGAGGCACAGTGGGTAATTGAACTCCCAACCTGCAGCCAGGCATCTAAACTACTGAGCTTTCCATCCAGCACTGAACGTCTATAAAGTAGGCACTTTTGCCTTGTCCCCAAAACAAGAGATGAATCAGCAAAATGGAGTAGGGAGAAGGTAAAACATGTGCATAAGAACATATTCAGCTACAAATGTAGAAGTAAGAACTGTCCTTTAAATCAAAGCACACCACAACTGAGTAATGTGAGTTAGTGACTTGTGTGCTGTTCAGTCTGTTATTCTGGTAGTAGGTGATGATAGACAAATTCCCAGCTCTCCTATTTTATGGTTCTTTATCTCTGAACCAGACTTAGACCAGATCATCTTTAAAACAGAGGGCAACTTTCATCTGAAAACTGTTCCCTGTCAGCTCTTCTATTGGAAGATTATTCTGTGTAAAGTTGGATATGCAGCTACCCTAGTTTGCCGCCTCCTCCTCCTCCTCCTCCTTCAGAATATTGGCGATCATCATGATGATCAGCTATTAAGACTGTCCTGAGAATATAATGCAGTGACCTTCCATTGGCCTTCTGCATCACAGTTTAACACCCGTACCACTGATCCAATTCCACAAGTCACTTTCAGGTCTAGTGTTAAGGGGAAAGGAAGGCACAAGACAAAAGAATGGTCCCATTTCACACAATGCGTAGCTGACACTTTCTTGCTTGGGACTGCAAGTTATTAGATGTGATGTGCAATTGTGATGAGTTTTGGAACCCTCTCTGTGTCACATCCTCAAAGGTAGATTATAATTACTGCAACCTGAAGAATTTTCATATTCTCTTTTTTCCTGTCAGGACATGTCGTAATCTTGACTTTAACATCTTGCATTTTGTCACAAATTGACTATGCATCTATCTTATTTTCCTTCTCCCCCATCCCCCACCCCACCCCCAGTGCCATGGACATGATTCCTTCTATATAGGAATCAATACATTTATATAAAATTTCTGAGATGTTAAGTCAGAACAAAATAAGAATTTAAAATAGATATTACCCAAAAAAATTCTGTTTAGTAACACTCCTCTACAATCCCAAGGAAATTATTAATGCCAAATGTGTGATATATAATCTTTAATCATCACTCTATGCTTGACCTTATTGTGAAGTGAATTGACACAGTCATTACAGGCAGCAGATTCCAAAAGGGGCACTATTTTTTTCCTTTGGTATTAATCTTTCTTTTCCCTCCAGTACTTTATTTGCAGAATTGACATTTTTGCCCATCCTGAAAAAATATTTACCCACCCACACCACATCTAACATCCTGGCTATGACCCTGACTATAGCTAAAACTCTTTCCTCCTTTTTCTATCCCAGACAGATAGGCAATAAAGTGAGTATTTACACTTGCAAATTACATTTTTCCAAATATCATTTTTATATGCTAATACTCATGGAACTGAAAAGTGTTTAAGCCAAAAGTGTGATAAATGAACCAAAGCCAATGCTGTCTTTGTGGCCTTATAATATGCAAGATTCTCCAATTCTCAGAAAAAAAGAAAAAAGCTGCATGCTTCCAAATAGTTGCTCAGAGACATCACAGTGGTTGCCAACTAGATTGGATGCAACCACTGTCATACCCTTTATTATAACTACTGACATTCCACTTTTGTCTTCAGACCAGATGTCACCCATTACCGAAAACATTCTCTCTGCAGGTGCATTAGAGTCGCTGCATGCCAAAACAAATTCAGTGAGCAGCAGAAGATTTTATGATGTGCTTTTTAAAAAAAATCACTGACAGCCAGTTCTTGCTGTAAGAGAGGGAGAAAGGAGGGAGAATCAAAGACCAAAGTAGCAGTGTTAGGTTAATAAACGCCTGTGTTTTCAAAGAGAGAGCCTTTCCTGTAGCATTGGGGTCAGGATCTGGATGATAATGAGAAAAATGATCTAACTCAAGTGCTATTTTGAATACATTGTGGATTTTGAGAAAGCCACATTGCTGTAAATGTCTGTATAATCAGGGACAATGCCCTTATTATGACATGTGTAATGGATTGTTGGCATAAGAACCACAAACTCGTTCATGCAGCCTCAGAAAGTGGAGTACAGTAATACCTCTGATAACGCTAAGACTTGGTTCCACAAGTCTTGGTGTTATCCGATTTTTAGTGTTATCCGATGCATGTTAAAATCCTATGGGATGGATCGGATAACGTTAAAGCTCCATAGAGATACATTGTAACCGCACAGGCTTTAGCGGTTGTTATCCGATACATCCCATAGGACCTTAATGTTATTCGATCCAATTCTCCCTCCCAGATTGCTTAACGTTATGCGATTTTAGCGTTATCCGAGGTAAACGTTATCCGAGGTATTACTGTACACCTAAATGCTTTTGGCACAAATAAAAATATTCTGCCATCTTCATTAGGAACCCATGTCAGTAAAGAACAAGCCACAAGCTGTTAAAAGTGGTAAGGGTGTAATTATTACATTACATCTGTGTCTCCAATCTTTTACTTTTGCTCAAATAAGTAAGCAGCTACCATGCATGTGGTAAAATGTAGGTGGGCGCCTTTGGCAACACTGCTGAAGTAGGAGCAAAATGAACAACCTGTGCTCTTCTAGGTGCTATTGGACTGGGACTTCTTATATCATTCACTGTCTATAGATGTGCAGAAAGGGTTTCAGTAGAGCACCATCTGGATGGCCACAAGTTGTTCAGGGATAGGGGATTGACTTATGTTCTGTTCAGTTGTTACTGAGTCAAGTTTTCTTATCACAGGTAGAAAGGAGTACTCCAGCCTCACCCTCTTCTGTTTTCAGTTTCATCACATTCCTATGTGCCAGTGATGGCAAAACTTGACACTCCAGGGGTCCTGGAACTTCAGTTCCCAGAAGCCCTGATCAGCAGGAGTGCTGACTTGGGCTTCTGGTAATTGAAGTCCAAGAACTCCTGGAGTGCTAAGGTTCACCATCAATGCTATGTGCCAAGACCAGTGGGTTTGAAGAGGAGGGCCTTCACCATCCATGGAGGATCTCCACATGAGTCAGGATATTGATTTGAACACCTGGAGAAGCCCCATGCATAACGTGAGGTTCTCCTCAAAAATACTTGTCAATCAATGTGAAGGAAAATGACAGAACAGAATGGAGGTGAATGGAGCATTCTCATTCCCCTCTATTGGTGGCAAGTATGCTCAACTTAGTGAGGACTGAATAGGCCTTTACTCCCTGTTGCCAATAATCTTAGCCACACACCTTCACCTCCTGTCATGTAACCAGCCGGGCCCCCTCTGCTCTGGAAACCTCCCTAACCAAAGCCCCCAGAGGGTTGGCGGGCTGGCAATAAAGCTTTACAGCCCTTAGCTGCTTCTCATCCACAAGGAGGTTTAAACAGGTAGCGCGTTCAGAGGCTTTGTGTGTGAATGCAATGCTTCTCTTACCCTTTTAGTCCAATGAAGACACATTGCTCAGGCAAACGAAGGTGTATTGATCAGGTTCATAAAGCATAAAAGTCAGTAGCATAAGTCAGTAGCGTAAGTCAGTCCAGCAAACAGAGTTACAGTCCAGGTTTGTTAGGTAATCATTTTGAAAAGAAAGGAAAAGAAAATCCCACACAATAGCCAGGGTCTTAAGCCATTGAGAAACAAATACGAACTAACTAACTTCTCTGCAAAATGGAGAATCTGCAGTCAGGTGAGTTAGCTTTAGCCAATCAGGTAACAGAGAAAGATATTCTCAAAACAATAGTTGTTTACAAGCATGTGAAGACAAAACATGAAACTCAGCTAGCTAGAAAGATAAGATGGGAACAATGGCTGAAACATGGTTGAAAAACAAGCTGTTCATGAGACAGAGAGGGACACAGGATTTCTATGAGACATATTTATGAGGCCTAGCTAAGAAATTGCAATTTCAAGCCTTGGGAGACATGAGAAAATATGTCATTTCCTGACACCTCCATACTGCTATACTGGTTCAATAGTTCCAGTCATATCCAGTCATGTCAAAATGAAATAGAATGGCTAGAATCCTATCGCCAATTTATTCTTTCATAAGGGAAATTGCATAAATGTTAGCAAATTGCTGCTCATTAACAAGGTGTTGTTTGTGTTTCTGGGCATGAACCTCATCTAGTTTTAAATGTTTTGAATTGGACTTCCTTATTAATAATTATCCATTTAGGATCATAGAATTTCAGGGGTGTACGAGACCCAAGGATCATTAGGTCCTGGTGAAACAAGTGTAGCTTGTTGGTAATATACTGTTTTTATCAAGTTCTGTATTGTTAAGGTTGCCCTTGCATGAAAGCGAGTCATATCCGACTCTGGGGTTCGGTGCTCATCTCTGTTTCATAGCTGAAGAGCCAGCGCTATCTGCATTTTCAGATGTTTCCGTGCTCATGTGGCAGGCATGACTAGACACCAGAGGGCACGGAATGTTGTTTACCTTCCCACCTAAGTGGTCCTTGTTTATCTACAGTACTTGCAATTTTTTGCTTTTGAACTGTTAGGTTGGCAGGAAATGGGACAGAGACGGGAGCTCACTCCGTCCTGCAATATTCAGGTATCGAACTGTTCACCTACCACCTTTCAGTCAGCGTCTTAGCCATTTGAGTCACTGCAGTTAAAGGTTCCTCTTAATTAAGGAAGCTTTGTATATGAACTACAGTTGCATCAAATAAGAAATGTAATACAGAAAGACTAAAATACAGTACAAGATCATATATGGTATTTCTATATATGTTCATATCACTTATTACTAGAAGGTCAATGACTTTAACTACAGTTAATCTTAGTCTATACTAGTCTACATAACAGATCTCAGGTGACATTTAAAGCAACTTGTTTCTTTTCTGTATCAATATATAAAGAAACATTTTGTTTGCAATCTTATCTACAGATAAATTGATGAAACTCAGCCCTCAGAATCAGAAATTGATTTAGAAAAGCTACAAGTTGCTCCTGAATCAACATTCTTTCTTTTAAAAAACAACTACAGTATATGCTTTCTTCAAAGACAGTGAATTACTCTAGCTATGACCAGGATATGTATGTAATGAATAGTTGTTAATAATGCTGTCACTTTGAAAATACATCTTCAGTGACTGTATTCCTCTCAATTGAATATAAATCAGTACTTTAAAAATTCACTTCATGTGTTTTAGGAAGTGGATTGTTATCTCTAAAATCTCACATTGCAGTAAATTGTTTATTTTTAAAGTGGCACAATATTTTTTGTTCCTATTTTTGTTTTGTTTTTATATACTGTACAAATACATGTAAGGAAGGGTTTGCCATTTTCATAATGTGTTATTTTCATTACCTTTTAGAAAAGAAAATAGCCCCTGAATAAAGTATGACTTGGGCTATTTTTATTGTTCTGCATAATTTAGAAGCACTGTTTATGGTATGATGTTGAAATGGATAGGCCAGAACAATACTATTAGCAGATTAGTAAGGTTTTTCTACACTGGCAGTAACTAGTGGTACTGACTGCCAGATTTTTCTGTCTCTCTGCCTGTTATCTTCCTCTCAGTTCAGGAACTTATGGACCTCGTATAACAGGAAAGTACTCATATTCCAGTCCAATTACCAGTACAATGGAAAATATTTGACCAGGATTTAATCATATACTTCCATTGGATCACACTGTTTAGGCCAGAATAGGATATGCAGTTGTATGTTATCAGGTTGACTCTGATTTACAGTAACCTAATAGGCCTTTCAAAGTACGTAAGATATTTAGAGAGTGGTTTTACCAGTGCTACTGCCACATGAGTTTCCATGGAATGGGGATTTGAACCAAGTCTTCATGAATCTGAGTCTTTCACTCAGTCAGTTATAACACACATCAGTAGTAATTGAGAAATAAAATTCAGATAGTGCTAGATTTGCACCATTGGATTAAAACTTCTGTATGTTATACTAATGTTGAGAAACAGAGCCACTGGTGACATTGAATATCAGGTTGAGTAGCCCCTAAGCCTTTACCATTAGCATGATGTTTAGACATACAGGTATTTAAAAAATTCATTTTAGACAAATACAGTAATACCTCATATAACATTAGTATCGAATAACACTAAAATCGCATAACATTAAGGAATCTGGGGCGAAGAATTGCATCAGATAACATTAAGATCCTATGGGATGCTTCAGATAACAACCGCTAAAGCCTGTGTGGTTACAATGTATCTCTATGGATCCCATAGGATTTTAACATGCATCAGATAACACTAAAAATCATATAACACCAAGACTTGTGGAACCAGGTTTTAGTGTTATATGAGGTTTTACTGTACATTTTATAATTTATAGTTTCACAAAAACAGAGCTGATAAGCATTAAACAAAAATTGAACTCCAACTCCTAGAATCCCCATACTAGCTTGACTTGAAGCTATCCTGTTTGGGTTTTTAAAAAAAAGGTAATCATACCAAATTTAAAGAAAACTCTTCTGTCCTGACTATCTGAATTTTACTTTGGTGAGAATATTTATTTTATTTCTTTAAAATCCTTTTCCTTAGACTGGTACCATATTTTTGTTTGCCAGTGTATGGTAGTCTTACCTGTCAATAAAGTGATATAAAGGGCTGTGTGAAATCTGTTCTGAGTTTTTTCTAAGTTGAGTGGAAAGAATAGCTTTCCATTTCAAAATCCCATATTTCTCAAAGGGCTCTGTAGAGTGGCAATGTCAGCCGTAACTTTGGTTCATAGCTGAGCAAGTAGAAACCTTTCACTTAGCAAACTGGCACATGGAAAAAGCAGGTCCACCCTCTAGAAAGGAAGAGATTCTGCTAAAACAAACCGTAATGGAGAAGAGGTTTTATAAAGAAGGAGCTCCTTGCAACAACTTGAAAGAAAAGGTGACACTGTGACTACTGATTTTAGAAGTGTTAAATCCAGAAACCCAAATCGTTTAATAGCACATACATCAGATCTCATTTTGTGTGGCCCACATGTTTGATTTCTGCAGGGATATGGGATCCTTTTAAACATATATTCCATTGTTATGTGAATTTGATAGAACTTACCTAGTTTATGACAAGTTTTGATGATGTGAACTGCTAGATAATTGACAAAAATGTTGCTAGGTAATTGAAAAAGAAAGAACCCATTTAACTAGCATGAACAGTATGGAAAATGGCCTTGTTATATAGCTGTCAGAAAGGTATGTGACAGGGGGATAAGGCTATCAAATACTTGCTTTTGTTGGAGTGAAAAGGAGTCCTAAAGCTTTATGCTTATGGAAATTAGAAGAAACTGCTGAATTCCAAACCTGTTGTTGTTGATTTGCAGATAGGCCTATACACCTGTAGGGATAGAGAGGTAGTTACAAATGCGCTGAATATATTTCTTGCTTAGGATGTGGAACTTACATGTATCAATTTGAAATTCATAGCCTTGTTTATTTGGATAAGCCTGTCATTAGGAAAGCAACAGGCATAACTGGAGATGTGATATAGTTTGTTTAATTGTTCATATCATTGCTTTCTCAACATCAGCTTCTGCTGCACAAGACTGCAAAAGTTTTCAGTTCAGATTTGATGGCTTGTATGCAATGAATTGGACAAAAATCTAAATGCTAACCATAGGTAGCCTTTGGCTAGAGCAGGTGGGGGTTCCACGCTGACATTTTGAAATCACTTCTTTAACTGTTGTGCAACCTCACTAGTCAGTTTGGTCGAGGTAGTAATGTGCATGTTGCAGCTCACTTTTCTTGCAGAGAAATTTAGGGAAGGCTGTGTTTCTTCTTTCCTGACATTGGGAATCTATGGCACCCTGAGAAATCTTTCCAGAAATAATGTGGGAATTTACTGGAAAGTTTGTGACAACACCACCCATCCACTGACCCCCCCGGGACTAAATGCTGCATAGAGTTGTGTAGAATGTAATTATAGTAATACCCCGGATAACGTGTGCACTGCACAACTATAAAACCAGATAACGTTAGGAAATCTGAGGAAAAATTTGCATGGCACAATGTTAAGTTAACGTTGTGCAATGCATCGTGTTTTCCCCCAGATTTCCTCTGGAGATCCCTGGCCCAAAGCCCGCAGGGCTGCTCTCTGTATGGGAAGTGCCTTCCCAGGCGTAGACCAGCCCTGCGGTCTTTGGGGCTTGGGTCTCAGGAGATAAGCCTCAAAAAAGCAATGGTACAGTACCTCCGGAGATTTCTGTCCCAAAAACTGCAGGGCTGCTCTCCACCTGGGAAGTACCTTCTCAGGCGGAGACAAGCCCTATGGGCTTTGGGGCTTGGATCTCCAGAGGTGCCTTCATAGACCCAAGCATCTGATAACCCAGTTCCCTTTCTGAGGAGGCAGGTGAGTGGGTTGCATGCCTCTTCAGAAAGGGAACTGGGCATCAGAGTGTCCAATTCCTGGTTCCCTTTCCAAGGAGGCAGGAGAACAGATCGCCTGCCTCTTTGGAAAGGGAACTGGGCATCGGTGCATGTAATCCCCATTTCTCTTTCCAAAGTGGCAGGCGAGTGGGTCTCACCTATCTCTTTGGAAAGGCAACTGAGGATCAGATGCTCCGATGCCTGGTTCCCCTTCCAAAGAGGCAGGTGATCCTCTAGGCAGGGATCAGGTCACTTTGAGTTGGAAGGGCTGAGAAGAACCCAGCGCAAGCCAGAGCAGCTTCTAAGTGCTCTCCTTGGCCCTTCCCAAGTCAAAGCAGCCAGCAGAGGGGAAGCCCGTGGTGACCACTTTCACTTTAAGGGTGGGGGTTGCCTAGAAGCTGCTCTGGCTGGCTCTGAGTTCCCCCAGCCCTTCCCAACTCAAAGAGGCCACCATGGTCTTTGGTTTAACATTGTGTGATAAATGTATTGCACAACATTAAAAACCACAAAATGTTAAAGTTTGTGGAACCAAGCTTTAATGTTATGTGGGGTATTACTGTATTCTTGTGGAACTCTCATCTGGGAAGAGTAGAAATGTACATGATTATTAAACAGAATGGCATCCCACCTTTGCAGGATTCATTGTATTTGGGGTGGGACTTACTAGCACTGTTTTACAGTGGTTCCAGTCCTTTCTGGAGGGCCTAGGGCAGGGGTTCTCAACCTAGGGCCCGTGGGCCAGGCCATTCCATCTGGGCCTCTGCCACACCCAGAAGTGGAAGTGGACGTCATCCCGAGCATGCCAGGGGGCTTTCTTTGCCCTGTGAAGTTTGACTTGCAAGAAGTTCCAAAAATTCACCTGAGGCAGCGATTGGCTTCAGCACAGGTTGCTGAAGGGAAAGAAGTGTGTGAGAGGCTGCTCAGTGCAGCCTAGATGAAGAGCAGTTGCTGCCTCCACCGCCACCACTGCTGACGTCAGGGGGGGGCGGTCTGCGGTGAAGCCCAGGTGCTCACCACGGGCCACATTAATTATATGCAGGGGGTCAATTAGGCCCACGGGCTGGAGTTTGGGCACCCCTGGTGTAGCTAAAACCTCTTTCTCTGAGCAACAGGATCACATCTGGGTTCAATTTAGGCCATATAGAGCTGATGGGCTTTGCACCAGATGGTGAGATACCCTTGATGGAATTTTGTGAAGCAAGCATATGCCTTGACATCACTATAACAATTTGAAAAACATGCTTCAAGGACTTGAGATACCCATAACTGGAAAGGAAAAAAAATAAGTGCTTTAGTAACACATATGACTGACAGATAGTGTGTTTGTGACCCAGTTACTTGGAAATAGCCAGTACAGAAACAGTTGGCACTCAACTTTAAATAAAACAATAGAATTCTTTCAGCCTTTCCACTCTCGCTGTGTAAATGTCCAAGTAGAGTAAATCCTGTTGACAGTTATTGCCATATCTATTGGCACACAGTCAACTGCTATTTGAAAAGTGTTGTGCAGCAGAACTAGTGCCCATTACCTGTCTTTCTATATTTTCTTATAATTTATTTTCACCCCAACAGGCATCACCTCACAATGCCATTAATTTGTATGGCAGACTGTAGTCTCTGATGCAACCTGTTTACAGTATGCTCATGTAAACAACTCAGTAGTTTTCTGGCAATGGAATAGAATTATTGGGGGATACACGATGTAAATGTATTGGTGAAAAGAGAATGGGCCAAGAAAGTCACACAAAGTCTTCTAAATACTAGGTAAGGTGTTCTCAACCTTTTCAAGTTGATGGCTGGGTCATGCTCCCTCAAACAGTTGGTGAGCCAGACTGGTGGACTGCCAGAATCAGCCATGGACTCATTTATGGCTGTCAGAAACATGTTTACAATGCTGTAAATGAGTCTCTGGCTGTCATAAACGCATTTACAATAGCTGTAAATGATTCTGCGGCTATCGTAAACCCATTTATGATGGAGGTAAATGAGTCTGCAGCCAATTCCAGTGGCAGTGGTGGCTGGAGTGAGGGGGGCCAGATTATTTGGCACTGCAGGCTAGATCTGGCCCACGGGCAGTATATTGAAAATCCCTGTCCTAGGTCGTTCCTCCTACTTTGATAAGCTTGTGATGTGTGAACTAGATGATTGAACTAGAGACATTGGTAATCCAACATCTTTCTTATGTTTTTCTTTAGAAATTCTGTTACAACAAAATCTTAAAGAAACAATAAGAAGGGTGTAGCCTTCTGGGTGCTGGTCGAAAACAGCTTCCATGTTTTCTCACTTAATAGCTATTCTGGTTAAAGCTGATGAGAATTGCATTTGACAACCTCCAAGGAGCCACACATTCAGTTCATCTGCCCTAGAGTAAGGTTTCAGTTAAAGCTGTCACATTATTATGTTAAGGTTGAGGAACAAGGTCCATTAGTTCATATTTGTCAGTGTTGTCCCTTTGTTATAGATTTTCAGGAGATAATGTTCCCTTAGATATCAGAGATAATGTATCAGAATGCTTAATACCTCCTTTTATTAGACTTATTTGTCAACTAAAAAAAGACAGAAATATATTCTATGCTTACAGATCCAAATACATTCCACAAAGATTGAATCATATCCAATAACTATTTGCAAAGATTGATATAATGAAAGTCAGGAAATACCCCCCCCCCAAATTACACAATTAAATTGGTTTAGAGCAAAGGTAGCCAGTTTTTCATGGTCCAGGATCAGTTTTATGTCCTCAAAGTGACATAATCTGACTTCACCATCCTTGAAAATGTGGGGTGGGTAGGTGGAACACTAAGTAGCCATATGCCTACCTCCTTTGGGAGATATGTAAAATTAGTTGAGGACTTAGAGGGCAATCTCTAGTCCTAGAACAGTGGTTTCCAGTCTTGGGTCTCCAGATGTTCTTGGATAAACTCCCAGAATTCTTCATTAGCAGTGCTAGCCAAGATTTCTGGGAGTTATAGTTCAAGAACATCTGGGGTCTCAAGATAGGGAAACGCTAGTCTAACCTATAGGCTTTTTGGAACAGAAAAATTGTGTTTTGGTCAAAAGAGGAAGAGAATAAAAAAAAACCTTCTAAGAGTGTTCATGTGATTGATAGGCTACATATTGTCCATTCCTGATTTGCAGTACAGTAATACCTCGGATAACGCTAAAATCACATAACATTAAGTAATCTGGAGGGGGAGAATTGCATCGAATAATGTTAAGATCCTATGGGATGCATTGGATAACAACCGCTAAAGCCTGTGTGGTTACAATGTATCTCTATGGAGCTTTAACGTTATCCGATGCATCCCATAGGATTTTAACATGGATCGGATAACACTAAAAATCGGATAGCACCAAGACTTATGGAACCAAGTTTTAGCATTATCCAAGATTTTACTGTATATACTTACACTGTTGCAGAAAAGTGGATTTATCAGATTTGGTTAATTAAAGATGTAACCTGGTATCATTTGTTTAAATAATTAACATGTCTCGAATCCTAGCACATTCATCCCTCAAATGCTGCTCTAGAAAGCCACATTAACAATGTAATCCTATATGTAGCTTCTCAGATGTAAATTCAGTTGAATTTAATAAGGTTTTATTTCTGCTGTGGAGGAACAATATTGCAGCCTAACATAATGAAGAAATATGATTGTTTCAGATAAGGCAGCTTTCATCTTGTAATCTTCTTGGCATAACAGTTCATCCTTGTTTTCTAAAACTTATATCTAACGTTCAGATATAGCATTAAATAAAAATAAAAGAAGCAATGTTATCTGAATAGGTTTAAATGGAGAACATCTGGTAAGCCCCCTTATTTCCAATAGTAGTAGAATTGTACCAATTATTTGTGCTATTCTTCTAATCTGTTTTTCACCTATTGCTACAACTATATATCAGTGAAATAGTCCATACTGAATCAAATTCATCTAATAATATGTTTTACAAAATAGTCAAAGGAAGAAGAGATTTTGTACTGCCAAACAAGGAACAAGCATTTCTTCCAAAAGTGTGTTTCACAATATTCTATGAGGAGTGTGCAGGGAATATCTCATTTGTATTTCGGAAATAATCCAGGTGTCTGGGGCAGGGTTAAATGGATAATATAGTGTCAGATGTCCCTAGGGAACATGTGTCTGCAGTTAAACAAATTGAATAGCGATGACAGATTTTGCTGCCTCCTCATATAAAGGTCAGCAGGAGAAACCATCTATTTGGCATTACAAGATATAACTGTGAATCTTAACGGAATCCAAATTCAAATGCCTTATCATACTAAAGTCAATTTTATGTGATCTTTTTTGTTACAATCATTCACCTTCTTGAAAAATCTCTAATGCAAAAGAGTCTCAAAATTATCTCTCTTCAATAGATCCCGTCTTTCCACCTCAGTTTTTAGCACCGTCTAAAAGATAGCAGAGTTTAATAGCACATAATAGTGTTTTAATGCACTGTGCTAAATTGTAATACAGTAATTGTAAATTTGGTTTTTGAACAAATGAAACAACCACAATATTAAATTAATTACTATTTCCCTTTAGGAATATTAATAATCACAAGTAATTTATACCTTTTTTTTACCGATAAAAATAGCATTTGAGTACAAAGGGTAAAGAATAAACAGTATATTTTAAGAAGATCTGAACAAAGTAGTTAGATACAGACAAAGTCAGGCATTTGAAGAAGTGAGCTAAAGCCCATGAATGTTTATACCAAACAAAACTTGTCAGTCTCTAGGGTGTCACAAGACCCCTTGTTACTTATGTGAGGATATAGTTTTCAGTACTGTATCTCTAGCATTAAGCATTCTCTGTGTTTTACCATTCTGACAGATCAACACTATTAGCCCATGACTAAAATACAGAATCACAAGTATAGAGCAGTCAGAAGTGGTTTACAGTTCCCATCTTCTCCAGTGCTTGGGGATTTTCCAGCTTCTTGGCGAAGGCTACACAGAGAGAAAGTGAATCTGACCTTTGGCTCTGGAGCCAGGTACAAATTCTTTGAGCTATCTACCCAGGTTCCATTTGGAAACACACTCAATGTAATGTAATGTTCCAGAGTGTAGATAACATTGCACCATAGTGTAGATAATATTGCATGAGAAAATTTATCAATCAACCAATCTTTATTACGGTCCAAGACCAGCATAATACAGCCAAAAGAACAGAAGTTAAAATGAGGGTACTTAAAACATATCAAGAGACAGAAGTTAAAATGAGGTTACTTAAAATATATTTTTAAAGTAATGTTTCTGCTTATAGTAAAATTAGTATTTAAGATTAATAGTGTTACAATTATTACTAAGCCTGTGATGTAGCGCTAGTGGTTTATTTAGTTGAAGGACTTGCCAGGATTGTTCTGATCTTAGACCCTGTGGTACAGAACCTGGCAGTATTGTGGTTAAAGGTGGGGCTTTCATCAGATAGCAGCCAGTTGGGTGTATGTGTTGTTTGGCTGGCCAGGATACTTGTAGAGAAGTGGAGATATGAACTTGTTCCAGATGTCTGTATAAAAGGAGCAGATGCAGATAATGTGTTCTATGGCTTCAATTTCTCCAGTGTCACAGGGGGATTGTCTCTCTGACACTGGTGTCCTTTGGAACTTTCCCTTGAGAGCCGCAGAAGGGAGGACCTGGCAACTGGCTAACGTAAATGCCCTCTGATGACTTGGTTTCCCAAGTTGGAGCAGTTACAGGGCTGGGGCAACAATATGTCTCCAAGACTCTGGAGCCAGGAAGGTACAGGCCCTGGCTAGGTCAGTTTGCTTTTCCATGTCTAGCGTTGTCTGTTTGATAACATGAGAAAAACATTTGCATTTTTAATAAAGATTCTGTGCTAAGATACAACACTTGACCAATGCTTATAGAGATATGCACTGTAGTGTAGCATCTTATGGGTTCTATTTTGGAGGTATTCAGATGATTCAATGCAAAATTCTTAATCCATCAGTTCTTTTACATGGCTAAGGTTACATTACATCTTTCCCACACCTGACTTTATGGCTGCCCACATCCTTTTAGAAGAGAATTAGATGCACTCCTGGGTAATACTTCTGAAGCACTGGAAAAGATTAAACATTAAATCTAGTAAGGTTGGAGTAGAAAGATTTATGACAGCATTTACTGAAAGCTAGTATCTTTACAGACTTGGAAAGAGGTTTAATCATACTCTTACAAGTGGTAAATACTGACATTTGCTTAGCAAGGTCCCACTATAAAATAAAATAGTATGATCACAAATATTGTTGCTGCGTATACATACTTTGCAACATTACAGAAATTAATAGAGCATTTCCATAAGCTTCAAGTGCACCTTTATCATTATATGTACCAATAACAATCTCTTGTTTTCTGAAAGATGATTCTTATTTAGCCAAAACAGCATGTTCCAAATGCAAGCACGGTGGGTCAAGTAATGTGAGGGACTCAGAGGTTTTCAAAATGCACCCTGCTGAAAAAGAGCTTAGTCAAGGATTCACTCAGGTTCTCTCATTTCATTAGGCAGCAGCAGTTTCATTCACTAAAGGACAATTTAGCCCTAAAACTCATTTTAGAACAACCAGAGCCAACCCAAAATTATCAAAATAGAGAGTCAGTAACATTTAAATTAAAAGGTTCTCAGTAGTGTCCTCCATGCCTGTAATCTCTGCCTGGTTTTAAGTATTGGAAGGGGGAAAGAATTGAGTGAATCTTTGAACAGATACATTCCATTCTGCAACACTTTGTTGCAGGTCCCACACGTTAGTAGTGATGATTGTTTCTCACTGAAATTGTGGTTTGAAAGAAATTAAACCTAAACCAATAGCTTTACTTATATATTGTGGTTAGTATTTCAAGCGCTGCTATTAGATTAGTTGTCCTTTATTCTACTCTTCTGATTTCTTTAGACACGTATTTAGTTGTAAGGCCACCTTAGCAATTTAATTTTAAAAGGTGAGAGCAAAATAAGCAATGACTTTGAGCACCTTTTTTGTGAGTAGGATGGATCATGCGATGTCTCGTTTCAGCTGGAAGGCTTAATGGTGCTTGAGAGAAATACTGATAATGTATTTTACAAATTACACAGCACAACTTTATACATATCGACTTCAAAGTAAGATCCACTTAGTTCAATGGTACTTGCTTCCAAAAAAGTGTTCCTAGGAATGGAGCCAGCCAGTGTGTACTCTCTAAATGCCAACCATCTGTTGGCAGGCAGTTTCTAAAATACTGTACTACAATTCAGACAACCCAGAGCTAAATTATTAATTTTCAATTTCACTTCTCTAAGCACAATATTTTTTGTCTCACATTGGAAGTCAAAGTATTATTATTATTATTATTATTATTATTATTATTATTATTATTATTATTATTATTATTATTATTATTATCATCATCATCATCATCATCATCATCATCATCATCATCATCATCATCAACAACAACAACAACAACAACAACAACAACAACAACAACAACAACAACAACAACAGTGACGGTGATGACAAGAATTTTAAAATGTAACAACTTAATATTAAATAGTTAGGGCTTTAAAAATCACTAGTTATGATTTCAGAAGAACATAAGCAATAGGAAATTAGAGACTGATCCACAGAAAAAGCTCCAAAAGAAAAGGGAACAATGATAAACATACTTCATACAACTTATAAAAAGTTATGACCAGAATTCCATTGATGCCAATGTAAGTTTTGCATAACTTTCTGTGGCTAATTCCTGATAACTGCCAAGGTGTCAAGGTGCATCTTGCTCATGTGCTCACATGCCTGTTTGCTCAACTGAGATGTACCTCAGCATTTCATTGAAAGTTACAGCAACCTTACAGAAACACCAGTTGAATTCTAACCATTGTATTCCATGTGTTTCAAAGAACAATGTCTACATCAATCAGATTGTGCAAATTTCAAATGGAACACTTTTTGTGCCATATCCAATTGTGAATATGGGCAATCATCATGGTATTCAGCCATGAAGATTGTCCTGACAATATGACACCCGTACCACTGATCCAGTTCCACGAGTCAGTTTATGATCCTGAGCCTTTTTGGCATGCACAGTCCTCATCAGCCCCTGGGCAGTATTGATGAAGCTACTGCCCTCTATCAAGATGGATTCTAGTGGTGTTTAATCCTCCTGAGAACCATCAGCCTTCCCTCTGGACTTCTCAACCCAAGGGCATTAGTCCTCAGGATTGTCAGGTTAGTTAATCACCCTCTTCTGAGTACTCTATACCTAGAAAACTTGGAATGGGTCACCATGAATCAGAATCAACTTAATAGCACAGAATTATATCTTTTAAAAGCAGTGAAGATATGTGTGTTTCTCAAAAATAAAAAGTATGTGTGTCACCAGAAAGCTTGGGAACAACTAGTCTAAAGGATTTCAGACATTTAAAACAGTGAAAAGTCACTGCAGTGAAAAGAGGTGCAGACCTTTGGCCCTTCTCTGAATTTCACACAATTTTGTGGGATCTCCAATTGTGTATTACTTTTCACATATCATCAGTTAAGAGAGCAGTTAGATAAGTAGCAGCAGATGCCAAGAGAATCAATCAAGAGAATGACTTGAGACATCCTCTGAACAGATATGTGCTTCAAGTCCACTGACTCAGATCCAGGAAAAACTTTATGGTAAGAACAAACACTCTTGAGGGTCCGCAAGACCAAAACCAAATTAGAAGATGGAGGAAGAAGCTCACTAGACAAAGAATAACATTAAAGGAGGATATGGCTGAGGAACTCGACCTCGCCTATGTCACTTGGAGGACCTTGAACAGGCTGATGGTCAGGGTGCCTAATTGCAAGACCAATATCCTCAAGTAGGTGCTGCTGGCAAAATAACAACATACTGTGTGAATATGGAGAAATAAAGAATCCAGATCATCTTTTGGTCTGCCAGATACTACCAGAAACATGTACCAATGAGGATTTACGTTTGGCCAATGACAAAGCCAAGAAGAAGGCTTCATTTTGGTAGTTCAAAGTTTGATCTAGACATAGAAGAAGCAGTTAGGGTCAGGGTAAAGCCCCCTCCCAGGAGCAAATATTTATTATTTATCATGAAGAAGTTCTGTCAAAAGAGGCATACAGAAATTTATTGTTATTTGGATCGTGCCTAGAATTTTATATATAATATAGTCTAAGAATAAGCACTACCAATGTTTAATATTATTGTAGTCTATCCTTCTTTGTAATATATGGGGGGGGGGTGAAAAGTGCTGTAGTGAAGCTTTGAAGGCTTTGATCTCATTTTATTGCTCTGCAATAAATTCAGTGATGTTTGCTAGCTACTCATATTCTGGATGGCATAAGTCTTGCAATCCAATACAGTCCCCCATTCACGGAGTGGAACTCAAGGCTGAATAAAATGACAAGTACTGTTCTGTTTCTTCTCCCTGTGTTGCTTTTTGTTTGGGGCTGATTTATTCAGCCTTAAATTCACATCCGTATTGTTCAGTGAGTCATATGAGAGATGAATTCAGAGCTGGCTCTGGAAGAAAGAGTGAACAGTGAGCTGGAACAGGGAAGGAAAGTTATGTCAGCTTTCTGGCTGATAACTAGACAGAGTGGATGAAAAGAAGCGTATTTAGAGCTGTATGTACTCTGCCACATAAATGTGAACAAAGCAGCCTAGATTTGCCCCTCACTTAGCCTTTTATGTAGGAGGCATATACTGAAACGTACACATGACAAAACTTCAATATCAACTACATTACATCTTCCTGACTAGTTTTACAGTGAATTTTCTGCCTACTAAATGCTATATCTTTTCCTCCTTCTCTTTGGTTTTTCTTTCCTTCAACTAGAATATGCACTGACAGTTTTGCCTCCATGCAGTGCTATCCCAAGGCTGCCTTCAGGCAGAGAATGTCTCCTATGAAATTAGGTCCTCCACAGACCATAGCTGTTGCCTTTGAAGAAAGATTCTCACAGTTGTGTCCTCTGAAGTGCTGTTCAGCCTTGAATAGTTTTAAGAGGCAACACCTTCATTCGGGCCATACGTAATGATCTCTGTCCTAGTAAATGGGCAGGGAGTAGTACATAAAGGTAGAACCAGATCATAGCTGGACTGGATGATAGATGAGTGGATGGATTGGTTTTAAGTATGCTGGAAATACAAGGGCAAAAAGCAGATAATGGTTATCATGTCTTTAGAAGTACAGTAGGTCTCTTCAGAGGTTACATCTGTTTGCTTCTCCTAGTAAGAGGTTTCTCAGCTCTGCAGCTTGCAAATAGGATTGCTTTTGTTTGATGGTTGATCATCCATTTACTCCAGAAATACTACTGATTTGATTCCTGACTGCTTCCTACTTTCTGATCTAGAACATTCAATGTATTACAGTATTTTCTTTTCTCAGTTTGCAGAGAAATATTTGTCTGAAGCTATTCTCAAATTTAAAACTCTATGTAATACTAAAGGTAAAGGTCACCCTTGCTCGAAAGCCAGTCATATCCGACTCAGGGGTTCATTGGTCATCTCTGTTTCATAGCTGAAGAGCCAGTGCTGTTTGTGTTTGCAGGCGTTTCTGTTGTTATATTGCAGGCATGACTAGACACCGGAGCACATGGAATGCTGTTTACCTTCCCACCAAAGTGGTTCCTATTTAGGTAAAGGTAAAGGTTTCCCTTGCTCAAAAGCCAGTTGTATCTGACTCTAGGGGTCAGTGCTCATCTCTGTTTCTAAGCCAAAGAACCAGTGCTGTCTGCTTCTGCAGACGTTTCCATGGTCATGTGGCAGGCGTGACTAGACACCGGAGCGCATGGAACGCTGTTACCTTCCCACCAAAGTGGTCCCTATTTATCTACTTGCAATTTCTTACTTTCGAACTGCTAGGTTGGCAGGAGCTGGGACGAGACGGGAGCTCATTCCATCCTGCAGTACTCAGAAATCGAACTGCTGACCTTCCCCCTCCCAGTCAGCATCTTAGTGACTTGAGCCACTGAAGTCCCTATGGTCCCTATTTATCTACTTGCAATTTCTTGCTTTCGAACTGCTAGGTTGGCAGGAGCTGGGACAGAGACAGGAGCTCACTCCATCCTGCAGTATTCCGGTATCAAACTGCTGACCTGCCACCTTCCAGTCAGCGTCTTAGCCACTTGAGCCACTACAATATGGTAAAACATAATATTTGACATTATGACATATAATAGCAGAGGCACCAATAGTATAAATATAAAAGAAGAAAGTTTTCTAATAGCTTTCCTTTGAAATTTAAGCATATGTCTCATGTTTACTGTCATAAAATTTTATAGCTGCACATAGCTGCCAAATTAGCTACAGGAAGCTAAACATTAATGAAGTCCTCTTTAAATATGCAGGAATAGATTAAGTCTTTCCAAGAGACTTTTTAGACAAGCAGTGTTAAGCAAGGGAAAGACAATAGTCTGTGCAGCAATGTTTTTCTTGGTAGAACTTCATCTTATTCTTAGAGAACTCAATGTGTGAAATGGTCATTATTTCAATAAGGGCACAGTTAAGCATATCTGTCTAATCTAATTGGTAATTTGTTTTAATCTTATTCTATACTTAATACAGTATTTTGAGAATTCTAAATATTTAGAAGCTGGATAATTTCTCCCTTATTCACTAGTGAGTACAAAAGGTGTTGGCCAGAACCATGTTCGGGATTTATGCTAGCAAGTATGTTATTGCATAAATCGCAGCGGCAGATTTCTGAAAATTAACTAGTTGCTATTCACATTTCTGGTCAGGCATAAAGTTGTGCAACTGGTGCACGGTCAGAAATGTGAGCAGCAATTTGCCACTGCACTTTATGACTTAGACTGGTGTAAATCCTTAGAACAGTTCTGGCAATTGGCTTTGGTATCTTCTTCTTCTTCTGCCATATCCAAATCCGAATATAGGCAATCATCATGGCAATCAGCCATGAAGACTATCCTTAGAATATAATGTAGTGTCCTTTCATCTGCCTTCCACATCACACTGTGACACCTGTACCACTGATCCAGTTCTGTGAGTCACTTTCTGGTCCTGAGCCCTTTTGGCACACAAAGTTCTCCTCAGCCCCAGGGCAGCATTGATGAAACTGCTGTCCTCCATCAAGATGGATTCAATTAGGATTTAGTCCGCTTGAGGACCATTACCCTTCCCTGTGGACTTCAACACTCCTTAGTCCTCAGGGCTGTCAGGTTAGTTAACAGCCGCTTGACACTCAGCATTGAATTACTGGCAGTATGGACTACTCTATTACTATAGCAGGGTAACCTGGCCAGACAGGTATCTAGCATCAAAAATATGTGTCTGAGCATGAGTAAATTAAATGACTGAACATTTAATTTACCCTCAGCCAGGAGGAGATTAGAAGGCCACCACAAATGTCAACTTCAGCTACCTAGAATAATCTGCAGTGGAATTACATTTCTGTGATTCTGACATCTGAATTGCTTTGGTTTGTGGACTACTAGTGAAAAGAAAACTCCATTTGGAAGGGTCAGAGAACTTGCCTGTTGTTCTGGCAAGTTCATTTTGTAATGTATAGCAAAGAAAACAACCCTTTGCCACCACTTGAAGAGGTATAATTAAACAACTTCTTTTGAGATTATTCTCCTTAAATTAAAAATATAAGAGCCCTGTTGGATCAAGGCTGCTGAAGTTCAGCCTTCTTACAGTGACTAACCATTTACCTATGAAGTAACTTGAGTGCTACCATATAGAACAGTGATAGCCAAACTTGGCACTTCAGCTGTTCTTGGACTTCAATTACCAGAAGCCCGAGTCAGCACTCCTGCTGATCAGGGCTTCTGGAAATTGAAATTCAAGAAAAGCTGGAGTGCCAAGTTTGGCCATCACTAATATAGAGGGAAGGGAACTTGCAAAGGAAGTAAAATAAATTTGCTGTCACCAACTTTCATGATGTTTCGCTAAAATAATTAGCAAAGATTCTTAACGGCAAATGCATATCTGCATTGAAACCATGAAGAATGCTTCAACACAGTAGAGATTTGTTTTAGTAACTTGCCAAAGAACCAGCAATGCCACATTAAATATTTAACAGATAGCAGGACTTGAACACACTTAGGGTAGCTCATAGCTCGTGTGTGACTCACAAATTAGGTTTGCTGTTCACTTTGATTTGCTTCTCACATGCAAATTCTTATTTAGAGTTCTTAGTAACAGAAAACAATGAAGCGATGGAAGGAAATTAAAGAGCCATAACACAAACAAGTACTATAATTTGTTTTTATGTTTGCATAAATCTCCTGGCTTGATTTGGTTATTTTTGTCCTGTATCTCAGCAGAGAATCTGTGACAGTCTTACCTAGCCTTTGTACAATTTGGTGACTACTCAACATTTCTGTTTATAAAAGAACTTGTTTTACTAGATACTATGAGCTACATAATATTTTATCCACACTGATACAATCCCCCCCCACACTGTTTCAAAAACAGCTATTATGCTGCTACAATAAGTTATTATTTGAACCATACTTATAGTATTCGTGGCACCTATACAGTATTCAATAGTTTCTGTAGTCCATGTTTCAGTGAAATTGTAAATTAAATATTCCCCATGATGCCGGGAAAGGCAGAGAATTCTAAATGTTACAGTCATAATGGGCTTATTCTCTGAATTAATTTACTGCCTTTTAGAGTGACCAGTTGCGGGTTATGCCAGAGATGCACAGAACAGCTTAGCCTCTGCCCTCCGATGTTGTTGGGTTCTGGTTTGCTTCCCTCAAATTGAGGAAATAATCAATAATCCCAGCTGCAGCCATTTGTGTCCCTTTGTCTAGCAGTTAGTCATTTTCAGCTGCAAAATCAAATCCACAAAAGCAGTGTGCAGTAACTGGAATTAGCAAGACACAGATGTCTATGACATATATACATTGCCCTTTTTGAATCAGAAAATCTACTTGACCCAAAAGGTAAGTCTTTAGATGTCTCTCTTCAGGCTTTCTTTGCATGGTTGTAGTTACAGTACTATGGTTTTAACTATGATTAGTTTGCAGCTTTATCAAAAGTTAATATTCTTTAATAGACCCTATCCTCTGGTTTGCTTTTTGAGGTCAGTTTGGGATATGTTTGCTGGAATTTTTTGACTTTACCAAGCTTCTATCTACATAGCACTTCTGGCCCTGGTATTGTTTGTAAAGATAATTAAGAGAGGTGGGCATTAAATTAATCTGGTGCTCTATATTACGTGTCACAGACATGAACAGGAAGATGGAGGATAATTGGTTGGATGGATAAATAAAGATTATTCATACATCAATCAAACTAGATTGACTCTTTCTGAAACCCTTCAGAATGCATAGATAGTAATAGATTGTAATGATCTCTGTCACACATTTTAAAACAACAATAATAAGGGAATTGCTTTTCCCAGTGAAAAATACTGAAGAACAAAATCAAAATTCTCGAATAGGGCATAATATTTATTTGGATTAACTGTAAATACACTAAAATTTATGGGTTATGCATTTACAGTTTGTCCTAATAAAGGTGCTACCCACTTGCAGATTTTAGATTTTGCTTTACTCCAGTGGCCTCTTCCTTTTATAGAATGCTTTATTTTGAACATGAATGTTTCCCAAGAATGTGTTTCTATAAATTAAAAGTGATTTCTTTTCCTGCAAACATGATAACATGATAATAGTGTTGTTTTACTCAGTAACAACTTACGTTATTTGGGAAAAACTACAGCCACATGACAAAGGACATGTATGATAGAATGTGTGCTTGTTTGTGTGCTTCCATAATTCTTTCATAATTCAGTCAAAAATTGATACTTATGTAAGATACTTATGCAGCATTTTTGCGGGTGAGATGGTTAAGAGGACACTGAAACTGAATGTTATCAAAAGAGATCAGTGGCATCACTACACGTATAAATTACTGTGATCATATTTTCAGACACTATTATTTTGGCACCAGATTAGCACAAGAAATATATTTTATTCTTTTCATTCTACTCATTGAGAACAGTTGATGTACTACAGGACAAACCAGTGACAACAGGTATCATGAGTTTCACCCATGCGTAGATTTAATTATTTAGATGTTCAAAATACATTGAAAAAAGGATGTTGTGTTCAAGGATACTGTTACAATTTCTTCAATAAATATAACACATAGTAAGAAGCCACATCCTCACAAAAATATGGAACATCTTGGGAATACATTTTGGTTTTATCACCAAGGAAAAAGCCAGTATCCTGTTGAAGAAAAGCACACACACAAGGGCAGTCATGCAAGTAGACATTTGGGACATGCTTAGTCACATGATCACCTCCACATCTGTAGGAGACCAGATGTATAATGGCTTGCTCACAAGCAGGTAACATTAGTGATTGGTCTTAAGATGGTTAATCCAATATGATTCTGGCTGAAAGAATGTTAACTTATTTGAATACTGTATACCAGTATTTCCAACCTTTTGCTTTTGAATTTCAATTGAGTCGCCACGGCGAGTGGGTGGTGATATAAATCTAAATAAATAAATAAATAAATTGACAGAAGCCTAAATAAATACATTGGCTGATGAGTGCTTTTGGAAATGACTTAGGCTTCTGGGAATTGAAGTCCAAAAAATAAAGGTTGTAAACACTGCTATATACTAATTAGTACAAGAATATATCCTTGGTATGATAGGCAGTGTGGGATAGTGAATAGAATGTTGGGTTAGGAGTCAAGAGACATAGGTTCCAATCTTTGCTCAACCATGAAAACTCACTGAAGGTAACAATAGTAAACCATTCCTTGAACATCTCACACACTTTGAAAACTTTATTAGCTCACCCTACATTGAAAGTGATTTCATAGCACATAAGATATTTTATGGTTCCAAGGATTGTTTAGGCCAGGGATTAAATTTATGTATTTGATTTCTTTCTTTCTTTCCTTGATCATGTCAGTTTCTTGAAAGTTGATTCTAGGCATTGCTATTGAAGATTGATACACTTTTGACATAGCCACATGAATTTTTCTTCATGATGTTTTTCCACCTCAAATTGATCATGTGAATTGTTTCTGAGTTATGATAAGGTACAAATTTATCCATTGGTATTCAGTTCTAGCATTCTGAAAAGTGATTAATTCAACTCTGAAGGCAAGGATATGAGTGAAAGGAATTACATGTTGTGCTGTAATAAAACCCATGGTGAAGCAATTTATCGATTAGTTTACTTCATTCCTACATATATGAGTCGACTGACATTTTACCATGCTCCCTGCTGACCAGCTTTTTGAAGTATTGTCATGATGTGATTGAATTGGCCAAGAAAGACATCAAGGGGAAAATGCAGTTTCAACTGCAGCCTGGTTTGGGGACCAAAATGAGTAGCCTTCAGATTCCTGTCAGCAAAACTAGTTGGGAGAAAAGATGAATGAGTTTTGAAATAGAGACTATGTAGAATGCTTTTGTGGACATTATACAGCAATTAGATGGTTGTTGTTTTTAAAGAGAAAATGAGAAGCATCAATGGCATCAAGGCTCTCGCTTGGCTACATGCCTAGAATTTTCCACATTCATTGCAAAATAAAGAACAGCAAGTTCCCCAGATGGAAGAAGCAATAGATTTTTTTAATATTGTTGCCATTACTATCCTCTTCTGGAAATAAAGCAACAAATTGATGCTTATTTTAAACAAGAGTAATACAATTGGTCTTAATGAACAGATTCTGCTCCATTCTAGTGGAGTTGCCATGCTAGGTTGTTTCATGACGCCTAAAATGAGTAATTGATTACAACATAAGAAAGCCAGATTTGAACACAAATTATCAACACACAAGATGCTTGCAGCATACAATCCATTACACAAGTAGTGTAATGTATGCATCACAGTCGATACAATGCCCACTATGACACACTTTCCAGTGAACATGTCATGCAACACAGGTACAGTGCAGTTTAGAAATTAATCTCTCTTCTGATAACCCATTATGTATTTCAGCTTTTAAATTATCAGTATTTCTATACTGATTAGAATTAATTGGCTGGAATCTTACTGTTGGTTTCTTCAAGTTTATCTGACTTGTCATCACTAATTGTGGCTAATTGACAGGATGCCAGAGGCACATCTCTGTGTGATTGAGAAGTGCTCAAGCATTGAATCAGTTAGCTGTAGTGAAATACAAGAAGTTATACAAAAACTTAGGCAAACATATTTTTCTTTAATAAAGAACACTGCAACATATATTGGTATGCATTTATTTTTTTAGTCTGAATATTCATACAATTGGACTGCACATATCCAGGTGTATCTCATCCCATTTATTTTTATTACATTTCTTTTTTGAGGCAATCAAGGAATCATACACACCCAATCTGCCAGTGACCTGGTGGCTGACGAGGTACTTCAGCAGGACAACACACTTCCATGCTTAGCCTGCAGATTGTCAGTGGTTCTGCCCATAATATCCATGTTAGATAGATTGGCTCAGCAGTCAGAGAACTTTGTGGTGGTGTGGATATTTAACTCAGCGCCTGTCCAGACTGAGCAGCAGGAGCACCCAGAAAGCATCAGTCCAAACTCTCATGGAGTGGTGATATGCCATTTGGCTCATACTTGGTCCATCCAAACAGGAACCAGTGCTTTGAATAACTGAACACTTTATCTGGTGGTTCAGTATACCGAACGTTTACACAGGAAGCACCTTTGGGCAGCTGAAGGGCTTTTAGCCTGTTCTCAGCAACCATATTAGGGACTGCAGTGGCTCAGTGGTTATGAAGTTCATCTTGTTAGCTGGAAGGTCAGAGTTTGAGACCCAAGTGCTGCATGATGGAGTGAGTGCCCATCATCTGTCCCAGCTCCTGCCAACCTAGATGTTCGAAAGCAAGAAATTGCCAGTAGATGAATTGGGACCACTTTTGTGGGAAAAAGATCTTGGGGACATAAAATGAGCCTCATTCAGGCATCCCCTGAGTGGAGTTCCTCCATAAAAATTATTTCAACCCAGAAAGCACCTTTGTGTGTTTCTGACACGAAAAAAACCACCATACTCACTGTGAGTAGGCTAAAAGTACATTCAAAAGTTAAAACCCGCTAAAAAAAATTTGGGGGGGGGGGAGGAATTGGAGAAAATTATTATTATTATTATTATTATTATTATTATTATTATTATTATTATTATTATTTTTATTTATTTATTTATTTATTTATTTATTTATTTATTTATTTATTAAATTTAATACCCCACCCCAATCGGGAGGACCCGACTCTGGGCGGCTTACATCCAAAATAAAAACAAAAATAAAACCCAACACTAAAACGTCAGAGTTAAAACCATCAGAAGTTAAAAACAACACAGAGCTATATTCCAATGTTCCCAGAATCCAACCCAGGGGGGCAGTCTTTATATGAGCCATTTGGTATGGGAACCCATGTTCCCCGGTCCCCAAACCTGTCCCGCCAGCCAGGTTTTTAAACCCTTTCGGAAGGGCAGGAGCTCTGTCTGAAGGCGCAGTTCGGTGGGCAGGAGGTTCCAGAGGGCCGGGGCGGACACGGAGAAGGCTCTCCTCCTAGTACAGGCAAGGTGCGCCTTTCTCGCCGAGGGAATAACAAGGGAGCCTCTCCGATCCGCCCTGGTGGGCCGGACAGATGTTCTTGGGGTGACATGGTCTCTTAGGTTGGAACATTCCAGCATTTACAACGCAGGTGGCCAAACTACAGCCCACGGGCCAGTTCTGGCCTACAACGCCAAATCATCAGGCCCATGCTGCCCTCACTGCTCCCAGAAGTGGAAGTAAACCATGGATGTGCAAAACGCTGCTGTAAATACATCAACGGCTGTCATAAACACTTTTACGACAGCCACGGGTGCATTTACAACAGCGTTTTGCACATGCGCATGTGTGTTTTACTTCTGCTTCCACTGGGAGGACCCATGTGACCTATTGTGACTGGCCCATGGCCTGAAAAATTTGGCCACCTCGGATCTACAGCATGCAGAGACTGTAACTTCATGTGATACCCCCTTTGTGGAGGTGTGAATATTCAACTCAGGGAATGTCCAGACTGAGCAGCAGGAGCACTCAGTACCAATTAGCAGGGAGTGGTGATATGCCGTTTGGCTCATACCAATGCTTTGAATAACTGAACACTTTACCTCGTGGTTCAGTATACTAGACGTTTAGATAGGAAGCAGCTTTTGGCAGCTGAATGGCTTTTAATATGTTCTCAGCATCCTAACTTACTATGAGTTGGCTAAAAGTGTACATTCAAAAAGTAGAACCATCCTAATTGGGGGGGGGGAGGTGTCAAAAAGGAGCACTTGGAACACTCCAGCATCTACAACATGCAGCTGCTGTAACTTCACATGAACCCCACCCGCCACCCCGAGTTCCAACTGGCAGGTTACATGCTCTATCTGGATATTACACGACTATGTCATTGGTAAATAACAAGAACTGTTTAAGACCTTTAAGCAAAGAAAGCGCCAATACCTTGGCCATATCATGAGGAACAAGATGAACTAAAGAATCCTCCAACTCATTCTGCAAGGAAAGATCCCTGAGAAAAGAGGCCCTGGATGTAGACAGACTTCATGGTTGAAGAACCTGAGAGACTGCTGTGGCATGTCCTCAGAAGAACTGTTCTGAGAAGTTAAGAACAGGAAGAATATCACCATGATGATAGCCAGTATCCGGAATGGATACAACACCTGAATAAGAAGAAAAATGTCATTGGGTTTAAGTGTGACAGATCCCACAATTGATTGCATAGCTTTAGCAAATATCCAAGTTGCAGGTTGAATTGAAGACACAGGATTTCTGAAATTAAAATATTAACTCAATTGTTACCTTGTAAACAGCCTATTTGTTATCTTCAAATGTATTTAAATCCTTTTATTTCATTACCTTTAAGTTTTGTTTCAAAGTCATGCAAAGAAAAACAATTTCATTCCATTTATGTCTAATCTCAACATGCTCAACACCAGATGGTGTATCATTTCAGGTCAGAAAATAATGGAGGAGTCTGGCTTTTAAAACTGAAGTAACACAAAGAACACGAATAACAAGAATTAACATTTGCAATAGTTTGTTTCATTTAAAATCAGCATCTCGTAATTTTTCATATAAAGTTATTTAACATTTAACCATTTATTTTTTAATAGAGGACTCATAAAGATAAAATTGAAGACAATATTAATATTTCAAAGTTGCTGCAATTTGTAAATAATTTGAATATACAACATTCTAAATCATACTATAAATAATTGCAGTTTGATCTTTATGAATCCTAAACGTAGTTACCTAGGGATGTGCCCTGTTGAACTCAGTGGAGCTTACTTCTGAAAAGATAGAATTGGACTCTTGATATGATTTGTTTCAGAAGTGGAAGAGTTTTAAGCAGTTGGAAGGCAGACTATTATTTTTATCAAAGAATATGATTGCAGAATAAACAACAATAATACAGCTTTGCACAAATTTAAGGATAGAGAGGGGTGGGAAGTAATATGGTGCCTTGTGTTTATAATGTATTTTCAAAATAAAAAAGGATGACAATGCAATTGTTGTGTCATATTCAGGATTTTTTTCTTTTCAGATGTAATGAGTAATCATTACTCCTTACTCCTAAAATACTGTGTTTGAGGGATTGGGACCATTGTTGTTATTTTTGAAGGCAGTAATTCTAAAATAATTCTAAATTTTGAAGACAGTAATTCTAAAAAATAATAGGAAAAGTAATGCATTCCGAGCCCCACCCCCATGCCGGGCTACAAAGGGCCATCACAGCAGGATGCAGCCCTGCTGCCCTTGGACTTCAGCCTGGCCCGAGCGGGCCAGTCATATCATGGAAATTGGTGGCGCTGATGGGTGGGAAGGTTGGATGTGGAATATCTTTGAACAAGAGTCATTACTAGAATGACTGAAACTTGCCCTACATCCAATCCAGGCCCAGATGTAAAGAATATAAATACACTCCATTGCATAGTGTGAAGCTAGGAGTGTAGGAAATAATCTGATGCTCACAGATGCTTGCAGTCAAGATTTCTCAAGCTGTCCTGACATTTCCTTTGCACCTGGCACTGGAGGTATTAGCCATGCCAGCTTAGGCACCCCAACACAGATGTTCTTGTTATGCTACTTTGTATGTGTAACATTTAGCTCCACACAACACACATAAATACTGTAATCCAAAGACCATCCATTTATTAGTGCACCTGCATCCTTCATTTCCTTTCCCTCTTTTCAGAGTATTTCAGGTGGCCTGATGTGCTTAGGTTACATACCTTTTTAAGGTAAAATTGCTCCCGTGGCTTTCCTGTATATGGATGACTTATGCATTCTTAACAGGTCTTTCCTGTTCAAGAACATTATTCCACTCAACATTTCATATGTAGTCAAAATGTAGGTTGTAATGCACACATTTTGCTGCTGCTGCTACAGCCACATTATTGGTTATCTTGATTCATAAGAAACATTATTTTAAAGGCTGCTGTTCTCCGATCTAGTCCTTTGAAATACAAATGTGGTGCAGAAAAGCACTTGTCCATGTACTTAACTTTAAGCACATAAATAGCCTCACTGAAGTATGTATTTAACCCAAAGTACAGCACTCAGTGTCAATTATTGCAATATTTTCCAAAAAACGGGAGAAAGGGATCTTGCCAGAGATTATCAAGCAATCTTTTCCCATTCACTCTTACCAGCAGGGGGTTACAGAGTCCTTCTACTACATTTCCCTCTTTATGAGAATAAATATGCAAATGAGACAATTTTTACCCAAACTTTACTTATCAGCATCGTTTAAATGGGACTTCATGTGGGTGTCCGATTTGCTCTATCTGCTTCAGGTTTTTTGCTTCTGCATAATATAACCCTGTCTGCAGAGAGAGCACACTCACACCTGAATTTCTTTTATCAACAGTGACTACACTGTTATGATTATGTGCAGTAATGCACTGCCACTTGAGCATGTTGATACAAACAACATGATAAAGAGTGCAAAAATACTAACATTGCAAGATTTTTAGAGTTGTATTTTATTTACTTAAAAGTCATTTTAACCTAATTTGATGGGCAGTATTTCTAATTTTAGATGTTACTTTGAGAATTAAATGCTATTTTGTTGCATCTGGGTTGTCAGAACTGAAGCAAGATATAGTTCTTATCTTAGTTAGAGCACCTCCACTGGGATTAATGGTAGAAAAATGGTCATTTTCAATGTCAAAATGAAGAGTGCCACTGATCTGACAAAATAACATGGCATTGCTCCTTTATGGGTTTAAAATACCTACAATACACCATTCTCTTAAGTGAGTTGAATTCATTAGTACATATGCTGAGAAATTATTATTGTGTAAGTCAATATTACCATGCAACCCATCTGTTATGAAATTATGTAGAATCTCAAAATGTAAATACAGTGGAAGTATGTTTTATAGCAAAATTGCATGTTAGGAATCATCACTCTGATTTTTGCATACTTTCTTCTATACTTCCTTTCATTCCCTTCGAGATTAAGTTATATTAATCAATAAGGCCAAATTTAAACTTAAACAGTGCTGAAAATTTCTCTCCCATGTTGTGTACTGGGTATAGAGAAATTCACCATGGGAATGTTGATCCAAACAATAAATATAGTATATGGCCTCAACTTCCAGTTAATGGAATGCCTGGCATTTAAAAACATAGTTTATTATCTCTCTTCATTTGATTTTATATTTCATATTACTCATTTTTTTCTTACTCTGGTTCATTTGTAATAAATTTTACACAGCCACCTTTCTGAAAGGGGAGTGGGGTGCTAACAGAAATGAAACCCCAAATAGTGTAAAGGTGAATGGGGTCTCAGGCCCCCTGCATTTACTCCACCCTATCACATAACTCAGTCCACTTTAAGCAACCTGTATCCCTCTGTGAAGCCTACACCCTCCCAGTGCCACTTCTGAATACCTGTACTCCTGCTTGAGATTAGATAAACTGTGATAGGTTTCACCCACTGACTGTTTGTGCTTACAAACCAGCCAGATCAGGTAGGACATGCAGTCTTAATTGACTTAAAGCAGAATTGCCAAGACACCAGACCTCCTCCAGCCTGCTTAGCTCTATAAGAACCAGATATAGCTGTTCTGGGTACAATCATATTTTATTTAGTGCACAATTCTTAAGTATCAGAAGATTAAAACTAAGGAACATGGTTGTTGATACCATTCCAATATTAAAACAATACATGCATTACTAGCTGCTTGCCTGGCCTATTGTAAAGACTAGATTTTGCTAGCTTTTATTGTTTTAATATTGGAATGTTATCAACAACCATATTCCTTTGTTTTAATATTTTTACAAATAGGTTCAATGAAAAACAGGAGGAATTCAACAGCATTCTTGGAGGAGTTCTGAGGCTTGCCAAAAGGAAAAAAGGGTTTAAAAAAACAAATAAAAACAACAAATTGTTGCATTTGAAGAAATAGGATTGTGACCAACAAAGCATGGGTGTCTTTAAAGCACCACACTTTTTTTCTTCTACATCCAAATAGCACTGCTAACTTTCTGGAAACCTGCATTACTAACTAGTCACAGACCTGCTGGGCCCTTTCCAACTATATTATTCTCTGATTCTGTAGATATTGTAGTTTGGAAAGGGGAACCAGAAAACTGAAAGCGAGTGAGTGAACTGCAATCATTGACCCTCTGATACTTTTCAATATTCTTTTCCAACCTGGTGCCCACTATCACTCATAGACATTTCCCATTGTATCTACCAAACAATGGACATGCTTTCTGAGGATGAGGGTTAAATTGCAATCTAAGCAATGGTGTCTCATTTGGGAATCCTAACTTATAATATCCACAAGGACAGAACATCTGGCTGATTGGAATCCTAAAAATGAGTGCATCTGTTTGGATAGGCACAGGCTGTCTCCTTAAGGTATAAAGTCCTCACCCATCCTTGGTTCTTTTAAGGTCACATCTATTCCCACATTCCTTGTCTGTCCCAGCAGCCCAATAGAAGCACTTTCTCCCTCCGCTCAGCACAGAGTTCACCCCACCCTTCTGCACAGCAGCCCAATGGGAGTGCTTCCTCCCTCCCCCCAGCACAGTGCCCTTTGGGCACTTGGTCTCTAAAAGGTTCACCATCACTGCTCTAGTGGTTAACAAATTTATGGATAGGTGAGTGGAATGATGGATGGGACATGGGAAGGATACATAGGTGTTGAGAAAATTGTCTTTATCAGACAATTCACAAGGGGAATTCTTATCAGAATTTGCAAGGGGACTTTTTGAACCCTTTTGCTCATGCAGCCTTCTGCTTATATAGACTCAAAATGAAAATTGGTATGTGAAGGGTGGAGGGATTGCAGTCAATCTATGGGGGAACTGCATGTTGCCCATAGATAAAGTATTGCCCACCTCAATGTTTGGAGGTAAAAAGGAAACACCACAGAATGTCTGTGTTACCTACCACATGTATTTCAATATTAACAATTCACAGAGAGACAGAGAGAGAGCTTTAAATTCTCTTATGTTGAAGGAGCAGGTATAGAGTCTTCTTTGTGATTCATAAAATGCTATTGAATGTTGAGAGGCAGGATCTAAGCTACATCAGTATAGCAGAACCAGTACTATTTTTCCCTGGGCAACAACTCTATGATAACTGCTTGCAGTGTCTGAATTGAGTGTGATCACAACACAGTCAAGAGGAAGAGATTCTGAAATATTGTCACCTATCAAAACACATTCCTTGTACTGTGAAGTTCAGGATGTCGTTATGGGATGAACTGTATGTAGAGCTTGTTAAGGGGCCTTGATAGAAATCTTCAAACATGATTTGTCTTTTGTTCATATGAACAATGTCTGAGATAGCCAGCTTAAACAACATGCACAGTTCAAATATGGATTAAATCGATTTGGGTTCTTTGGTTCCAGTACGTTTCTTTTTCTAAGTTAAGGGCTTGTTTAGAAACCACTGAAATATATATAGTGTTACTTAAAACCATTTGAAGTAAATGCCAAAACTGTTAGAAGTAATCTGAGAATCAGATCTATTTCTGTTAGTGGAAAGGACCCTAATTTGTTCATATTGTTTTGTGCCTGATGAGCAGCAACCTGATATCACCCGAACAAACAGGAAGAGATCAGGTTTGGATTTCTTAAATATCCAGCTAAAAGCAGTGAATGGTCTGAGGACATTAAAATTCCATTTTCCCTTTACAAGTGTTTGCTTCAGATGACCCCACTGATCTTTAATATATTTCTGTATCTGTAACTGAATAGAGGTTTTTCTGTACATCATGTTCTAATGATACCCTGGCCTTTAGCCAACAAGGCACTGAATAAGGCTATTTTTAAAATACAGAAACTGGGAACAGCTGCAGCAATCAAATTTGATAAAAACAGAGAAGAACTTTGCTTCTCTCTCCTCCCCTCCGCTCCCAAATGTTTCTCCAAGTTCAGAATCCTTTCCTTGAACAGCTTTTTGTTCTGCTGCATGAATTGGGTTAAAAGACTATAGTGAAATCCGTCAAAAACAAACAACTTCTTGTTGTTGTTCTGCCGTATCTGAATCCATATATTGGAGATCCTCATGGCAATCAGTCATGAAGGCTGTCCTGAGAATATAATGCAGAGTGGCCTTTCATCTGCCTTCAGCATCGCAGCGAGACATCCATACCATTGATCCAGTTTCATGAGTCACTTTCTGGTCCTGAGCCTTTTTGGCACGCAAAGTCCTCCTGGGCCCCAGGCCAGTATTCATGAAGCTGCTGTCATCCATCAAGATGGGTTCAAGTGGGATTTAATCCACTTGGGAACCATCACTTTTCCCTGTGGACTTCAGCACCCAAGCCATTAGTCCTCAGGGTTGTCAGGTTAGTTAACCACTGCCTAACACTTGGCATTGAGTCACTGGCAGTATGGTGTACTCTATTACCATAGCAGGATAACCTGGCCAGACAGGTACAAATTAATTTAATTTAATTCTCACACTTGTATGCTGTCTAATCAGGAAACTCGACTTAGGGCAGCTCACACAATAATTATACAGTAAACACAATAATACAATACAGACAATAATTATTCCATATTTAACCTACAAAAGCAGATATCATAATATACAACGATATAATACTACAATGACCTCTCCACTCTGGCCACAGGCAAAGTCTGAAGGCGACGGCAGTGAAGTCCATCAACATTATAAGGGGAAACACTTATTTAAAGTCCCCAGCATTCAACCAGCACATCCACACAAAGACAGAGTGCCTGCAGCATCCACTGCAGCTGCCTCTCATCCACCCAACATTGGTGTGGCCGGGCAAGGGCAAGGAGTCCTATCTGTTTTTAAAAAAAACATGTTTTTTTTTAAAAAAAACTTAGCTTTTTAAAGTGAAACTTAAAATAATAGGCACCTTTTTGTGTGATGGCTAATTTCAAAGCAGTTGGCTTCCATCTATGAACAGAGTAACATCCAAAACTGAATACATTT
The DNA here is from genome assembly GCA_030440675.1 of Furcifer pardalis. Classification (NCBI taxonomy): domain Eukaryota; kingdom Metazoa; phylum Chordata; class Lepidosauria; order Squamata; family Chamaeleonidae; genus Furcifer; species Furcifer pardalis. Next base: position 80,879,754 of record CP126897.1, read on the forward strand.
TCCCCAAGGTATATCAAAGGTTTTCCATCATGATCTTCCAAAACTTGTTTCAAAATGTTATCATTCTAGAAGTTGGTATTTGTTCTTAATGTCACATTTGCAGAAGGAAAGGTGACAGTCTGGAAGCTGAATCTTTTTGTTTCATTTTATTCTTTAGTATTAATCAAGAATTTTGCTTCCTTTTTAAGAGGGAAGAAATCCTTAACTCGCTAAAGGAAAATGCTTACTACAAAGACTCATGTGCATCAAAATGTCCCATAAAATGAATGTTTCAACAAGATCATCTTTCTTTCTTCTTATTTACACATTTTGTTTAATAGGAATAAGGAGATAATTACATTAATATTGCACATGTGAAAATTTAAAAAATATACATATACTGCAAAGTTCCAATTGCAGTATATGTGTGAAAACTAATACAGTAATACCTCGGATTGTGTAGACCACAACAAAATGTGGCAAGTAATTAAAGAGATGGGAATACCAGAGCACCTTATATGCCTCATGAGAAATCTGTACATGAATCAAGAAGCAACAGTTAGGACAGAATACGGAATGACAGAGTGGTTTGGAATAGGAAAAGTAGTAAGACAAGGCTGCATTTTGTCACCATGCTTATTCAACTTATACACAGAGCACATAATGCACAATGCAGGGGTGGAGGAATCTCAATTTGGGATCAAAATTGCTGGGAGAAACATCAACAATTTGAGATATGCAGATGATACCACCCTAATGGCAGAAAGTGAGGAGGACCTAAAGAAGCTCCTGATTAGGTTGAAAGAAGAGAGTGAAAAAGCTGGCTTGAGACTCAATATAAAGAAAACCAAAATCATGGCAACAGGCCATATCAGTCACTGGAAAATAGATGGGGAAGAAGTAGAAGCAGTGACAGATTTTACTTTCTTAGGATCAAAGCTCACTGCAGATGGTGATTGCAGCCATGAAATAAAAAGGCGACTGATTCTTGGGAGGCAAGCAATGAGAAACCTGGGAAGCATAATAAAAAGTAGAGACATCATATTGAAAACAAAAATTCATATTGTCAAAGCAATGGTATTCCCGGTGGCAATGTATGGATGTAAGAGCTGGACCATTAGGAAAGCTGAGCGCAGAAGAATAGATGCCTTTGAGATGTGGTGTTGGAGGAGAGTTTTGAGGGTCCCCTGGACAGCAAGAAGAACAAATAGGTCAATCCTAGAAGAAATCAACCCAGAATGCTCCTTGGAAAGTCAAATTGTAAAGATGAAGCTAAGGTACTTTGGACATCAAATGAGAAGAGGGGATTCGCTTGAGAAGGCCTTGATGCTGGGAAAGGTGGAGGGCAAAAGAAGAAGGGGGCGGCCAAAAATGAGATGGTTAGATGGTATTGTAGAGACAATGGGCACAGAACTGAGCGAGTTGAGGAGGATGGTGGAGGACAGAAGTGCCTGGCAGACAGTGGTCCATGGGGTCGCAGAGGGTCGGAATCGACTGTGTGACTGAACAACGGCAATACCTCGGATAACGCTAAAACTTGGTTCCGCAAGTCTTGGTGCTATCCGATTTTTAGTGTTATCCGATCCATATTAAAATCCTATGGGATGGATCGGATAACGTTAAAGCTCCATAGAGATACATTGTAACTGCACAGGCTTTAGCGGTTGTTATCCGATCCATCCCATAGGACCTTAACGTTATTCGATCCAATTCTCCTCCCCAGATTACTTAACGTTAGCGTTATCCGATCCAATCATTATCTGGTGTTTTACTGTACTGGAGTTTTAAATGTATATATTTTAGGATTTTATAATTAATTGCAGGTCTTATGGAAATGCATATTTACAATTACCATGTTAACCTTCCCATGATGTTTTGTGAGTTATCTGTGAATCAATGGCCACTCCTGTTGCTTAGTTTAGTAAATTGCATTCGAGTAGGTAGGTTCATTGAATCAATGGTTGCTGATTAAGCGAGTCAACACCTCCATAAATTGATTCAAATGAGTTTACCCTAAGTGTAACTTACTTTAGCACACTAAGGTCTCAAATAGACAGGGTGTGTGTGTGCATGCAGGAAATACCTCAGCATTGGAGTAAGTGAATACACATATTTTTCTATGTTTTTTTTTAAAAAGCATCTACCTTGAATTATACAAATGCAGGTTTTTCCCCTTTCTATGCTTATGTGGCCACTTTCATTGGGGAGAAATTATAGTTATAGTTATAGTTATTGTAAGCCCATTTTGGCCATTGAGCCTTGATAGATGAGACAATATTCCATCCAAAGAACGTCAGTGGGTAAACTATCTTCAACAAGGACATCTCAGCACACTTGATTGAAAAAAGAAGAAGAAGAAGCCAGGGCAGGATGAGGACCTTGCCGCCCCTCCCCCTGTGCCTACACCAACTGCCAGGGGAAGAAGAAGCCAGGGCAGGATGAGGACTTTGCCGCCCCTACCCCTGTGCCTACACCACCTGCCAGGGGAAGAAGAAGCCAGGGCAGGATGAGGACTTTGCCGCCCCTACCCCTGTGCCTACACCACCTGCCAAGGGAAGAAGAAGCCAGGGCAGGTTGAGGACCTTGCCGCCCCTCCCCCTGTGCCCACCCCAACATATTGTATTGTAATGTAATGTATTGTCTGTAAGCCGCCCTGTGTCGCCACGGCGAGTGGGCGGCAATATAAATTTGAACTAATAAATAAATAACCATCTCATAAGTATGGACAAGGTGATGGGTCTCCTCCTTTCAGCAACAACGGGGTTGCTCAGGTAAGTCTGAGTCACCATTTCTAGGGAGGAAAAAAATTGCTAAATATTTTCTATAGACCCCTGTGTTACTCATCATACTAGTCACTAGTGTGAACAATGTTGTACTAACATCTATTGTAATTAAAAGTTCTGGAGTGAAAATCAAGTTCACATACCATAGACTTTTTTCTCTCTTAATATATTTTAATCTTACTGTACTTTTGTATTCACATACTTATACTTATGCAACTCCTTCTAGCTAGCAGACATACTGGTGATTCTCATCCACGCCATTGATTATAAATGCAGAGACAAGAACTAATAATTCATTCCAGGGCAATATCCCTGAAATAAATGATATGTGTGGTGTCTCCTTCCCCAAAAGGAATAATATACTATAGAATCAAAGGTTACAATTCTAAGTTTAACATAAATATCTGTAAATAGCATGCGATACAGTCATCGGTGGATAAAGCCAACTTCAGTCTATAGCACAGGTAAAAAATCTGAGGTCTTCAAGACAGAAGTAGTAATTACACTTATATACCACCTCATCTGGGTGGTTCAGAAGGTAATTAGTATTTTGCCCCCGACATGTTGGACACTCATTTTACCACCCTCAGAAGGATTGACTCAACCTCAAACTCACAATGTCAGCATTTTTTTTGGCTTCAGTACAGCAGTTTAACCACTGCACCACTAGGAGTTCTTTTAAACTTTTAAGACAGGGATTCTCAACCTTCAGCCCACAGGTCAAATGTGGCCCATGGTACCATTTCATGTGCCCCCCACCTCCACCACACCAGGAAGATAAATAGGTACCAATTTGTCTAGGCCTTGGGCTCCTCAGCAATCAATTTTGAATTTTTTAGATGAATGACTTTTTTAATGTTTCATGATGGTAATTATTTGTGATGCATTGATGTATTGCATGTTAGATGGGTACTGTTGTGAGCCGCCCTGAGTGGTGTTGTCGAGTGGGCAGCATACAAATGTGATGATGATGATGATGATGATGATGATGATGATGATGATGATGATGATGATGATGATAATAATAATAATAATAATAATAATAATAATAATAATAATAATAATAATAATAATAAAAATAATAATAATAATAATAATAAAAGTGCCATGTGGTGGAGGAAGGACAAAATGGCCATCCATCCCCAAAGCTGTCTGAAGGAGCGTGACCCGGCCCCTGGCTTAAAAAGGTTCAGAACACTTGTTTTAAGGTGTTGGATTACAATTCCCATCAGCTCAGTTCAACTTGGTGAGGGGCTTGTAGCACAATATTATTTGAAGGTCCCCCACTCCTGGTCTATAGTATTGACTTTAGTATTATCCTGGTAGGAATGAAGAAAACTGCTGTCAGCAAATAGTAAATGCCATATATCAGGTAAAATGGCTTGAAGTATTCCTTTCTTAAACAGGACTGTTGACAATGCAACATAATTTGGTCATTTATATTATATCCAGGCAACAAGATATTTTGTTAAAAGTTAGCAATAATTCATCTTAAAGCATACAAGCCTGTGACATTAAGCATGTGTTTGGCACGCAAAGCAACAGCACTTCCTGTCTCTGTGTATGAAAATGTCCTTACCTTCCTGCACATTGCAAATCTGTGTTCTTTTTTTCTCAAAGCATCACTTGAAGTAGTGAATAGGATGTGATTAAGAACACTGAATCCAGCATATTTGTAAGATTTTCTGGCTCAAATATCAGAGTTGCATTCTACATTTTAACCAGAGCCCAAACTTTCCCCCCAGAGTGATGAATCCCATGCTCTAATTACATTCAGGCAGCCATGTCTCCTTATCTTACTGAAGAAAAACTGCCAAGATGGAGAGATTTACCACCAACCGATGATGTTTTTTATGTAAATGTCCTTGACTAAGTGCAGCAAACCCAAATCCTAATAGAGACTTTCAATCTCTTGCCAGATCTGCAGTATTTATATATTATCAAGACAAATGGAGTATTTACACAACAGCTCCATTATAGAGGAACAGTCCTCCATGTGTAAATCACAATTTCTAATCATAGTACTACCACATTCCTTTCCACCCCTGCCCTTGTTTATTTTCCTGATTTATTTTCATGGGGTGGGGAGGAATTAAACAGAGCTCTCTATAAAGCAACACAGTGGTCTGGTATAGCACCAGCTTCTGAAAAGCTCTGGAGTCTCTTAAAGAAGTTGCCCTGATCCAGGATCAGGCAGTACAATAAGGGGATGGTCCTCATGAACACTGCCTTGGCATGGATTTCACTTTGTCCCTTTGATTGTTCAAACAGCCTGATGGGAGGAAATTGGAGGAGGAATCTCTCTGGCAATTGTGACTCCCCCTGGTCTGCCCTGTACATATGCTTTAAGTTTGAGGGCAAAGGGTCAGACACCCCACTCCATGCCATTGGCAATCTGCTGACATCAGCAGTCATTTGTGAGAGCCAGCTTTGTTTACTGATGGTGCTAATCTGAAGAGAAGTGTGAAGTACTTTGGTTTGTGGAAGAGGGGAGAAGCCGTGTAGAGCTGTGCAAACATTCCCACAGGGTCCCAATAGGTCATTCACACTGAATACAAGTGAAAGTCTTCATGATGTGGGCAAAGTTCAGCGTAGAGCCAGCTGGATCTCAAGAACTGAAGAGCACCATGAAATAACAATTGTCTGAGTGATTGCCTTCAAGCTTATATAAACAATATTGTTGGGCACCAGCTATAGGAGCAAACTGTGGTGGTGTTTATCCTCCACCTGACTTTGCAGTCTGTGTAAAATAAAGGGGAAAGGAACATTTGTGTTTTTTTTTAAATCTCTACAAAAGCAAACTACAGTATGTGAAATTCTAGGATGATATTTTCTATGACTGGCAGAGTACTAGGACTATTTCTCTATCTTGCCCCATTTTTCTCTTTTACTTATAGAACTGATTACTTCATCTAGTCTTATGATAGGGATTGCCATCCCCAAAGTTTAGATGCTAACATGTCTTGCTTAACTTTTTTCTTCTTTTTATGTTTTCTTTTCCCCTTGATGACTGTCACCAAGTGTATAGATTGTGAAGTATTTGCTTACTTTGTAAATTAGAGGACAGAAGTAAGGGAGAAGAGGAAGCATTTAGCTGCTATACTATAGTTTGCACCTAAATGAAAAACCTCACATTCACAATTTTAATAATTTTATATCTACAAAAAAAAAACGCTCTGAAAATACATAAAAAATAACCTAAAGAGTCAGCATAGAGGCTGCAGAGAACATAACATGTCTCCAAAATACAGTAGCTACTCATTCTGCCCTTCCCCTTTCTTCCTTCTCCATCTTCTGCAAATTTGTTACTGCAAATCAAATTATTGAGTTACATATTTTTATTATTAGACACGACTGGGGTAAAGAGGAGGATGAGACAAGAAGCTACTGTTTTTATAGCAGCTGCCACATGTCCTGTACAATCTCAAGTTCTGGTCTAAGAGTTGTATATTTTGTTTTTAGATCTGAGTGATCAGCTGGTGGAAGTGGTTGGTCTGGAGGGAGCCATGGAGATGGGTCAGATATACACTGGGCTGAAAAGCGCTGGAAAACGTCTCGCTCAATGTACATCTGTTACCATCAGGTAAGAGCCATGTATTCCCTGCACATGATTTATTGGCCAGGCAAAGTGATATAGACTCGGAGGTCTTCTAATGAATCTTCTTAGCAAGTGATTCAAAGCAGAAGAACAAAGAGAAGTACTTCTTCATATTGCATGTAAATTAGAGCTTGCTACATCAAATGATGTTGATGCTTACTACTCCATACTAAGGACATAAAATTTCCTGAAATATTGAAATAATGGTAAAACACAATGTTTTTCGGGGAGGGGGGTCCAGAGGAAGAATGGTAACTATTTTATTTATTTTTTGAAAAATTGGGAAAATGCAACAATAGGACATTTAAGAGTTCTGGTCTACAAAAAAGGTAACTGTTAAAATTTTTGGTAAACTCCAATTGATCAAATTATTTTGTAAAGCAAGAACACATGTTTGTAACTATATCTAAAAGTAGAGATGCTGTGCTTTCTATAGACATATATTTCTGAGTTTAGTGGATCATGCTTTATTTTGCATTTATGGTCATTAGGATCATTGGGAATGCATGTGCAGTTTAGGGTTTCTCCAGGTGTAATAAGCAAATGTGCTATTCATTGCACTTTATTTTCTCAAGACATTAAGGGTTTTTTTCTGTAACTGATCCACAAAAGTTCACATTCAAATACAGGTGTTAGTCTTTAAGGTGGCAGAACTTTTTTGTCTTTTTGTTCTTTTGTTTTGTTTACTCTCTAATATGTTTCACTCTAGGACTAGCAAGGCTCTGCCTATGCAAATTGATGGGGAGCCATGGATGCAAACACCTTGTACAGTAAGTATCTATTGATCAATATAGAAAATAAAGCTCAGCAAACAATGGTAAAAATAAGACTATCATAATGACATTTCAAATATTATATTATCTCTTCCATCATGTAGTGTAATCAAGGCTAGTTTAGTAATTATACAATTTGGCTGCAATCCTGCAAGTTTATGCACAGATCTCTATATAATCTCTCTCCATTAATATGTAACATGCAATTTTATGCACAGCTAACTTATATATGAAGTCAGTACATATGTTTTTAGTTTTAGCCTTCTTCAAAACATTATGCTCAAATAAGTCGAAAGTCTAGGCTTTCAAACTTTTCATTTATTTTATTTTGAACAATTGTATTCAAAGCACTGAAAAAACTTTGGCAGGCTTTGATTATGACAGAGGAAAATTAATTGTGATGCAGAGTAGAGGTGTATGTGTGTGTGTCTCGCTTTCCTAGTGTGTTTATTTATAAAGAAGGGAGGGAACAAATTTAGATCCTTGAGGACAATTTCACACATTCTTTTAGGCAAACTGTGCCATTAAGTGTACACTCAGCAAGGAGATAACAGTCCCTATTAAATGTGCCTCTTCTTAAATTACTGTCGATGTGTCTTCATTCATTCCTTGTTCGTTTGTTCATTAGTTCATTCAAAAACAGGACTAGGCACTAGCTTTATCATTATATGGCTATGCTTTCAAGTTCTGCAGAATTTATCAAAAGGCCATGTATAGAAGAACAGGGGTCGACAGGACAGAAAAGTCTAAGAATCTCCTGGTCAGATGTTGAGATAACAGAATCTGTAGTTAAAGTTCCATGATGGCGATTGCAATCTTAAAAATATTACCAGGATTAAGGAATGTGAAATCAAGTGTCTTCTTCCATCTTTATAGACAAAGGAACAGCAGTCACTCAGTGAATATACCTCTGAATATACCCATGTGTGTAAGGTAAATGTTGCCCTTTCTTGAAAGCCAGTCATATACAGCTATTGGTACTCATCTCTGTTTACAGGCAAAGAGCCAGCGCTGTCTGTGTCTGCATATGTTTCAAAGGACATGTGGCAGGCATGACTAGACATGGAACACTATTTACCTTCCCATCAAAGTGGTACCTATTTAGTAAAGGTAAAGATTTCCTTGCTCAAAAGCCAGTTATATCCGACTCTAGGGTTCAGTGCTCATCTCTGTTTCAAACCTGAAGAGCCAGCACTGCCTGCTTCTGCAGACATTTCTGTGGTCATGTGGCAGGCATGACTAGACACCAGAGCATACAGAATGCTATTTACCTTCCCACTGAAGTGGTCCCTATTTATCTACTTGCAATTTCTTGCTTTCAAACTGCTAGTTTGGCAGGAGCTGGGACAGAGACAGCAGCTCACTCCGTCATGCATCATTCAGGTCTTGAACTGCTGACCTGTTGACCTTACAGTCATCAAATTCAGCATCTTAACCACTAAGCCACCACAGTCCCCCTAATAAATATGATACAGACAATTTACTATACAAAATGCCTATTATCTATATCTTATGTAGCTTTGTAGGAAATTTTCTCATTTACATATATTTGAGACCTAACACACTATTATGTAGTCAGTTGCTGTTTTTGTGTTTTCCCCACTTCATTGTGCATACATTATTTTGTTTACCTATGCATCTTTTTCATTATTACACAACAGGTTCTTTTTCTTCTTTTTTATATAATTGACAATGCAATTTACTGCATGTGTGCTTTCTGCACTTTAGACAACTCTGCTGAGATGTAATCACCTATCTTTTCAGTTCAGATTGCTAAGAAAAGAATTAGTTGTGACTAATTGCCAATTAATTTGTAGTAGTTTGAAGGTGGGGAGGAGTGGAACAATTGCACCTACTAATTAAAATTTAAAATATTCCAGAATGTCATCTTTAGGTGTCTGTGGAATACCTAATTTCCATTTTGGTTCTAAACTGGAACTTGTATCCAGTCTGAGCTTGACAGCTTTATTAACTTAAAGACTCAGCAATAACTATTAGTATAAAACATGAAAAACTGTCATTAATCATTTATTTTAATTTTGCACCATGTCATTTGCTCAGTATGTTTAAACATTATGATGACACCACCATGTTTTCCAATTTACCTGTGTGAAGGGAAAATAGATCACACTACTTAGGAGTGATACTAAGCTATATTATTAGAGCTTAATTAGTGCCAAACTAATACGATTTGATTTAAGTTAATAAAATGATATTCCAAGTTATTGTTTTAAGTAAGCTGTAAGCAAGATCCAAACTTTATAGTGTTGGGATGGATCTGCGAATCATGGCTATGTTACCTAGAGCACAAAGCTAGATACAGGTGCTGGTATGAAATAAAAACATATACAGTACTATGCAAAAGTCTTAGACCACCACCAGATGGTTTAAGGGAAATTTAATGAGTGATTGGCCGGGCTGCAACTTGGATACATTAACTCCAAACTTCACTAAACACGGACTAGGTTGATAGAAGAGTCAGCAGAAGATTCTCTCCAATCTCTCTGAGAATCTCACCCAAACCAGCACAGTATTGTACATACACACATTGTATATCCCCCATTCACTGAGGGCTTGTTCACTATTTAACAAATATTTGAAGAGTGTACAGTGCTTGTATTCTTTTATATCACATAGCATTCCTCTCCAGCCTTATGGTGTGTGTAATACTATTCGTGTTCTATGAGCCATGCCTGTGCTATAGAATATAGATTATTATGCATAAAACAATAGCAGAAATTATGCTTCTGTGTACTATTGAGCCTGTCATTCCTTACATTTGAGTAATCAAAAAATCATGATCTATGAGATTTTAGAAGTTTCCACAACTCTCATTTTCATGGCCATCTTCCATTCCAATTTTTGTTTAGTTTTTCCATCTTCCATTTAATTGAGGCCTGCAACAAGGTAACATGACCCCATGTGGTCCCCACTGGCATCAATAGCATGACATGTGAAGAGAGGATTCATATTCATATTCTAGAAGCATGTTGATATGGCTGACGGTATTGAAGGATTCACATTTTTTTTAATTATAAGAATTTTCCCCCTCAGATTTGACATGGTTTTCTTTACTACTTTTGTAACCATACTCCAGTCTATCAATGCTGTTGCATTGGGTCAATTATGTCAAAGCCACAGCTAGAAAATTATTTCATTATGTCAACACTGCAGCAAGAACCAAAGAGGACAACAGTTCCTGAAGACTGCTCGATCTTATATTTCTCAAACAGCAGATATACACACTTTGAGAGACTCCAAATCTGAAGTATTTAAAGTTTCTGAATCTGCATGCAAGTCTACATTGTAAACAGAAAAAACCTAGAAATTCCATCAAGTGTGCCTAAGAGTTCAGTTATGGCTTAAAATAGCTTTGTACATCTCAGCTAGGTTTCATTTAGTTTGCAAACACTGGTTTGTGTTAATTGACATGCCAAGAAAACCCCTTATTTTATTTTATTATTTGTACCAGTGATGAAAAAAAGCCTTGATCGTTTCATTCTCTCACAGGAACAAAGGTCTCACATCTAGTTGACAGTTTTTTTCAGTGGGTGCCTTAGTATGTCAAAATACCCTTTTTCACTGAGGATGAGAAAATCTAGATATCTGCAATCTATGCTGTGATACCTGAAGATTGAGAAAACTTGACTTGGATCCTAAATTGTCCTACCAACCAAGGTTTATGGGGCATGAGTCATTGAAGTTCAGCATCAAGCTTTGAAATATTTCAAATATGCTCTAATTCCTATCAAGAAAAGGTCAAAATAAGGGCAGTATGATGTGTCATTAAATTTAACAATAAAGGGAGCTTAATTGGGTAAGAACAGAGAAATCCAAACATTATAATCTGTCCCACTAGAAAAGTGTTGAGGACAGATAACAAGTGCATGCCTATGCTGTCATACAAGATAATATATCCTGTTTATCTAGAACCACAATGGCAAACCTTTTAGAAACCAAGTGCCCAAACTCAACAGGCTGTCATCCGTGCCACAGAGGAGCAGGGCAAGCTGAACTCTGTGCTGCGATGTTGGCACACATGCCCACCAAGAGGGCTCTGAGTGCCACCTCTGGCACACATGCCGTAGGTTCACCATCACTGATCTAGAATCTAGATAGAGCTTTTCAACAGTATTTAAATTACTAGCTGTTAATTTACTCATAATTTATATAGCAAGTATAATCTGAAGTTTCATTATAAATTCTTGCTTCTCCTAGTGGTTCTCAACTTGGGACAACAACAGTTTAGAATTTGCGTTGCAATTTGTTTTTCATTCTAGTGATGGATTTTAAAAGGTAAAGAAAGATGATGGGTTAAATTCATGCATTAAATGTTGAACTTTGCTGCCTTATCTCCATCAGTTTCATAAAGCGGTGGAATTAAAGAATAATAATCTTGAATTTAATAGCAATGATTGCACTCTCAATCCTCATCTTAAAATGCAATCATATTCATGTTTACTTAGAAGTAATCGCTATTTGCTCCCTTATAGTGTGTGTAGGATCGAGGTCTTAATTACTATAGCACTCCTGAGAGGATACAGCATACAGTTCAATCTGTTTTCTGCATGTTACCTCATGGAAGATTAAGCTAAGATTCCAGTAGAGTTAAATGAAACCCACTTATCCTGCTGTGATTTTATACTTCTGTCTCTTTATTGTAAAGTAAATTTCCATCCCAAGAAGCAGCCTGTTCCCTATTTTAATGAGCTTCTCCGCATAGTGTACATTTTTCCCATTGCTGTTAGTGAATGACAAGTGAAGGATATTCATTTTAGCTTGAAAATGTCAGGTGTGCACTTTAAGAGATATATTTTTGCCACTTTTAATGAGGTGGTGTTTCTTTTTGAAAGAAATACTCATTTGTGATGTGGATACTGTGCAGATGACAACTGATATTTAATAAGTGATGGTTCTTGTATTAGTCGTAGTTCACTAAAGAAAATGTCTCAGATTGCTTTTGAAAAACTGTTAGCGTCACTAGCCTAAAGGCATGATGTGACCTTTTTATTACATAATGAGAATCATTTATTATCTTACAATGTATCTTAAAGTCACAGACAAAATGCCACTTTCATAATTGGTTTCAATTAGCTTTGAGCATAGCATACATTCATAAAATGTCTTCTCTAATTTAGACTTGAATTAGAGAAAATTGGCGACATAATCTATGCTAAGGTTGTCTCATTTAAGGTGATTTCTAGTTTTATATCAAAGAAATCAAAATGGGTAGCTATAAAGTAGTCTTTTGTAGTGTTTTCAACAAGCTTTTCAATATTTTATTTGATTTTACTATAAATTAATTAACAAATTGGAATGCTACTTCATCATATTTGACCTTTCTTAGTATATTAGATTTTGACTTTAATTTGCAGTGGTTATTTTGAAATGGAGCATTGAAGTTCATGTTAAGAGCAATGAACAATGCAATTAAGAGAAGTATAAATAAGGCCTGCTTCTATGCAAGTCTGTTTTAGTATGTGATATATACAACATTCTGTATTACCCAGATACAGAAACAGCACACCAGAGTAGAAATTACGTCTACTCACAAAATCTCCTTCAATGAAGAGGGGAAAGCCCCATTGGGTGGTGAGGGCATAATAGCAGTAGGTACATAGTCTTCTGTGATATTCACAGTTCTTTGCTCAAAGTGCAAATATGAAAGGTGAACTGTACATTACAATAGCTCATCATTAGAATTGAAATCACACTAGTCTTCTTCTTCCTCCCCCTCCTCCATGTCTAGGACAGATGTGAAACTGCCAAAATGAAGCCACTTTTTGTTGAGTCCATTCTGCAGTTCCTTTGGCCTGATCTAGTGTGAGAAAATTAGCCGGTAACACAAGGTTACCATTACCAGGGTATGCCCGATTGTGGTTCAAAAATAACACAGTCTTTGAGGAGGCTCTTTCTCTGTACTGGTACCATAAAGACTGTCCTAAAAAGTAATATGGTGGCCCTTCATCTGCCTGCCCCATCACAGCATGACCTCCATACCACTGATCCAGTTCCGTGAGTCACTTTCTGGTTCTGAGCCTTTTTGGCACATAAATTCCTCCTCAGTCCCAGGCCAGTATTGATAAAGCTGTTGCTTTTCATCAAGATGGATTCAAGTGGTATTTAATCCACTTGGGGACCATCGCCCTTCCCTGTGGACTTCAGCACCCAAAGTAATTAGTCCTCAGGGTTGTCAGATTAGTTCACCACTGCCTGACACTTGGTGTTGAGTTGCTGACAGTATGGTCTACTCTATTACCATAGCAGGATAACCTGGCCAGACAGGTTAGTGTTCAAGATACAGTGGTACCTCGCTTAAAGAGCATAATGTGCTCTACAGGATAGCTCTTTAAGCTAGTTTGCTCTTTAAGCGAAACACCATTGTAAGTGACCAATTGTGACTTGGGGGTGGGGATTGCAAATCCTGATTTAGTTGTTAAGCGAGTTTTTGGTTGGTTTTAGTTGTTAAGCAAGGTGACAATTCAGAGAACATTCTGCTCTTTAAGTGAATTAGTCTCTAAGCAAGACACTCTTTATGTGAGGTTTTACTGTATATGATTGAGACAGCATTTCATGTCACTGAAATCTACTTGAAAAGAACCTGCTTAGACCCTAAAGACCAATTATAAAACAAAGGAAGCTAATTGGATAGTTAAAGGAATTGAGAAAAGTTCCTCCTTTGATGCACACATACCGTCAATGTTTAAGGAGTCACCCTTCTGATGAAGGATTATTTGTAACATATAACTCGGACCTCATAGTATTGTGTTTAACATTTGTGTAAATATTAAAAAGTATAGTTGCCAGAATGACATCCTGTAACTGGGTTCCCACAGCATAGTGTCCTGGCAACACTACTTTTTAACATTTACACAAATGATCAAACAACATACCCATACTCCAAGAGTTTCATCTATTCTGATTATCTTACCTGGAATTTAAGCTTGATTTCTGCTCTAACAAGGTAGTGATCAGATCCAGTATTTGCCCTTCTGTATTCCCTTGCATCACACGGTGATGGCCTCCATTTCTGACAAGTGCAAATAAAGTTAATTTCATTGAAGTGTGTTTGTCAAGTGATCACCATGCCATCTTATGGATGTTAAAAGTATATGTTTCCAACACACAGTCCATTATGTTCATGGAAGGATGCCAGTTGCTCGCCATTGTCACTAAGCTGAGCTGAAGATGCAGGAGCTCCAATGACATTCTCTAACCCATGTCTGCCACCACCCAGTTGGGCATTAAAATTGCTGAACAGAACTGTCAGAGCATGATTAGGAATATTATCAAAGGTGTCCTGTAGCTGATCTTAAAATTCATCCTTCACCACATCATATGAGCTGTCTGTTGGCATATAGGCTTGTAAAATGGTCGCTTTGACATGTTCATGGGGAAAATGGGCTGTATTTTTCATTGCAGTGTATAATAATGTGAGCTTAAAAGTATTGTAAGCTACCTGGGTGGGTTGTGATTCAATAGACAGACAGACAGACATTCCTATAGGGTTTTTGGTACTGTAGTAATAGCCCACGCAAAAGATATCAGTCCTATCTTCCTCATCATATGTTGTCTTGAGATTATGGGAGTTGAGCACATCTGGAAAGTGCCAGGATTGGGATGTCAAGGCTACTAAATTGGAAAAGAGTAATAACACCTGCTTTTTAGAAACAATTAAATCTGTTCATAAAAATAATCTCCTTTTAAAATGCATGAACTATTAATAAGGAACCTTAAAATAAATGTTACTTTGTGATTAAGTAATACAGCACATTACTTTTCTCTCTCTCCCCAGATAAAAATTACACACAAGAATCAAGCTCCAATATTGATGGGACCACCTCCCAAAACTGGCCTCATCTCTTCCATCATTAATAGAACAATGAGCTGTGGCAATGAATAAGCTTTATTTAAATCCTTACAAAATCAAATTAGCAAGGATTTGGAGTATGTATGCTGGAAACCTTTCAGGGGGCTTTAAAATGTTCTCTACTGCATAATCATGGAATCTGGAATAACAGTTTTTGTGACTGAGCTATTGAAAAATGATGCTATTAGAATAATCTATTGTCATAGTTTTGTAGGCATTTTTGCATGAAGAAAGCTAATGTTTACATAAAGTGATAAAGCATATTTTTTGCATGCATTACTTTTACTAATTTCCAAGATAAATATGCTGTGGAATGAAAAAAAATTGCTGCTAGTGAGAATGTGATTTTCATGGGATATAATCCAGTTTACTGCATATTAGTCTTTCAGATGGTGCATTTAATTCATTGGATGTCTTTTGAAGAAGGTGCCTTGAAGCTTTTTATAGGCTTGGTTTGCTTCCCATTCTCATTAATTTTTAGAATAACTAAAAATCATCACAATTTTACCCAATTTTCCCGCTTAAATCTAACCAGTATAGTTAGATTTAAGCGAGTCCAGTCATTTCAAAACTGTAATGTGAAAGAATAATTTATTTTGATCTGTTAGGCTGTACCTACAGCAAAAGTATATATTGGATATAATATATTTGAAGAGGGAAATGTAGAAAAAATGATAGTTTCAAATGAGTGCACATTTTGTAATTGGTAAACACATTTGGAGGTCTGATTTGTCAGACGCAAAGTCTGCCTGAATCATGTGTCTGAAATATAGAGGATTTTAGCTGTTAATGATAGGTTTTGATCCTCAGAAGCATATCTAAGAAGTTCATCTTGTTACATCAAGGGGGATTTACTCATAATGAAACTTGTCTATTATTAGGCCATTTAAGTTTCATATTGTTATTGCACATGGAAATGTTTCCATCATAAATCAAGTTCCATACTGTAAGTAAGTAATTAAACAATATGGACTGAAATCTCTTCTGAAAATTTTTGATCAAACTTTCTTGGAAGCAGAAGAAAGGGGAGTTGAAATTCATGGATTGCTTATAACATCCATTCACTTACTTCATGTGTATACAGACATCAGCAAATCAAAGAATGCAAGTCTGACTCTAGAGACTGGTCTCTGCTCTGTGAATAAACCTCTCCTTGCTGTAGCTTTGCATCTCTATCACAGAATTCTCCTATGACAAAGAGAGCTCCATATGCATGCATGACTATCGTAGTTTTGTTGTTAAATTCATTTTCTTTTATAAATGGAAACAATTAGGCCTCTTTGGTGCCTTCCTATTTGCTTTCTTTAATCCAATAGCTTCTGTTGTGCTGATTTCTTCTTATCTATGCCCCCCTAAATGATGTATTAAGACCTTGGAAACACTAATGAAACCTGTTTTGTGTGATTTAAGTGACATTGTCTTACAGTTAATGTTGGGTCAGCCAACTATTTCAGTGTTGCTTATGAGCTTAGACAAATAAATGTACAGCTATAGCTAAATGCCATTGGGGGAAACCACTCGGTTGGATACGCAGTTAATCGCACTGAAATCAATAGTATTATAGTTAGTCATGAATAACAATCCCCATTGATTATGGTGGGTTGCCTTGGGTAAAGTATGGGTCCAACTGGGAGTTTTTTTTTCTGTAGCTTAGAGTTACTCAAGTTTCATCATTTTGCAAATTTTATTTTCAAACACTCCACCAAGAACAAATAGTTTAATAACATGCATGATTGACTAATATTCTTTCTTCTTTTAATCTGCACCATATATTGTTAATAATTTGTCAAATCTCTTTTCCTGTTGATTCATTCAGCTCTATATTCATTCAGCAATCAACACTTAATATTTATGTTGTGTGCTATATTGTGGATTAGTACATTTGACAGTTTGAGTACATTATAGGAATTGGCTGAATTTTTTTATCCTTGCAATTCAAGATGAATTGCAAATTAGCAATTACACATATATACCACCCCATTGCACTTAGAGCACTCTCTGGACAGTTCACAAAGCAATTAGCATTTTTTACCCCCAACTTGCTGGGTACTAATTTTACCGACCTTGGAAGGCTGAGTCAACATTGAGACCTAGTCAGGATTGAACTCACAATGTTCTGGCTGCTGTACAGCAGTTTAACCACTGCACAATCAGGGCTCTGCTGTATATTGCTAGCAAAAGAAATGTCCATGAAAATTAATATTCAGTAACATTAGTAGAGAAATAGCAACTAATGTGACATACAACATTAGGCAGAGAAACATCTGTCACAAAACCTAAGGTTGTGTAGTAGATTATATATTGCTTTAGTAATGTCAACAATTACAATTTTGTGTAAAAATTACCATTCTTCTGTAAACTATATACAAATGTATGCTTACATTCCATGCACTGGTTACTTTAAATATTCATGATTCTGAGACAAATACATTTGATTCTGTATCAAACAGTGTATGCATTGATTTTATGACATGATGGTGACAGCAGTCATAAATACTTTCACATACTCAAATAGTTTTTTATACTATTAAGCTTTTTGCTCTGTCTATTTCTTGGGCCATTAGTTCTTCGTGTGACCGGTCAGAGAATTCTAAAATCAATGCTTCTGAAAACCTTTAGAACAACAACAACAAAAATATTTTGGCACATTTAAGACTAACAATTCCTTTTTTTTAAAGAAATGTGAACTGTTGTTGATTACAGTGGACATTTTCAGACATCTTTTTCATTTTGTAGGGATTACTTTTCTGTAACTTTTCTTGTGCTGCTCTGTTCACTTGTTCATGAAGAAACAACATGAAGCGTACCAGTTTGCGTTTATTCTTTCACATACACTTTTTCCTAAACAGACCATCACATGCTGAACACATCGGGTCTCAGACCTGGGTGGTCCACCTCCTGATAATTCCAGTGATCTCCAGGTCTGGATAGGAAAAGGCCTGCCTGAAGCCCTGGGGAGCCAATGCCAGGTAGTTTGACAATACTAGGCTAGGTGGACCAACAACCTAACTCAATGTTAAAGAAGTTTCCTCTGTTCACATATAACATCACATGTGAATAAAAGCTGTGACTCCTTCATCTGCACATTATTCATGCAACATGAGAAAACATTGCAGGAGAACATCTCCCCTGCAAGTGTAACTAAAAGTGAGATGTAGATGGCAAGATGAAGACGAAATGCTGTGATAAGTGCTTAATTTTGATTCAAATGTTTGTAGGTAGCAATTTGCTTGTTCCATAATAAACATATCCTAAGATTTTGGAGTACCTTTATTTTACTTGACTTGCTTATTTATTGCACATCTAGCACAAGAATCAGTCTTTTGCCTCCCATCCCATATGATTTTCCAGTGTCTCCCCTAAGGTCCAGCCAATTGAGTTATCTGATAAATGAAATGGAAATGCACCGATGCTGCACGAAGGGGAGCAATCCAAGAGAAGATGGGCACATATACTCTAGCACAGGTTTTCTTAACCTTGGGCCTCCAGGTGTTCTTGGACATCAGTTACCAGAAGCCCAAGTCAGCACACCTGCTGATTGTTAAGTTATTTGTAGCAGCAGCACAGCAAAGCAGCAGGTTTTAGGCAATTTTATGTTCGAATGCAAGTCTCCCATTTCACCTCCTTTTTAGTCCAGCTAATAAACACACTTGGACTAGATAATTGAGAGAAAGAAAAATATCATTTACTCATGAAATGAGGTCAGAAGATACATGTGCTCGGGAATCTTGGTAAAGTTGGTTTAGAAAGAAATAAAGTAAAAGTCTTTTTTCCAGCCATGTGGCCTGAAGGATGGAGGAGCTCAAAAGGCCATCTTTCTTCTTCCAAGGCAGAAATTGAGAGAGAGAAGGCAAAGGCCTTAACACCTGTGAATAGGTTCAAGAGATCTCTGAGGCAGAAAAGAACTTTTCTAATTGTAATTGCAGGCAAACAATGCAAAACAACTTCCTTTAGGTCAGGCTAGTATTTCCTGTCTCTCTGGTTACTACATGCTGGGGTTGCACTAGAACAGTGATGGCCAACCTTGCCACTCTAGGTGTTCTTGGACTTCAATTCCCAGAAGCCTAAGTCAGCACTCTTGCTGAACAGGGCTTCTAGGAATTGAAGTCCAAGAACATCTGGAGTGCCAAGGTTGGCCATCGCTGCACTAGAATATTCAACATTGATCATGGCTTCTGGGAATTGAAGTCCAAGGGCCCAAGACTGAGAAACCCTGTGTAGCAATGGTAGTTATTTTGGAAATAAGTTCTTTGTGCTATATTTATCAAGACAGAACGTTGTCATGCAGCCATATCTGCTGGCTGCAGACATGCAACACCTGTTTCTAAGGCAAGCCTGTTCAAACCAGCCCTTTGAAATACACTGAAGGCGTGTCAAAACAAGACACAGAAATCTTTAGTACTACTGGTTCCTAGCAGGTTGATTGTTGGGGAACAGCAAGAGAAGAGCCAGCAATGAAACAAAATAGGTTAAGTTTGAAGAGCTTGATATGATATTGCTAGGCCTATAAGTATAAAAAAGTTATGGGGGGTAATGACAATGAAAGGTCAGAACTGCTATTACCTTCTTTGGACTGCTAAGTCAGCACCAAAGCTGGTTCATGGTAATCAGTTAAAAGCTAGCAGCCCTTGAAACACAGCCAAATATCCCAAAATAAAGTTTGGAGCACACTGGCAAATATACAGTACTGTGCAAAAGTCTTAGGTCACCATCAGCTGGTTTGGAGAAAATTTAATGAATGATTGAGCAAGGCATAACTTGGACATCATAACTCCAAACTTCACCAAACTAGGAGAATTTTGAGAGGAGAGTCAGCAGAAGTTGGTCAATGAATTTTTCCCCAAACAAGCTTGTGTACAATTTTTGTACTGTACTGTATAGAACTCTTAACATTTGGTGGTCATTCACACAGGGATCAGGGAGGGGGAAAGCAATTTCCTTCAGATAAAAGTTTAATATTCAACAAAAACATAAATATTAAATTTCAGAATGCATATTTTACAGTGGTACAAATTCTTGGTTCTGCTGTATGACATGGAATCATGGACTGGAACACAATCGACTGTTAAAAGGAAAAGGAATGAGAATTTATCACAAATACTAAAGAATTCCTTACATCAAGAATGAGAGCAATGAAGTACTCAAGCAAACATAATGACCAATCATAAAAATGCATAGAAAGAGTAGAAAGTTGGTATATATATTAAGGACCAAAATAATACTGTCATTTATAACTAGTTATTGAAGGTAAAATAGAAAAAGCCCAAGCACTTCTTAGCTGAAGAAATGGAGAGGGCAATTGGATGCAAAGAAGTAGTTATTAGTTAGATTTTTTTTTCACCCACTGTGATGGCTAATCTATCTATCTAGCTATTTATTTATTTATTAATTACATTTCTATACCACCCATTTGGGAGATTTCTTACTCTGGGTGGTGTATATACAAATATCAAATGACCAACAAAGCATACCAGACAAACAAACACATCCTGAAGTAAAATAAAATATAATAAAATATCCTAGGAGAGGATGAGAATAAAAAAAAGTCTGCAGTCCTATACTTGGGAATAAGACCCCCACTGATTGTATTAAAATGGTCATGAAGATCTCCCCAGTACTCTGGAAACAGAAAACTACTCTATTTAGATTCATCTTTAAGTGAGTTTTTTATGAATCAGCTTCAGTTCCTCAGCAGAAAAATGGGGGGGGGGGGGATGACAAAAGCATGCAGGCATCTAAAAAAAAATTGGGACTCAGAAAGTGAAGTTTACTGTGAGTGGTTCTTTTCTGTGTGAATATTTTATAGAGCTATGTCTTCCTGAGTGACAATTGTTTGTGCAGTAGTAACTAAATCCAGAAAAGGTGCCTGATTCTTCTCATCTTCTGAACAGCGTACACAATGTTCATGTCATTTGTCTGCTGAACTTTCTTTTCTTTTTCTTTTTTGAAAGGGAAAAAAGCTCTGTAGAATGGCTTCCCCACCCCACCCTTAGTGATTCTTCCTGGGCCTTAAAGACACTTCTCACATCAAGACATTTCACATGTTTTCTTGCTATGATTCAGTGTTTGCTAAAGATGCACCTTGGGAAAGCTCACAGTGACTCATACGAAGAAGCAAGCAGCCACCACGGCGTTTGCATATTTACAGGGAAAAATAACAACACCTGTGTTGATGATAGACTTGCTCAGTTCAATATTTACCAAGTGCTGCTTTCAAATAAACACAGAGTGTCATTCGCAGAGATTGCCAACCCTCGGGACTCAGATCAGATTATAGACCAGAGAGTCTGTCTCAAGCTGCCTGAAGGTTTGCATTTGTGTTTTGTATGATCAGCAGTCATGTGAAGTTACATTTCTCTTTGCTTTAAAAGCTTCATGTTGGCTACCCTAATTTTATACAGACTACAGACATCTATGGAGACTACAGCCAGCAGTTATAAAATAAATAGAACAGGTATACTGTACTTGAAAGCCACCCAAACGTTATTCAGGAAAAATATCACTATATCTAAGACTTATTGGTCAAGGGGGAGGGGGCTACTGAGAGTTTAAGATCAAACATTTCTCCCATATACACTGTGATCATATTTTCCCAGGAAACCCTACATGCCCTCTGATTTGGATCTAAATGTCATCAAGAAAGGATTTCTCACTGAAGGCCAGTTCATTCAACCAGCCCCCAAACTGCCTTCCCTTCAAACCAACGATACCCTGACTTGTCCTCCACAGATTCTTTTAAAATTCACCTAGCAATTGATAGTAATCAACTATTAGGAAAAGGAACTACCGGTATGTATTCTCTCTTTTTAGGAGACTGGTGGGTTGAGTAGAGACAGCAAACTACAAGGGCCACTTTATTCTTATGGAAACTATATCTCACACCACGTACTGGAAACTTGTTCTGTTGGTCCATTGCTAAACCATGCATCTGCCTGTAGATTGGGAAGACATACTCCCATTCTTCCACTGCTTTTTAGAGGCTAAATTTTAGGCTGTCATGATTTATCCTGGCAGAATTCAGATGGCTTCAAAATAAGTGGGTCTATCCACTCCTTCTACCCCCTCCTCTAACATTTCTTTGCCAGTCTTATACAAACCTTGTAAATCCTGCTAAAAGTGGAGATGTATTGAGTCGAAAACACTATTTCTGGCTTCAGAATTTTCCATAGCAATGAAGGAATAAAATGAAACCGGTTAAGCTAGCAAGGAGAACAAACTGTTCCTTGTATTTCTTTCATAATGCAATCACATAGAAGCTGAAAGCATGCTCCAAAAAGTAGGGACAAAAATCCAACCAAAGCACATTTTCTTTTTTATTTATTGTCATCATTTTCACCTTAGTTGTCACTACAATCATAACTTTGTGACTACAATCATAAATTGTAATCCCAGAAACTAATCCCATGAATGACTACTTGCTACTAAACAGAAGTGTAGCATGTGGGGGTGGGTCAGGGGGGATGGCCCCGAGCGGCGCTTTTCAGGGGGCGGCAAAATGTCCCACCGCTTTAGCCTTCCTCTGCCTGGGCTTAGGGAGCTGGACTTCCCAGTCAGAAGGCCGCCCTTTTGCTACACCGGTGGCCAGGCCGCCCCCTCTTTGCCTCCAGCTGGCCGTGGCTGCCCTTGCTATGCCTCCTCCCCCACCTCCCTCTGAAGGGCACCCCACTGTGCGCTCACTGCTCCCCGCCAGCCTGCCCGCCCAGCTGGCTGTTGGGGGCTCTCCCTGCCCTGGGTCTGGAACAGGCAGCTAGGGGTTAACTGGGTGGGGGCGGCAGTGGTGAGCCTTGATGGAGGGGGTGGCGACTTTGGTCTTTGCCCCAGGTGGCTGAAGCCCGTGTGATGCCACTGATACTAAAACCATCTTCTTCATTTGCAAACCAATTTTGTAATGAGAATAAATGCAGTGAGCTACTGTAGAACATGTCAGAAGTGTTGAACCATACCATATATACTCGACTATAAATTGTCCTGAATATAGGTTTGTCAGGGATCTCTGGCGGTATGTGTAGCAGCATAGCAGAGTAGCGGTTAGGCTATTGCCCAGCAACATGGACAAATGGTGGACTATACCTTTAGGGAATGTTCTGGAACAGGAGCCAGCTGCACAGGATTAGCTGCTAACAAGATAGCATTCTTTTGTATAAGAAGAGGCAAAACCCAAAGCTAACTTGTTTCTTTTGCCTGGCTGCCTCTTATGCCATTTTGCCTCCTGTTGCTTCACTTGCTTTACCTTGCTGGAGCGGTCATCGTGCTGGACTACTCATTGTGGAGTTGACCTTATGGGCCTGTGACTTTTGGGACCCTCACCACATCGTGGTAGTAAGGTCTGCTCATGTCAGTAACTTAGTCTGTTGGTGTTCTTCATCCTGGAATATTGCTTCTACCAAAGAGCATGCTTAGCAACTGTTCATGCCAAAGGTTTGGAAGCATCTGCCAGAAAACCAACAAGGACTTTGTGGTAAAGCTTACTAGGTAAGTGGAAGAGAGTGAGCTGGGAATACTCTCTATGAACTGTGAACTTTCGTGTATATATGCCTTCCCTGTTATGCTGAAGATAAGCCTGTTATGTTTTTTCACCATTGTAAATAGTTATGCCTGCACCTCACCTCGTGAGTAAAAGTTCTTTTCAGTTTGCCTCACAAGAACTGTATGCCTGTGTTTTCTTTGGGCATGCAAGCTGCTAGTCACCAACACAGAAGGCAAGGGCGTGGCAGGGGCACACTCTGCTGTTAAACACTCTGTCAACTTTGTTAGGGCATTGTAAGGGGTATTGTACCAAGATTCCTACCAACTGCTGCAGAGCCCCAGACACAGGTGTTTGCTATAGAGGCATAGACTGATTACGCAGCTGTGTCTGCCTGGCGTATGTGACTCAGCAACAGTACAGCTGTGACCACTTAGTGGGTGGTATAGCAACAGCACAGTATAATTATGGCCTACTGAGGAGGGTTTTCTACTGAGGAGGAAGAACTGTGGAGGAACTGCTGAGGAACTGTGACAGACTGACAACTGACTTGAAAGGGAGAAGCTGTGCTGCATGAAGCTCTCCTTTGAACTATCAGGTACTGAGAAGAGCACACTGACTTTGGCAAACTGCAGTCAGTGTTTTGCTGGGAGGACTCTGTTCATGCTCATTGGACTTGAGCCTTCAGGGATTCCAAGCTCTGTTGCAACTGTGGGGCTTGAAGACAGACTGGTACCTGTGTATATAGTTCTGTGTTTATTGTCTTTCCCTCACCCAGAAGTAAACTGCACTATTCACTGAAGCTGTATGTGTGTGTGTCTTTGCACCCGAACCTTTCGCTGCGCAATAGCCTAACCGCTACTCTGCTATGCTGCCACACATACCACCAGAGATCCCTGACAATGGGTTATGGGCCCAGGTGCGCCTAACCGCTACACCTGGGGGACTCTGACTGCGCCCAGAAGTGTCAACCAGTCAAGCCTTGAAGTGCTGTGTGCCTGGACTGGAGCTGTGGAGCTGTGAGCTGCGATCGGAGGAGCCATGTCCGTGTGAGGTTCATCTCTTGGAGGACAACACCCCCACACCACCAGACGTCCCAGCAGAGGTCCAGAAGACATCCACCTTGCTTCGCCTGTTCCTGTTTGCTGCCTTCTTCATGTGTCTGCCTGTGAGGGAAGAATGGCTGTCTCCAGTCTCTCACTGGTGCCTCTGCTCGATGGCACTAACTACCAGACTTGGTCTACGAAGTGCAGACTGTTGCTGCGTAAGGAAGGGCTCTGGGACATTGTTGATAATTCCCAGAAGAGAGCAGCCCTTGATCCTTCTGATGAAGAGGAAGCGAATAAGCTGGACAGATATGAATGTGACCTCTAAAACTAGGAAAATAGATTGACTTGAGTATAAATCGGGGGTGGAAAATGCAGTAGCTGCTAGTGAGTTTCAGTAATTAAAATACATGAAAATAAAGTAAAATTAATTAATTTAGACATTTATGTGATTATTTTTTTGTATGTTTATGTTGACCTGAGTATAAGTCGAGTCCCATTTTGGACCTCATTTGGAGGGGCTAAAAATAGACTTATACTTGAGTATATACAGTAATTACTATTTCACTAGGGTCGTAGCCAGGGGGTGGCTGGGGGGGATCAGCCCCCCTTAAACTAGCAGCCCACCCCCACCCTGGGATGCCAATGTTATATATGTGTGTGTGTGTGACATCGTTGCCCCTCCTGAAAAAAATATTCCCCCCCCCCTCTAGAATCCTGGCTACAGCCCTGCATTTCCCACAATCTGTGTATGGCCATGCCATCTTCAGGACACAAGTTATGGGGCAGGGTGTGACATAAAAGTTGAAGAGTATGTGTACATGAGAAGACTGCTTCAAATAATGTAGACCAACATTAGGATGCATACCAAATTGATAACAACATTGAAAAGATGGGAAACTCCTCTACTACAACTATTAACTGGCCTTTTTTCTAGGAATTGTCCGAGGGCTGAGTTTACCTTACAGGAAAGGAAGGCCATACAGGCAAGAAACAGTGAATGCCCTTTTGACTTTTTGCAGTTGATAATTCTACATTATTGATTATTTATAACAATTTATTACAATGAGTAATAGAATTCTTATATGGAAAAAATTCCACAGAAGTCAGTAATACCTTATTTGGAAGTGATCCTAAATAAGTTAAGTTAATTTGTTGCTTTGGTTCTGACTAATGACTATGAATGGAGATGATCTTCTTTCTTCATGTTTTGGGTCCTTAGTTAAAACACGAAAGGCACATCCCTGTTAGACACTCAGTTACATTGGAGGGCATCAGCAGGTTCACACCAGTTTGCCAGAACCAGTAGCAGAAATTCTGGCTGGCCCTGCCCATCCAAGTTTTGAAATAAAGTAGTCCTAATTCAGGTGCAATGCAGGGCTCCCCCTGGCCACGCCCACCATACCACGCCCACAGTGTGGTAGAAAAAAAGGATCCAACCACTGCTCTGTTAGGCTCCCTAGACAGTCCTTTTCATAACTGGGGTTTCACTATGAAAGAGGCTCTTCCATTTTTGGTTAAAGAAAACAAATGCATACAAAAATAGCAGCAAGAAGAAGTTAGATCTTTTACCATGGCCAAAATTTTCTTGTTAATTATGCTGCCATAATGCAAATGATTTTTGGAAATGAAATGCCTACCTCAAGTTAAGAAATCCTGTGACTTCATATGTAACAGATAATATTTACAGAGATCTCTTAACTTGAAGCAATTAGCCTCCAAACGTTATGTCTTTTGCAGTGATGGGATGACAAAAAATCTACTACCACGCCATGACGTCACGGACGTCATGGGCGTGGCCAATGGCATGACGTCATGACGTCACGGCCGACGTCATGACGTCATGACGTTGTGGGCGGGGCCAAAATAAAAATAAATAAAAAATAAAAATAAACATACACACACACCCCTCCCTCTCAGCCCACCCACCCAGACACAAATAAATAAATAAAATAAAAACAACCACCCACCCAAAACACAAATAAATTACCCACCCACCCCAAATAAAAACCCCTCGCTTACCTTTCTTGGGACCCGGCACCCCGATTGCTGTCCACAGCCGCCGCCGCCGCCGGAGCTGCCTGCACCCCTGTGGCGTCCTCCTTGGGCCGGTACCTTTTTAGCCCGGCTCCGGCCATGGCGAGGGGCGACGGGCAGCCGCGGCTGCCGCGCCTCCCTGGGCCGTCCCCATGCCGCACCGCCACCGCCTACAGCTTCCTCCTCCGCAGCGCGCGGCAGCCGAGCTCAAAAGGGACTGACCCAAGAAGGAGTCCACAGGGATTCAGGCAGCGGCAGCTCCGGCGGCGGCGGCGGGCGGCGGCTGTGGACGGCGGGTGCAGGCACCCGGCCCACAGGCGCCCGGCGGAGGCGGCGGCAGCGGTGTACCCCGCCGGGCGTCCCCAGGGCATGGGGCTTGTCAGCAGCGGACGGCCGAGGCAGCCCTCAACGTGCCGCGGGGAGGCGCCCCCCTCAGAGGGCTGCTGCCGCCGCCGCTGCACTGAAAGTTCTTAATGTTTTAAAAATCGGAGCAAAATGGCTCCAATTGACTGCGCATGCGCAGAAACTCAATCTGACGCATGTGCAATGCGTCAGATTGAGTTTCTGCGCATGCGCAGTCAATTGGAGCCATTTTCGCTCTGATTTTAATTTTTTTTTTTCTTTCGGTCAGGCGTCCGGAACCGGACGCCCCAAAAGTGGACTTCCCCTCACGGAGAACCCTCCGGGATTGGTCTTACCGGTTCCAGAGATCCGTCTGGAACCGGTGACATCCCATCACTGGTCTTTTGCATACCTGCTTCCCCGAAAATAGGACCTCCTATAGTAAAGCACCCCTTATTTTTCCCCACCTCAGAAATATAAGGCACCCCCCGAAAATAAGGCACTCACCTAAATCTTATCCTGGCGATCCACTGTATCAGCAATAAATGTGTATTCTTCTTTGTCATGGAAAAATAAGACATCCCCTGAAAATAAGACCTTGTGCATATTTTGGAGTTTTTAAAAATATAAGACAGTGTCTTATTTTTGGGGAAACACGGTAGCTATGCAAGAGGATTTTGGTGTACATCTAGAGCAGGGGAGCCCAGACTATGGCCTGTAGGGTGTATATGGCCCCTGAAACCATTCCATCAGGCCCACAATGCCCTCAGCAAACTAGAAAGTGAATATGAATGCTTCTGCACATGTGAGGATGCATCCGTTTTTATTTCCTGGCTTGACGTGGACGTCATCACCCATGCACAGAAACATCCGTGTTTACTTCCTAATTCAGCATGGACATCATCACGCATGTACAGAAGCATCTGTATTTACTTTCTTATTTGCCACGGACATGCTCGTGCATGCGCAGAAGTGTATGTGCCAAACCAGGAAGTAACTATGGCCACTTTTGCACATGCGCAGAAGCATCCATGCCAAACCAGGAAGTGAATATTGGTGTCCTTGCGCAAACACATCCTGTTCCAGGGGCATGGTCTGGCCCGCTCAGGTGTTCCAGGGGTGAGGTCAGGCCACCAGCCCAAAACGTTCGGGCACCCTTGATTTAGAGAACAAATTCTTTAAATCCCATTTTATGTTGCCTTTCTTCATCCCTAAAAAGAAAACAAATGGCACAGTAAATTACTTGAGGTATGAGTCACAATTAAATCAATTTTCACTTTAATCCGCAACATTAGTAACTTGTGAGAGCCAGTTTCTGCTGCTTCAGTGCATGAGAGTTGTTGTAACATAGTGGCTAAAGGGCAGAGCTACCAATTGCATACTGCCCAGTCTTGATCCCAGTTTGACATGTATAAATGATACCATGCATGCTGCACTCTTTGGGCTTCCCGCATCTTCACTCTGGAGGGATAACAATACTGAAGTATTTGCAAAAAATTATTATAACTATTGCATCTGTATAATATATGTAAGACTATGCAAATATTTAATATTGATGCTTGGAAGCAGGTTTTGTTTTTTATAGAAAAGCAAGAGGATTAATGTATCTGCAATTAGTACTTCTAATCAGTTTGCTCTCTGCACACAAACAGTATAGTACAAAATATCATTTGTTATGTATTCAGTTTTATTCTCCAGAACGATTTAATAAATCCTTATGATGCAGTAAACCTTTTCCAAAATGAAAAGGTTCGTGTGTCTGAGAAAGGGAAACCCTACCTCTTGCCCAACTGGCTGTGTTTCAAAACCTTTCTCTACTACCCTGTGTACTTTCTGCAACAGTGCTATTAGAAATGTGAGCAATGGAATCAACACTCTGTGCAGCATTTTGTGGTGTAATTGACAACAGTGCTGTTGTCAGATCTGAATACGTAGTTTCAACAATTTGTGTGGTTTTTTAAAAAAAACTTTCTGTATTATACTCAAATTATGGCACATACTCTCAGTCCCCCAACCCCAGATGTGGTGAAATAATCCCTAATGGATCATATATTATTTTTATGATGCAGTCTGATCATGGCTGACATTACAGGCATAGCAACTATCCTGGTGAGTGAACCTTTCATACAAATATCCCCCACACCTGGTCATTTGTCTTCCTGATTGCACACACACCACGATAGCATGATGGTGCTCCCTTGAGTTCTCCCAGACAAATACATGATCTGCAACCTAATTTCCAAAGTTCCACCTATGCGTTCATCAGGTGGTCAACAAGAACAACCAATGTTTCGCCTGGCAACTAGCAATGTAGCAAGAGAGAAAGCACATTGCTTGCTCATGGACCAAGCAGGAAGACCTCCCACCACCACCATTTTGGTTGGGTTGCCCCAATTCTCAGTTCCAGATGTGGCAATACCCATTTCCAGCTTTTACCCAACATACTGCAAGGGTTGGCCTCGTTCACTGATTGATTGATGCCAAGTAAACAGCTGTTTTCTATAGTTATAAATTTAGTAGTCCCAACAAGGTTGGAGACAAGCAGTTGAGGCCACTCCTTCTGTTACAGCTTCTGACAAAGAATCTTGAAGAAGGTTGTTCTCATGCATAGGCTACACACACAAGCAACAACCCCAGAAAGCATGAGTCTACATGCCAGCAAGAACCTCTCCTCCAGACTAAAAAGAGCAACAACACATGAAGTGGAATTAAGCCCTTCCATCTAGTTGTGTCAATAGTACTGAACTGAGTTACACAGAAATACCCTCCTCAAAGATTGTGGTATTTTTTAACCACAATCTGGCATACCCTGGTAAAGGCAACCTTGTGTTGCTGGCTAATCTTTCTCAGACTAGGTCAGGCAAAAGGAACTGGAGAATGAACTCACCAAAAGGTACCTTCATTTTGGCAGTTTCATGTCTGTCCTAGATGCGGAAGAAGTACTGAATTATGTAACAACTGAATAAGGCCTGTTTTGTGCTGCGGGCTGTAGGTTGCCTTTTGTTGTTCAGTCACACAGTCGATTCCGACCATTTGCGACCCCATGGACCACTGTCCGCCAGGCACTTCTATCCTCCACCATCCCCCTCAATTCGCTCAGCTCTGTGCCCATTGCGTCCATAATGCCATCTAGCCATCTCATCCTTGGTCGCCCCCTTCTTCTTTTGCCTTCAACCATTCCAAGCATCAAGGTCTTCTCAAGTGAGTCTTCTCTTCTCATTTGATGTCCAAAGTACTTTAGCTTCATCTTTACTATTTGCCCTTCTAAGGAGCAGTCAGGGTTGATTTGTTCTAAGATTGACCTATTTGTTCTTCTTGCTGTCCAGGGGACTCTCAAAACTCTCCTCCAACACCACATCTCAAAGGCATCTATTCTTCTGCACTCATCCTTCCTAATGGTCCAGCTCTCACAACCATACATTGCCACAGGGAATACCATTGCTTTGACTATACAAATTTTTGTTTGCAATTTGATGTCTCTGCTTTTCACTATGCTCCCCAGGTTTCTCATAGCTTGTCTCCCAAGAATCAGTCGCCTTTTTATTTCTGTAACTCTGTAACTCTTGTTTAAAATCTCTGTAGCTTTCACAGCTATGTAACAGCTAGAACAGGGGTGCCATACATGCACGTTTTATTTCCGCTTCTGGGAGTGACAAGGGTAGCATGGGCCGGATGAATTGGCATCGAGGGCTAGATCCGGCCCCCGGGCTGTAGTTTCGGCACCCCTGAACCACGTGACTGGCCCATGGCATGAAAAGTTTGGGTACCACTGAGCTAGAAAATCAATACGTAGGCAATCTGAAATCTCAATTGCAGGAGAAGGCATGACTATTGAAATCCTGTTTGTCATATAGCCACAGATTGTTTGCAGCCTCTGTCAAGAAGAGAATGTGATCTTAAAATAGGAAATATCTCAGCTTGCACATAGCCAAAGATGAGCAGGTTGGGATCTGTCATGGTGCAAATAAAAGCAAGTTTCTCAAGAAACACAAAACATTAAGAAATGGAAAACAAAATGACTGTATTCATTAAGGCCGTATAACCCTCCTCTGTAACGTTTCATTGCTAACACCTGTTATTTCCCACCGGTGTTTGCCAGAACAAGATGTTAACAGGATAAAACAGAGTAAGATTACTGAGAGTCAAGGGAAATTAATGTGTTATTTGCTACACAGCTGAAGTGCAGCACATTGTACGGAGGGCAGCTTTAATTAAAACTTATTTCGGAAATAATGACAGCTGAAGTCCATGTGGAAGCAGGAAAAAAGGCAATTTGTAGTCCCCCTGTTTCAAAGGCATCCCTGAGGGGCCAAATGGCATGGACTTTATATAGCTACATTTGGCTCTTAGGAACTGGTGGAAGGGGAGAGGGGGGTGACTATTATGTCCTGGAGATTTATTACTGTTACTCTGCTATCTCCGGTCATTGTCCAAGATTTTGTTGTGTTGTTGTTTTGTGCTGTCAAGCTGCATTCAATTTAGCACAGTAGGATTAAGATATTTAAGGCATAGTTTTACCCATGCCATCCTCTGCGGTGACTTTCCACAGCCAAGTCGGAATTTGAACCCAAGTCTGATTCCTAGTCTTGTCTACTACATCACACTGAATCCCTAACTCTAGACTCTGCTAAGGTCCAGAACTAGTTTTTTTGAGGCTTTGAAAAGGTATGAAGCATGGAAAAGAATAAACATCAATGCGGGTTCATGCTCAGCACATGGGTTGCCACCATAGCCTATAACCATGGTGGCAAATCTATGGAATGCATGCCAGAGGGGGCACTCAGAGCTCTCTCTGTGGGCACATGTGCCATCATCCCACTCAGAGTTCACCCACCCCTCTGCCCAGCAGCCCAATAGGAGTACTTCCTTCCTCCCCCCAGCACAGAGTAAGTTTTGGGTTGCATTTTGGGCACTCAGTCTCTAAAAGGTTCACCATCACTGGCCTATAGTCTGAACTGCCTAAATAGATCACCTTGAATTTGGGGCAGGAAGGGGTTAATTTCCCCAGTGTTTGGAGTATGAGCCATACCTGCTTTATCATGAGTTCTAGCCCTGCTGGAGAAAACAACCTTTAGGCTCATCCCTCATATTTATAATGAGTTTTGTGAAATATTTGTTTGCCGTCTTCACTGCAACTGCTTCTTTATCCAAATTAAAGTTAGTTCCTGCCTTGTTATGTTAGCTTATTCTTTGTTGTATTTCTACTCATGATCGGCATATACTTAATCAATGAATTGCATCTCGAGAAACTTATTGTCTAAAAATGTTCATACTATTTAAACTAGCCAGGCTCTAAAATGCAGCTATCTCTTCCCAACATAACTGTGTGTTATATTTGTGCAATTCCTTGAGATTATTTTTGCTCTGATTATTTCTAGATATTTAAATTGTAAATTCTGAAAATGGAGTGGATCTTCCCAGTCAATGAACTGTCCTACCCAGCAGACACCGTGGATTAAACATGATGTTTATCCCCCCATCTACATTTACAGCCATGTTGCATATGCACTGCAACTTTGAAACACATGTTTTTAATCAGGATACATCCATCTTAATTTGTCCTGATCTGCATAGATTGACGGGAGCTGTCTAGAAACATAGCAGGTTGTTTATCAAACAGCCACGAGATCCAAAGAAGAAACAAAGCTGACATCTTTGTCTTCTACTCATCTATTCTGCTCATCAGAGGCCTTCTCTTCCTCCATCATTCAGCTGGTATAACTATGAAGCCGTCACTTGGAAGACAGCTTTACTGGAGAAGCCAAGTAGCAAACCCAAGTACACAGAACTGATGCAAGAACAAGGCTTCTTGATCCTATGGATGTCAACCAGCTGAAGAGAACCAAATTCACCAACGCATAGTTTAGGCACATAGGTTCAACTCATGGCCAGCACAGGTGGGACAGCTCCCCAAAACTGTCTTTGCTCACTTCATAAATTTTCCCTAGTGTTATAGACACATTTTTGAAGAGTTTCTGAAAAGCCTGTGTTCAGGATGTGGGCCATTCTGTCTGTTTTTCAGCTAGCTTCTTGATTTACTTCAGAAATGGGCAACATGCAACCAGCCACCACACCTATCATTTTGGGAGCCCCCAGCAGCCTAGAGTTCCACAGTCAGTGGTGGGCTTCAGCCGGTTAGCACTGGCTCGGGACCAGTAGTAAAACTGGCTGCCTCCGCCCACTTCCCTGGCCCACCCACCTCCCCACCCTGACATGCCCACCTCCTCCTCCTCCTCTCACCCCACTCCGCATGCAACGATGAGGCAGGAAAGCAGCTCTTCAGGCCCCTTCTCTGCCTCATTGCTGGGTGGAAACTGGCCTCAGCACCCTAGCCTTAGTTCTCAGAGGCCATGGAGGGAGGGAGCAGGAAGAAGAGGAGGATGAGGAGGAAGAAGAGCCACAACCATTGACCTGAGGGCAGGGAGGAGGAGGAAGAGCAACCAGCTCCCCCAGGTGTCCCTTTCTCTGTTGAAGCACTCCGGCTGCCACTGCCTGCCTGCCTTTCTCCACCGTGGTCTCTGGGCATCGTCACAGAAGGAAAGGGAGGGTGGCAGCGGCACTGGCAGCAGCTTCGGCTTTCTCATCATCATGGTGTGTTGGGGCTGCCAGCTGGCTGAGCCTGGCCACCTTGTTGTGCCACCTGTGGGAGTCACCGCCCTGGCCCACGCCACCTCAGCCCTCATCTGCCACTCCTGCCCCTTGTGGGTTGGCTTCTTGGTGTGTGTGGGGGGGGATGGGGGGGAGGCTGAACTCATTACTGAACTCACTGACTAGAAGGTCAGAGTTCGATTCCTTGGTACAGCATGTCAGAGTGAGCACCTGTCTCTGTCCCAGCTCCTGCAAGCCTAGCAGTTCGAAAGCAAGAAATTGCAAGTCGATAAATAGGGACCACTTTGGTGGGAAGGTAAACAGTATTCTGTGTCTAGTCATGTCTGCCACATGACCACAGAAAACAGCACTGGGTCTTTGGGTATAAACAGAGATGAGCACTGAATCCTAGAGTTGGATATGACTGGCTTTCGAGCAAAGGTGACCTTTACCTTTACCTAATAACAGAAGATCCCTGATAGGTATTCAAATTTGCTGTGTGGTTTGTCCCTGTTTAGTTGCAAGTGGTTAGTAAAGGTAAAGGTCTCCCTTGCTTAAAAGCCAGTCATATCCAACTCTAGGATGCAGTGCTCATCTCCATTTGCAGCCAAAGACCCAGTGCTGTCTGTGTTTGCAGACAGGCATGACTAGATTTCCCACCCAGTCACATGGACACACCAGAAAGTCACATGGCCAACATCAGGCCATGCCTGCAGAGTAGGCCATGCCCACAGAGTAGGCCACGCCCACAGAGTAGGCCACGGCCACAGAGTGGTAGTAAAAAAAATGGAATCCCACCACTGCCCACAGTCCATTACAATTAAAAAATACTGGAGACTGTTACTCATAATGTCTCATTGTGCCAGCTGTGGAGGGACAATTTTGCAGTGACCTGAGCCTCCGAGGTAAAGGTCACCCTTGCTCGAAAGCCAATTGTACCTGACTCTACGCTCATCTCCATTGACTGCCAAAGAGCTAACATTTTCATGGTCATGTGGCAGGCATGGAATGCTACTACCTTCCCACCAAAGTGGTGCCTATTTATCTACTTGCAATTTCTTGCTTTCAAACTGCTAGGTAGATAGGAGCTGGGACAGAGACGGGCACTCACTCCATCGTGCAGCACTTGGATCTGAGACTGATGATCTTCCAGTTGTCAAGTTCAACATATTAAGCACTTAGCTATGCAGTCATAGACTCTTTGATATGTATATACATTGACATCGTGGCAATCCTTCCTAGGGTTTTTAAGGTAAGTAATACTCAGAAGTGGTTTACCATTCCCTTCTTTTAGGGTCATCCTTGGACTGCACGGCTTGCCCAAGCCTACACCGGCTGGCTCTTCTCCTAGAAGGAGCAGTGGGGAATCAAACTCCCAGCCTTGGGGTCTGCAGTCAGATACCTAAACCACTGAGCTATCCAGCCAGCTCAATAGTCTTCTATATGCCACATTTTCCTATGCTCACCTTTTTAAAAAAAAATGACCACTGGAGGGAGCAAGGCTCTCTTTTCACTTAAAAAAAGATGTGTTCCACAGGATTGCTCTTTAAGCAAGTTTGCTCTTTAAGCGAAACACCATTGTAAGTGACCAATTGTGGGGGGGATTGCGAACCCCGATTTATTTGTTAAGCAAGTTTTTCATTGGTTTTATTTGTTAAGTGAAGCTAACATTCAGAGAAAATTCTGCTCTTTAAGCGAGTTACTCTTTAAGCGAAGCACTCTTTATGCGTGGTTTGACACACACAGAGATACATTAGCCAGGCTGGCTGGCTGGAGTTTGCTGATGGTCACCCAAAGTAGTAACTGTTGCAGCTCTGAGAAGATTTGATTTTGCAATGCACAAGCACTCTGACCAGCGACTGCCATTTCCTTCTCCAGAACCCTTAGAGCAGTGGTGCCCAAACTAAGGCCTGGGGTCGGGGTGTGGCCAAATCATTCAGCTCGCAAAGCCCTTGTCACTCGTGGAAGCGGAAGAAAAACGCGCCCGTGTGCATTTTACTTCCATTTCCAAGAGTGACGAGGGCTTTGTGGGCCGGATGAATTGGTGTCGGGGGCCGCACCTGTCCCCGGGGCCTTAGTGACCATCTCCCTGAACCACATGATCGGCCCACGGCCCAAAAGATTTGGGCACTCCTGCCTTAGAAATGTGAGGTCTTTGAAGGAGATGGGTAAAGATCTTAAACAGAAATAAAACTGTTCAACCAACTTACATCTCCCTGTCAGAAATCTTGATATTTAAATAGTATAAAACTCATCTAGAACTGTGGTACAGCAATGTTCTGAATGCATAATACTTCTCCATTTTTAAAATTTTATTTATTTATTCATTGGTGGGAGGGTGAAGAGAAAGTATTTGGAGGATCCTATTTTTAGCCAGACAAATCTATTCCTATTAACCTTAGTTGCCCCTGAGATTTCTTTGAGGGACAGGTTCATTTAATGGGAAAAGATCATGGGGGAGAGGCAGGAGGCAAATATCAAGGAGTGCTTTCAAAACAAGCTAATTCTCCAGAACATTGAAATTTCCAATGGAGAGAAAACCCTTACAATGGTTAATTATGCACTTTTGTATTTGTGTTTTTATTTTGACTTATATGCCGTTCTACTTGCCGAAGCAACTCAGAGCAGCTAACATAACATGGGCAACATATATTACAATATCAAATATAAATACAACATAAGTATAACATAATACAATACTATCAATACAGTCAATAAATCTAAACATAAAAATAAAAATGCAATACAATCAGGAGAGTCAATCCCTGTAGCAATTTATCCATATAAAAACCCAACTCACTCCTGCTGAGAAGAACTATTACCAAATACTAGCACAGATATACAATACAAAAAAGCAAAAAATATACAATATACTAGCACAGAAAATACAATACAGTCAGGAGAGTCAGGAAAGTCTATATCTCTTCCCAGCAGGGAGGGGGCTGGTCATGGAACAGCTGTGGTGGTGGCGGCGATCTTCGGCCAGCTGGTCAGTCCATGCAGCTGCCTCCCATTCCCCAGCGGCTGGGAAGAGTCCATTGGTGGATGTGGCGGCCGCAGCGGGGATCTTATAGCCATGGCCGGTCCACACAGCTGCCTCCCATTTCCCAGCCCAACTTGGGTGGGGCCCATGGCCAGCTGGGTGGCAGTGTTGGGGCCACCAGGTGCAGTCTGTGGCTTTTACCCGGTCCCAGGACGGTGGGGCCCGAGGCCAGCTGAGCGGTGGTGTTGGGGCCTCACTTTAAAAAAATTACACATGAATGTTTTGACACTGATATAAAAAAGAGAAGCAAATATTTGCAGTGTTCAACTTAGCAGATTTGCACACAATTCTGTGCTGGAGAAAAAGGAAATGGCTTCCAAATGTTTTTCCAAAATCAGACAAACAAAGAACTATACTTTTATGTGCGACAAATCCAGAACCAATTTCTTTTATCACTGATACAAGTGTATGAAATTAATTAAGTTTTATTTGCTTTGACAATCTCTGGCAGTTTTTGGATACATTTGAATCCAGAATCTTGTGTTTGTTCTAGTGAACTACTGGCAAATATTTCTATGATTGTTGTTTGACTACCATCCTTCATGAATATTGCCAATGACTAGGAGCAATATTTATTTATTTATCAAACTTCTATGCGGTCTGTGGTTCAAAAATACCTGGAAGGCCCTAGGTTTTTCATCTGTGCTTGGGAACCTGGCAGAAGAATTGAAAATGAATATGAAGGCATTATGGAGGTACTTTATTCCCTCTCAGACAGCCAATCCCAGAAAACAAATCAATGAGATTCTTGATCTTTGTATCATTTTATTCCACAGGCCACCATCTTGTATTCTGTAATATTGAAGGTGTGAAAGAAATTCTTACAGGAGAAACAGAGAGATGACAGACAACCGAGTTTTTCTTTTCCATCTCAAACCTAACTGACAGTCTAGTCTAGGGATTCTCAACCTGTGGCCTGTGGGCTGGATGCGGCCCATGGTGCCACTACATGTGCCCCCTGCCTCCACCACACCAGGAAGTGCCATTATTTATTTATTTATTTATTTTTATTAATTTGTTCAGATTTATATTGATAAATATAAATATAATTTATATAAATATAAATATAAATGTCGCGGAGGAAGGGCAAAATGGCCGCCCAGCCCCCGAAGCTGTCTGAGGGAGTGTGACCTGGCCCCTGGCTTTAAAAGGTTGAGAACTCCTGGTCTACCTTCTAAGTGGTTGTCTGAAGTCACTGGGAGACTAGTCCTACCTGTTAGACAAAGGCTGTCTGTCTTTTGACCCTTTTCATGTTCTTGTGAAACCTAATACAGTATATTGATACTTGGTAGGTTTGCAACACAGTCCTCTGCATGTCTCAACAGAAAAAAGAGCCTCTAAATTCAATGTGTGATAGGACTAGAAGCTTTCATATTCATTTTATGCTCTAGATCAGGGGTTCTCAACCTAAGGCCCATGGGCTGGATCCAGCCCATGGTACCATTTAATGTGGCACCCCACCCCTCCAAGGGCATTTGAGAAAAAATGGCCACCCCTTTGAAGCTGTTGGGACAAAATGGCCACCCCCATCGTGCAGGTAGGGCAAAATGGCCATCCTGCCCTTGAGGCTAACTGAGAGAGTGTGATCAACTTGAAAAGGTTAGGAACCCCTGATCTAAATGTTTGAATAGGTTGTGAGGATAATACCCAATTAAATAGAAAGATTCCATGTGGCAGCTTTGTCATATGTTATATGTGCATTTTTTTAAATTTTCTTGTTATCTTTTCCTGATAATGGAAACAAGGTTTGCGTAAAATAAGTCCAATTTGAAGGCAACATGAGGAGACTGAGCCATTTTGCTGCATGAGTCAGAGCAGCAGATGATATCCCTAGCTCACCCGCTTGAAGGTGCGGGGCACCCAAAGTATGACATGTTATGCCGGCAGATGAGGTAGAAAATTGCACGTGAACCTCTTTCTAATTGTCTGTAGTGAAAAATACAATGCAAGAGAGATAAAATCCCAAACACTTCCCTGCATTTCTTGTCAGCCAGAATTTGTTACTTTGAAACATGCCCTCACTCTGCCAAATGTTAGGACTAGGAATGTGTGTCCGTGTTGAAAGGAAGGAAGGAAGGAAAGAAGGAAGGAGGGACAGACGGAAGGAAGGAAGGAAGGAAGGAATCCCCTCCCAACACTTTCTGAAAAATTAAACAACTTAAGTGACCCTTCATCCTGAGATATGTAAATAAAAGTTCAGATAAGTTTGCAGGCGTTTGTATCTTATTCTCATTAAACAACCAGATCCAAAGCCTTTTCTAGATTTTCAGTGCTAATGATGTCCCGCTCAATAAAAAGGCATTGGGGAGGGGGGAGGAGAGAGAGAGAAAGACAGAACATGCCAGTCTGCTAGATTGGAACCAATTTCTTACTCATTTAATGGCAAAGAAGCCTCATTTATCTGTAGGAGTGCCAAAAGATACAGCAAGTGACAGATGCAGCAGTTTGTAACAGTTTGGAGAAGAAGTTTAGGACACGCTTATTTCTCCATTATGAAATGACCTTTGGGATTG
Source organism: Furcifer pardalis (assembly GCA_030440675.1). Classification (NCBI taxonomy): domain Eukaryota; kingdom Metazoa; phylum Chordata; class Lepidosauria; order Squamata; family Chamaeleonidae; genus Furcifer; species Furcifer pardalis. The sequence goes on from CP126897.1 coordinate 80,918,790, forward strand.
GCAAGGCGTCAGGCTCAGATTACCATGAGGAATATTAATGCTGAATAGGCCCTTTAAAAATCTCTAATACTTCAGGATGCATTGATGATATGGTATAATGGCTCCATGTTAATTTAAAAAACCCTCTTTGGAGACTGTACCTGGGTCTCTAAAGTGAGGGCGAGGCAGCCAGCATGGAGCAGTGGTTACAATACTAGATGTACTTGGGACCTTGTCAATCTTTCTTGGCTTGACATACCTCACGGGGTGGTTGGGAAGATAGTAGGTGTAGGACAACAGAACTGTACAGTGCCTTAAACACATTAAAAATGTATACAAAAACAAAAAAGTTATATCGTAACAGATGATAGTATTGTACCTCCTTGGTCCTGAAATAATTTAATTGGGAGCTTGGAAAAGAACAATATGGAACCAAGTTGGATGGGAGTTGGAGGAGTCTTAGTTCATTAGCTGAACTTTTTTTGGGGGAGGGGAGGGGTCACTGAGTGATCCTATATCTGTGATGGCGAACCTTGACACTCCAGCTGTTCTTGAACATCAATTCCCAGAAACCGAAGTCCCTGTGAATCCAGAATTACAGAGACTTGGACTTCTGGGAATTGAAGTTCAAGAACAGCTGGAGTGCACAGTAAGCCCATTCGTGTGGATCCACAGGGACTTGGATTTCTGTAAATTGAAGTTCAAGAACAGCTGGAGTGCCATGGTTGCCATGACTGTCCTATACAGTATCAATGAATCAATCAAGCTTTCTACTTTTTTTTCTTATAAGGCTGTTGAGGGGTCTAGAATGACAGAATGCTGGAAACTTTAGGCAGAATCCTGTCACTTAACACCTGAAGGCATAATGACATCAGCATAGATCTGAGCAGTAAATTTTGACACATAAAAAGTGGGGAAAGGGATATATTCCCTGTTCCACAACAATTGACTGCTTTAGCAAGAAATATAGGACACAAGTTCTTAACTGATGGCAACCCCTAAAATTTATGCCAATTGACTTAACGCTGGTGTAAATATTCAATTGGAATCTTGTCACTGTTAGGGGTGGGGCAGGATGAATAAATGTTGTACAGTAGGTTGATAAATTCTTAACAAAGAGAAAGAGGCAACCTATGTCAATTTTGGGGTGACAAACCAAGCACTAGCTCAGTAACCACTTCTGTATAATGGTAGACGTCTGGATTTAGTCCAACTTGAAATCTGTAGACTTTTGAGTAAGTCTACTATTATTCTGTTCATTTTGATGTGTCTTTTCTAAGAAATATGAAGACTGCTAATCTGAGATCTGCAATGTAAAATGAAATCAGGAGGATGAAAATCTGTTTAAGCCCTACAAGTGTTAAGCAGAGCAGCCCAAAAAGTGAATGTTGTTGCTTATGTGTTGAATTGTGCCCAAATTGTTTGGTGAAAACATTTATAGGAGATCATTGACTTCTGAGGAAATGGACATGGGAGTCTCACCCTCTTGTGTGTTGTTCCATTTTCGTCTCAGCCATTGTTGTTTCTCTGCAAAAGCATGATTGATCTCTTGGGATAATAGAAATATAGGATGTGCATTGTATTGAAGAAGAATAGATGGTTTGAAGATGAGCGCTCACTTTACAACTCTCAGCTACAGCAAGTTTTGATTTGTGACCTGCAATGCACACAGACCTTGTGGACGATCTTTTCCATATACAGTACTGTATCCCTGAACTTTGGGAATCGTCTTTATGTAGCAACATAGTTATCAGCCACCACTGAGAAAATGTTTCATTTCTGTTGGTTTCAAAGTTAACAGATATGCCTCTTTTTTCTTTCTTCTCCTTTTAAGTGAAAGAGGAAAAGAGTAAATAATATTGTTTGAGGTTTGCAGAGCCAGGACTGGATGGTATTTACAAGACCACTGTTGATGAGAATAGTACCTGTCCCCAAAGGTATGAGATATTTAATGTCGTCCAGTTGCACACTTTTAATTAAATTTCATAAAATTCAGAAACATATTACACTCCTACTTGGCAAGGGGCTGCTAGGAAATAGACCTTTCTTGTCTATTCTTGTCTGGATGGGACACTGTATGTATGAAGAGTGGCTATCATGAATATAGCCTGATTAAATATGTTGAATATTCATAGTCAGGATGGAGATACAGTACTGTATATATGTAGGATAGAAGATGGCTGGGCTTTAGCATCAGCTATTCTAAGCAACATCCCATTTCTGTTTAACTAAGATTTTCAGCCAAATAACTTAAAGAGCACACCACCACCACCACCCAAAAACCATGACAGGGCAGCCCTATCATCTAGCAGTTTGAAGTTGAGATTAAAGCAGTGGTGTAATGAAGCCAGAGACCAGAGGATCAAAACTCCAGGCTCCTGAGTAGTCAGTTATATATCATTCACTCCTCTCCTTAAGCCTCCCTGTGAATTCATGCTTTCATGTTGCCTAGCCTTAGCTGTAATTCTCATAGGTGCTAGGAGAGAAATTGATTTTTCCAAGAACATTATACTATTATATGCTATTCTTATTGTAATGTTGTCTGACAATAAGCAACTGAGAGACATTTAGTTTACAGAAGACCTGTGTGTCAAGTATGGCTATGGATCAATCCAGTTTTCCACATTTTTACATATCCCTTGGATCAAGGCTGTCTGTGAGAACTATCATGATGAGCAGCACGTCTACTCCCATATTGCCCACTACCCTGTTGCATTAAAACACAGAGTTGTGTGTGCCATTCAACCTGTCCTGCACTCCTGTACTAGCCCGCAGCTCTAGAGAGTATTGGAAGACACTGTCTTTGTTACTAGTGCTGAAGATTTGACTGCCAGTATATTATAGTCATCCTCTGTGGATGGAATGATGAAGGAAGAATGATATCTAATTATTCACTTTTAAATCTGGTTACTGCCCTAGAAGCAAAGTCATGGCTGCCATTTTCTTTTTACAGAATGCTCAATTGGTCAGCTTCTTCTTCTGCCAGATCCAAATCCGAATTTTGGTGATCCTCATGGCACTCAGCCATGAAGTCTTACCTGAGAATATAATGTAGTGGTGTTTCATCTGCCTTCCACATCACAGCATGACCCCTATACCACTGATCCAGTTCCATGAGTCACTTTCTGATCCTGAACCCTTTTGGCATGCAAAGTCCTCCTCAGCCGCAGGCCAGTATTGATGAAGCTGCTACCCTCCATCAAGATGGATTCAAGTTGGAGTTAATCCACTTAAGGACTATCATCCTTCCCTGTGGTCTTCAGTACCCAAAGGCCATTAGTCCTCAGGGTCGTCGGGTTAGTTAATTGCCACCTGACACTCTACATTGAGTTGCTGGCAGTATGATCTCCTCTATTACCATAGCAGAATAACCTGGCCAGACAGGTCAATTGGGCATATTGTGGGAAATTTCAAAAGTACCTAGACTTAGTTTCCTGATTTCCTCAGAGCATCTTGTTGTGCCCACCATTACTAGGTTTAGGCACCATTGGATGCCCACTAGTAGAAGACTAATTCTTCAGAGATATCTCAGAACTGGAGTCCTTCATGGATTGGAACCTGGGTTTCAGTCAAGACTGCAGCCTACTGACTATTGCTCTTGGACAAGAAGAGAACAACAATAACAAAATATTTCTGTCATCTGTGGAGACAGAAGTTTCAGAAACAAAGGTGAGTTCTTTTTTTTTTTTCAAGTGGCATTTGCCCAGTTTGGCATACATATCTGTACTTTGTTTCTTGGACATTTCTCACTTCATAAAAACAGGAACATTCTTCTCATCACTAATAGCCAGACATTTTATTTCATCTCTGTTCTTTCGTCCTTTGTTTAAAATACCAATTACATCTTTTTTCTCTCTCAACCTTTATGAAATATGTTAATCAGTTTGTTTATAGTATGAATCATTCTTGCGTCTGCTCTAAATGTCTTCCTCCCTCATTGCTAGAAATCAAACTGAGGAGTCCGTTTAGCTTTTAAATTAGATGCTTCATACTTTTGCAAAATCCAAAAAAATAGAGAGAGAGAGAGGACTCATATTATTTAGGGGAGATTTGGGGGATTCTTTGGAGGATTGCCCCCCCCCTCCATGTTAGAATCATGGAATAACTGAGTTAGAAAGGGACTTTTTAGATTCATGAAGCCAAATCAAAGCACATCTGACAGATGGTTGTCCAAGTCTGTCTTGAATGTTTCCAGTGTTTGCTCCACTGTTGGCTCTTGAGGTAG